>OZ009956.1:6210000-6629323 GCA_963932025.1 Erebia epiphron | reverse complement strand
TACCTAGGAAATACATACCTACTTAATATTATAAATGCGAAAGTTTGGATAGACGGATGGATGTTTGTTACTCAATCACGCCAGAACGGCTGAACGGATCTGGATGAAACCTAAAACTCCTGTATTCCTCCTGTATTGTGAAACCTAAGTACCTGGATGAACCTAATGGGTTCCTAAGGGGATGTGTTATGGGTAGTACAATTGACAATCAAACTTTCCGTGTTAGTTCCGTGTGGTACCTATAGGTATCGTGATTGCAGAGCAAAATAAACTGTAAAATAAACTTTATTAAATATTGCTAGTCTTTTCAATATAAAATAAATAGGTAGGTGTCATAGTTTTTAAAGTGGCATGTATTCACAAATAATACAAAATCTCTACCGGCGCAGCGTCAGAACAGGTTGAGATTTTATTGTAGTTCAGGCAGGTCCATTTGAGTGTTCACAAAAAATAAGGTGCCAATAAAAGGACGGAAACCCATTGTTTGATGTCATTCTGGAATCAGGAATTTTTAGAAAAAGTTTCCCTCGTAGGATTGTACCTACACTTCTCTATAGCGTCGGGCGGCGAGGAATACAATAGGCCCTTTGTGCGCAGGCGCCGAACGGTCTGGCGGCGGCCGGAGTGGCGCGCGGCTCAGGCGCAGCGGCACGCCGCGCCGGCAAGAACGCCACGAGGCGACGACGACGCCGCAGGCCGCCGCCAACGAGTCTGGCGGGATCGACGGTTGCTTAGGATGGCTGCACACTTCTATAGACAAAATCCGTAGCCCTATTGTGTAAAATCTGCATCAATCATTGTTACATTCTCAATAGTTGTAATTGTCTCGCTGCGACAATGGATTTTGGACAATATCGCAAAGTGTTAACAAATCAGAGGTGGTTGCGATCGTTAGTCCTTACACTATAGCAATCATTTTTACGTACCTAACTAATGAGACCAATTGAGCCTTGTTAACTAACTTTAAAATAACAGCTACTTAAGTAGGTACATTAATCGCTATCCAATACAAGATTAAAAGTATTGTCTCGAATAATATTGATTAGGTATTATTTAGGTATTTCCTCTTATTAACAAATGCAACTAGTTAGTTATTAAACTCAGAGACACACACTTAGAGAGAGAACTCATACAACAAAGTACCTATTAGTACCTATTATCAAAATATGGGATGGGAAAAGCAAAAACCCAACTCGCCGACAGTATTCACGGAATACTTAATTGGTAGTAACTAGTAAGTAACGGCAACGGCAGCAGCGCAGCTCCTGTCTCCTATGCGTTCACACTCGACGTCTAAGTAAATAAATAAATAAGTTAAGTATAACTCGATTTCTCCCTCAAGGAGTCGGGTATCTTGGGATTACACTCTAAAAGCCCTATATATATATATATATATATATATAGAGCCCTCGAAAGTCGAAACCAACGAGACACTTGGATCATGTAGGTACTGTACCTACTTTTCAAATTCAAGTCGCAACAGCGGTCGCACGTACAATGAACGAATGAATGATGTCTAAAGATAATAAAGAAGAAGAATAACCGATCTGTACCTACTGAACAATTTTAAACGATACAAATAATGTCTTCGAACCACAAAACTCGTCTGTGGTAACCCTTATTTGGTCGCACACTCCAATCGGTACAAAGGATGGGATTGCCTGCATTTACTTTGCGTTGTGCTCACGCAAGATCTTTTGTTTGTGTCGCCTTATCACAGAGCAAGATTTGTCACGCTCCAAGATGAATGAGATTTACTCTGGACAGTCAGAATGCAACACACGAATCACGATGCGTCGCGGCAACATATGATGGCCTACGGCCAGCGAGTAGTAAATGGTCTGTGCCTACGGTAGAATGACTGATTGAGCGCATAGGTAATACCACACAATATATTGTACCTACCTACTCACAAGTCACAATAGTAATTGGCCAGTACTTTCCTACTTGCAAGAAATGTATGGATGCAAAAGCACATGAGCCAAGCTCAATTGCTCGTCGTATCGTTTACCTACTTACGATATACCTACCTAATTAATACGAGTAAAATCTATATATGCCGTTACAGACTTGTTTTATATACCCGCGCTCCGCACAGTGAATGCTAGTATGTATCAGTTACAACTTTAGGAGGTGTCTTGGACATGTGCTTGGACATGACGTGCTGTGCATTATCCTACGAGCTAGCATGCTTAGCCTCAATAACTCAACGGTCAAAGCGCAAACTGAAGTGGAAACCGAAAGGTTGACGTGGCTTTCGGTTCAACTTCAAGAGCTATCTGTAGAACTTTTGTCAACGACCATGCATGTGCTTTTTAAATCGTACATTTTTACCTAGGTTTTGTTTTTTTTACATCCAAAATTTCACCTAGGTAGTGTAGTGTGAGCGAGATAGGTTTAAGGTTAGATGTTGGTACTACTTACATGAATGGAGTTGCAAGTTTTTTAAACCTGTGGTTTTTATCACAGACATAATAAAAATCTGTGGGCAGGATGCCAGGAACTAGTATCTTTTTAATCTGTGCCAGAAGCTCACACTCCAGAGGTAGATGTCTAGATTTAAGTTTGAGCCTACTGCGAAATTATATAGAGATTCACGACATTTTCTAGTAAGTTTTCATTTCATCTTCAGTGGTTTTAATGTGAATACATAATTGTCAACTCAATTTTCCTATCAAATATATACCTATCTATACCTACTCTATAGATATAGGCAAGATATAGGTACCTACCTACTGAGCGCGTTATATTGTACCTACAATCGTCTCGATTTGTCTCGTGCAACATAAAAACTTGCCGTTTAAAAACCGTACAGATTACAAAATTAATCCGGTCCCAATGTATACCAACACAATGAAATTGGAATGTCGGCTGCTACTGGTATTAAATTGTGTACCTACCTACGCTCACAGCATCGGTTATTAATATTATAGCACACGAGGGCAGGACATCTGTTCAGTGTACACAATCATAATATGGATTATAGACATATTGTTTTAATGTTGTTTAAAGGAATGCAGTAGGAATATGCTTAGTGTAGAGCTGACCCCGTTCCGTCGCAGCTTTGTTGTTTGCAACGAGTTTCGGAAAGGTATACCTAGTTTAGCTACGTCAATTATTCCTATTGGTACTGTACGTTAGGTAGATTTACCAATTTACCAAAAAATTATTATTGCAAGTTCTTCTTCTTAGTTTGTTTTTTTGGTTTTTAGGGTTCCGTACCTCAAAAGGAAAAAACGGAACCCTTATAGGATCACTTTGTTGTCTGTCCGTCTGTATGTCAAGACCCTTTTTCTCAGGAACGCATGGAGGTATCAAGCTGAAATTCATATTAAATACTCGGGTCTACTGTTCCTTGGAGCTGTGAAAAAATCAAGCTTCTAAGCCAACGCAATCATAAGATACAGCCGTTTATGCTGCAAATTTTCGACACTCGCAAGGGAATCAAAACCTACAGGGTACTTCCCGTGAACTCAGAATCTTGAAATTTGGTACAAAGCAACGTCATAAAGCACAGATAAAGGAAAAATTGCGAAAAGCATAAATTTTTAGTTACATCATATAATAAAAATAATTTAAAATTATTAAAAATATTTTTATATTTATATATAGGTATTTTATTTTTATTTTTTATTTTTATATTTATTTGCTATTTTTGGTCTCTATGGGGTGAAGTAAGTTGGAAACTGGGCAAGGTCTGGGTAAAGCCATGGTAAAAGCTCTAAATAATTTACACCCTCAAACTATGTTCCTACTTATATGTATGCCCTCGCTTCGCTCGCGCAAATACTTAAACAAGCATTATATTACAGACAGAAATTGTTTTTACATAAAAAATAAATAAAAAATATTTTATAGATAGGCATATTAGTTCTCGAATATGTGTGAAGACTGGGATCTCACGGTTTGGTAAGCGATTGTGCAGTTTAAGATAAAAGCACGGTAACTTTAAAGACGTTATAGAATAATTAATTAATATCCTTTTCATAATAGATAAGTGGACAAGTGGTCACCGTAAAAGTTTACCCACTCATATTATGTAGGTCTATCTAATGGATATTATAGACAAGTTTAAAATTATAAGAAAAATGTTATTATAAAAAACCCGTTAGCCGGATATCTATAAAAAGCTTAATAAAATAAAATAAGATTGCCCGCGGCTAACAAACAACTCGTTTTTCCAGTATATTTCTCATCTAAGCGAGTTCATAGAGATGCCTAAATAGATAGAATCACCGATCTCTATGTCTTGAGCTACCATAACTGTTAGCAAAATAAAAATTATATTAAACTAGATGATGCCCGCGACTTCGTCCGCGTCGATTAAGATTATTTGATTCCCGCGGAAACTCTTTAATTTTCCGGGATAAGTAGCCTGTGTACTTCAGCGGGATACAATCTACTCCTGTAATAAATATCATCAAAATCGGTTGAGCAGATGGGCGTGAAAGCGTAGCAGACAGACAGACAGACAGACGGACAGACAGACAGACGCGTTTTCGCGTTTTTAATATTATTAGTAAAATTAGTACTTACCTAAATAGTAAATATTAGTACCTAAATTAGTAATTAGTATGGATGCACCTAATTTACTTACTAATTCTCAAAAGATGGTAGGTGGTGGTGGGTTTAATTTTAATGGTGGATTAAAAAAATGTATTAGGGTTGTAACGGAACCTCGCCTCCGCCTCCGTAAGTGCGCAACTTTCGCAAGAAATCGTAGGTACCTACCTCCGCTTCCTAAAGCACAGAAATTAGAGGATGTGATCGGAGAAATCCACCTCCGCCTCCGCCTCCCAACCCTAGTAGGTATGTAAGTTTATCTACCATAGGTAGATACGTGCAAGCTCACAGGCTACAATTTTATTGGTTGATATCTATATCTATAATTATAATAAAACTGTAACTGGAAAATTTCTGTACATTTAATATATTCTGAAAGTTTTAATCGCTGGTATGCTTTACTATCGATACTGATCCCCAAAACAGATTTTTATTTTATTATTTTATTTTTGTCTGTCTGTATGTCTGTCTGTCTGTTTGTCTGTCTGTATGGCCGCGCATCACGCGAAAACTAATGAACGGATTAAAATGAAATTTGGTATAGCGGTAGCTGGTATACTCCGGGTCAATATATAGGATAGTTTTTATCCCGATAGAAAATAAGGTTCCTTCAGGATAGGGGATTTTTGTTGATAACTCAGTCAAACTCCATAACTCAGTCAAATCTGAACTGATTTGAATAAATCTTTCTTTATTAGAAGGTATGTATCATCAGGTAAGTCTTGCCCAATTTTGGTGAAGATTTGATAAATAAACTCGCCGGCATATTTAGCGGAACATAAAAAAAAGGTCCATAATTAAAAAATATATGGTTTTATTTTAAAATCTACTTACTACACTTCTTTTGTTATTTAAAGTTTCATTCGTTTTACTTAAAATGAGATCACATTAAGAACAGATTTTGCGAGTAAAGGCTATTTGTGAAAAATGGTACATTTTTGAACTTTTCATGTACTAACCGGGAAAAGTGAAATTTAATATTAAAATAACAATTAATTAAATTAGAAAAATGGTGATTAATATCGCGTATTTCCTCCACGTGCTCTTATTAAAGTTTCTACCCGTCTAGGCATACTGAGAATGATGTTATCGATGGTCTCCTGGGATAGTCTCCGCCATTCCTCAACTACGGCGATTCGCAGTTCACCCACGTTGGCAGGAGCTGGAATTCTGGACTTAACTTTTCTTTTCAGCAAGTCCCAAACGTGCTCTATTGGGTTTATATCCGGTGATCTCGCCGGCCACTCCATAACAGTGATATTCATATCATTAAGATAAGCTTGAGTTACCCGAGCGGTATGCGGCCGAGCATTATCCTGCATAAAAACAAAATCGTCACAGATATATAGAGCAAACGGTACGACATTTTCTTCTAAAACTTCTCTGATATAGCGGTCTACAGTCAGACTCCAACTGTCAATCACTACCAAGTCTGTGCGAGCTCCCAAACAAATGCCCGCCCAAACCATTATTGATCCACCACCGTATGCAACTGTAGTTTCAAAATTTGTCTGAATGTATCGTTCTCCTTTGCGTCTGTATATTCTTTGCCTGCCGTCAATTTGATTTAAGAGAATTCTGCACTCATCACTAAACAATACCTTACTCCATTGGTCCGCGTTCCAAAGTCGATGTTCCTGAGCAAAAGTTAACCTGTTTCTACGATGATTTACCTCGAGCCTTGGAGCCTTGGCGGGCACAAATGAACCCAAACCAGCTTCTTCGAGCCTTCTTCGTACCGTACACTCACTTACGGTTACACCCCGCACTGCTTCTAACTCATGTCGGGCTTGGACGGCCGTCAAACGGGGGTTCCTACGTACACGAAGCCGAATGAAACGATCATCCCTACTCGAAGTGCGTCTTTTTCTGCCTTGTTCTGCTCTTCTCACATAAGTACCGGTCTCCCTGAACCGTTGGATACTGCGATGGATCGTAGAAACTGATCGACGAAGATCTCTGGATATCACTCTGTAGGTTTGAACATTTCTTCGCATTTCGAGTGCCCTGGCAATCTCCGTTGGGGCTAAGTCAGGCATAATTCAGTCATCAACTCCAGAAAGATACGCGATTAAAAAAAACTAACAAAAAACAGTATTTCAATGAAATTTTAAATCAAACTCAGAAGGAAGAAATATTCGAAGTTCGCTCCAGATAAGGTGTATTTGAATAAAATAAAAACAATTGCATAAAATGTGATATTCAGTTGTTTTCTTAATTTGAAAATATTTCTTTTTAAATTAAATGACGTATAAACCAGCCAGCAACCTTATATGATACTGATATCAAACCTTTTTTTTATGTTCCGCTAAATATGCCATCGAGTATATTATCAGAGATAGAGGACAAAACTCCTCAACAGAGAATAGCAATTCACTTGATTAGGACTTCGTAATATCTTTTTGGTGGCGTTTGAAGGAAAAAATTAATTATTAAAAATTGCGACCAAAAGAAAATCTGTCAACAGCCTGACGGCTGACATAATTTACTGTATATTTCCTATTTCGATGCCATATTATGATTGCCTGTGATATGTGGACTTAATTTCGTGTTTTAAATTATGCCAAACAGTTTTTTTCTTCTGAGGAACTAATTAAATATTTTAGTGTATGGTGAAACAGAGAATTTGACAGTTCGAGAGAGTTCTTGGTTCTGTGAGTGCGCCATACTAACCACTCGAAACGATCAAGCTGCTGCAATAAACAACACCATATTGATGCGGGTTGATGGGGACAATCTGCAGTTTTTGAATTCGTTATCTGCCGCCGGGCTTCCATCGCACACATGGAATTTAAAAGTTGGAGTGCATACAATTCTGCTGAGAAACATAAGCCCACGCTGAACAGAACTCAGAAGACACGAGAAACAGACGCTGCGCACTGCGGGCGTAGACCTCACCACCAGCTGCTTTAGCCCGCGGTTCGGCTCCTGTTTTAATGTTATAGTGGGGAGCAAGGCCTGTTGTAGTTAAAATTTTCGTAGTTAATTATTTTCACAGAGTACCTACATTGATTATTTTACTAACGCCGCTGCAAGCGCAAGAATAACGATCGCGGACGAAGTCGCAGGTACAGCTTGACTTGATCTTTTAATATTATAAATGCGAAAGTGTGTCTGTCTTTCCGTTATCTTTTCATGCCTCCAACCACTATATATATTTTGGCTCTATTGATTTAGCTTTCGTCGTTAGTTGCGACAGGCATAGGTAACCTATATATAGGTTATGAATTTCCGGAATAGATACTAACCATTGAAGAATTGAATTGAAATAGATGAAATTAAACTAGGTAAGTAATAAGTATAATTAAAATGAATTTAAGTTCAATAAGTAAATAAGAAATTGTGAATGTATAGTTAAGTAAACATGAGCATCTGCTTTGTATCAAAAATTTTGTTATTGTGTTTATAATGTGGCATATCGGTTAGCAAGTTATCTTTAGCATCAATAAACTTCAAGTATTCATAAATCTCAACTTATTTCTTAATTTCTTGGTGTAAAATATGTTAATAGTGTTAATACGGTTATGCACAATCCTACTAATCTTCCTTCTTACTATCTTCCTAATATTATAAATGCAAAAGTGTGTTTGTTGGTTTGTAGATTTTTTGGTTTGTCCCTTAATCACGTCGCAACAGAATAACGGATTGACTTATTTTTTTGCATGGGCATAGTTGAGGACCTAGAGAGTGACATATAGGCTACTTTTTATCCCGGAAAATCCAAGAGTTCCCGAGGGATTTTAAAAACTAAATCCACGCGGACGAACTCGCGGGCATCAGCTAGTATTTTAATATGGGGTTACCATATCGAGTAGGGTATCATATGAAATGACTTCATTTGTACATATAAAGCATTTTTTATTTCTTTTTATTTTTTGACTTACTGTGAAAAATTTCAAAAACTCTATATCCCCTGTGAAAAATCTGAAATAATTTTAGTTGATACATGTTTATGTTAACTTTACATGAAAAATATAACGAAGTTTCTAGGATAGTTTTTAAGAAATCAGCCATAATAAGGTTTTACAAACAAACAAGTTTTGCGGTCCGAAATAAAAGCAATTTTACTGAGATTTATGTAAACTTTACTGGAAACATATACCTAAGCTAAGACAGCTTTTCGATAAATCGGCGGTAAACTATTACATACTACTAAATAGGTATATAAGTATTCTTTTATATACTTATTTTAATTGTAAATTTGTAGCTTATTCTTGTCTTCATTAAGTAAGTACTTATACCTACCTACGTTGAATAATTAAACCAAATCCTTCCAAGGTACACAATCCTCGGTGCGCGAGTCCAACACGCACTTGGCTGGTTTTCTTATTCTGTGATCGAAGACCTAGCAGACTGCAGAACCTTCAGTTTATACAGTAGTTACCATTATAATTAAATATTCTGTGCTTTTGGTATGCGTCTACACAACGTAGCAGTGTAGAGTTTAGGTATATTATATTTTACGTAGTCACGAGTGCTCAAAGGAAAACTTTATTGAATAAATTAAAAACACAGTAGAATAATATGCACTAAATAGGTAGGTATAAGACAATTAGTCAAGTGTTGAGTTGCCATTTCAGGTACTTATTAGTCATACATCACGCCACCTCGGCTGCGTGAACGTAGGAATATGTAATGCAATATCTAGTGATGTTCGAGGACTGAGGTTGATTCAGAAATCAATAATAATTATTAATAATATTATCTCAACAGCTAAAAAAATTATTGTTTATTAGGTAGGTACTGTGCATGGGACAACCAATTTATTTTTACTTGCCAACCTAATTCTGCTTCTACGAGGGGTCTACGAACATCGTATTTAATGAAAACTACAGCTACATGATGCCCCGGTGGCGTGCTGTTCATAGAGGCATAAAAGCACTGCTTACCCAAGTGGAAATACGTCTGTGCTCATTTTTTATCAAGACAGTCAGTAAACAGGCATTCTGATTTACTAACGCCTACCCTAGCTTGAAACTCTGTGCACGCCACTTCATGCCTGCGACTTAGTCTGCGTGAATGAAAGTTGTTTGATTCCCCCGAGAACTCTTTAATTTCCGGGCATGAAAAGTACCTACCACATTATGACATTCCCCGTCTCTGTTCCTGAAAAAAAAATGGGCCGTGAAAGTACCTAGCAGACAGAAAGGCAGATATTTTCGCATTTATATTATTAGTACCTACCTACTATTCTGAATTCCTTAACTTACCTACTTATGTACCTACTTACATTAAGTAGGTAGATAAGTAACCTACCCAGTACCCACCTTCCTCTTCGTTAATTTTATAAAAGCCAATATTTTAAAGTGGTGATTTAGAATATCACCTAGAAGGTCTTTTATGTATTATTAATCGCATTGAAAGATTAACTCGCTCATCACTATTTATAGCTTAGTCATACATGACCGGCAACACGAACTAGGTACTAATAAACAAATCCATTCCAATGTATTACGTATTACTTAGCAGATAGGAACTTAGCTGACTGCATTATTTATTTTGTCAGCACAGCGACAGAATGGCTGGTAGCAGCGACAAAGATAAAATTCTACGTTTTCCTTTTTTTTATCTGTCGATAAGCACCAGTTTCAAGTGTTTTTCACATAATATATACCTACCTAAAATGACTTTAAACATAAATAGGTATTATGATTCAATAACTATTTATTAAGTAACTACTACCTAATACTTAAATAATATCTAAGGTTTCTACTAACAGTACTGAAAGGTTGCTTAAAATTATTGGATAGCTTAATGTACCTACTTAAAGGAAATCTAACTACACTAGGTACTACCAAAACTAGATGAAGGTGGAACTTTATAACTAGAACCTACTCTAGTAAGTAGGTATCTACTACAAGATGCTATTTAATTTCGCCACGTCAGAGGTGCAACTGCATGCCCGCGGTGATCGAATCCGCGACCCGTATCGGGTCGAGTGTCTAGTTAGTGGCTACAACTAGGCATTAGTAATTTGTACGGAATACGGATTGTCTTGTCTATGAAACAATAGTTATTTGTTATACAAGAGTGAAAAGTTGTTTTTTAACCGCGTGCTCAATTTTGATGACCGAGCAAGCGAAGGATTCTAAAATTGAATCACGAGCGCAGCGAGTGGTTCAAAAATTAGAATCCTGAGCGTCAGCGAGGGAATCAAAAGAGCACGAGGTGAAAAATCTTTTCACTCGAGTGCAACACGTAATTTTTCATCCCACCTCAGCGAGGAAATGAAATACTTCTCGCGTGATTGTTGAGGGAGAAAGCTCATTTCCGCATTTTTAACAGTTTCAGTCAATTCTGTTGGCGTCAAATTGACTTCTTCGTCACTAGAATCACTCATTTTAGGTTTTTAACTTATTTTCAATTTCCTTGTTTTTAATCGAAGGTTTTAATTTTAAACAATATGACGTAAAAGAAAATGGTGCGCGCAAAGCAAATAAAAAAATCACAAAAAAGTATACCAAAAAGGTTATGAGTGTGAGGTTTTAACAAATTAAAAACGGTTGTATGGAAATTCGGCACCATAGAGGTAGAAGTAAATAGGTTTTAATGATGTTTTGAATTCACAAACTTCATAGACGAGTTATATTTACTAACGTGCACACGATGTTCTAAATTCAATTTACTTTATCCTCAAGAGGATAATAACGGCTTTTGCAATCAGATATCGAAGCTTAAAAATACTCTTTCCGAGATGGTGGGATGAAATAGTTATTTGTTATACAAGAGTGAAAAGTTGTTTTTTAACCGCGTCCTCAATTTTGATGACCGAGCAAGCAAAGGATTCTCAAAAATTAGAATCCTGAGCGTCAGCGAGGGAATCTAATTTTTGAACAAATTTTTCTAATTTTTTTTTTTAAATCTTTTCACTCGAGTGCAACACGTAACTTTTCATCCCACCTCAGCGAGGAAATGACATGACGTGAAAGAAAATGGTGCGCGCAAAGCAAATTTAAAAAGTACACTAAGGTTACGAGTGTGAGTTTTTAACAAATTAAAAAAGGTTGTATGGAAATTCGGCATCATAGAGGTAGAAGTAAATAGGTTTTAATGATGTTTTGAACTCACAAACTTCATAGACGAGTGATATTTACTAACGTGCACACGATGTTCTAAATTCAATTTACTTTATCCTCAAGATGATAATAAAGGCTTTTGCATTCAGATATCGAAAATTAAAAATACTCTTTCCGAGATGGTGGGATGAAAAATATTATATCGAACTGAAAACATCTTTCTTGTTTGTAGAAATGCAAAAAAAAAACTTGGAGTGTCGTCTGCTGTTACTAATTGGATATTTGTAGCGTTGCCGAGACCTTGTATCGTTTATAACGCGGCTTGTACTAATTTGGCGGATGTCTCGATGTTTCCGCTACTGGCGAGGGGAACGCCATTTTTTGTTTATTATGCACCCAAAGAATGTGCCGCCGGCCGTATCTTAATCCTAACGAGCTTTCAAAAAAAGTTAACGCTTTATCTCGCTTCAATACGTATTGTACCTACGTACTCGTACTTATTTAAAGCAGCAGGCTGGAGTCTCATAATTTTTATTGTGTCTTCTCCTATATTAGACGAAATCTGCGAGTAAAGCTGGGTACCGTGAAACTAGCCAACTATGCCCGTTTTTTTATTAAAATCGAATAAATTTCGAGTTTTTTCTATGGAAAGTAAAGTATGTTTCTCCATTTCTTACAACTATATTATACGCAAGCATTCCATTTGTATTTTATTTTTTAAACTAACATTTAAACAAAAATTTCTTCGATTTTAATGGCGGGCAAAATAATCTGGACTTTTAGTCAACATTGCCCACAGCGAGCAATATAACTCTTAAAAATACATAACAGACACCTCACACCATGACAATAATTTAGGACAATCTTGGCCTAGGTTCCAAAATTTTGTTTGTAGTATACCTACTTACATATTTTCGTAATAAAAGGAGTGGGCAATGTTACCTACCGATTATTTCTCTTTTCCATACAAGCTCCATCGAGCAGTTTTAAATTTTAAAATTTAAAACTGCTCGATTGTTCAGCTGTTTCTGTTGAAATTTTCAGCGATATTTCGGTTACAAGTTAAATCGGCAATACGTTAAAACAATAATATGAATAGGTATTTATATGTACATATAATTTAATATAAAAAATTCTTTTTAAACAACCGACTTCAAACTCCCGCGCCAACTTTACAACAACAAGCACACGCTATACAAAGTACTTATTTTATTGTTGATATTTTTAAAACCGCTCGACCGATTTCGATAAAATTTATATGGGACCACTTGGGAAGTATGCCCTTTCAAACAAAAAAAGAATTTTTGAAATCGGTTTAGAAGTCTTCGAGTAATCGGTGAACATACATAAAAAAAAAGATTCCGACGAATTTATAACCTCCTCCTTTTTTGAAGTCCGTTAAAAATATGCAATGCCTGGTTAAAAACCTACTGTTTACTAAGCTATTACACTGATCGCGAGCAATGTACTCTTATCTGTTGAGGAGTTCCATTATCTGTCTTCGAAGATCTTCATCAGATCTTCACCAAATTTATATGGGACCACCTTTGAAGTATACCCTTTCAAACAAAAAAAGAATTTTCAAAATCGGTCGAGACGTCTTCGAGTAATCGGGGAACATACTTACATAAAAAATAAAAATAAAAAAGATTCCGACGAATTGAGAACCTCCTCCTTTTTTGAAGTCGGTTAAATATTAAGGTCAATACAACAATTATTGTGATTTTTGAGCGTCTCTTGCCAGTGATGACATACGGTCTACAAGCTAAGGTATGTCATCACTGGCAGCACGCACTGTTCGAAGACTTTCGTCTTCAGGTAGGTATTGGTAACTTGACCCAATGCAGCCTTTTCTAAGCCATTGGTTTGATTATCGAATCAGTGGTTGCGGTTTTATAACGTAACACTGATAAACATGCGGTTTTTTAACCGACTTCCAAAAAAGGAGGAGGTTCTCAATTCGACGCGTATGTTTTTTTTATTTTTAATGTATGTTACCGCATATCTCCGTGGTTTCCAAACCGATTTGAAAATTTTCTTTTTCAGTGGTTAGAGGAAGCTCGCGAAATGGTCCCATAAAAAATTCTGACTCCAAATCCTCAATCCTGATGCTGTAGGTATACCTACGACTCAAAACTAGGGAGTTAGGAAGTTTTGATGGTGAATTAATATAGTAGGTATCAAGTCACGTGTAGGTATACGATTCAACTCTGAGTCCCAACTCCTCAACCCTGATGCTGCAGGGTACAGAACTCCTTAAAAATAGCGATTTAGGATTTTTTATGGTGAAATCATATTGTAGGTGAGTGTCAAGCAACGACTTCATACTTAAACGCAAGTCCCAACTCCTCAACTCTGATGCTGCAGGGTACTGCACTCCTAAGCCGTGGGGATTAAGAGTACACTAAAAAGTTAAAAATAAAAATTATTTCCAAAAACCCGACTTCCAAAGCCACTGTAAAGTAAAAAATAATTTTGATTTCTACACACTAGGTATGTTGAAGTCGGGCGAGTATTGTTTAGTTTAACAAAGATAGGCAAAGTTGACGCGTCAGGCTCGCCCGACTTCAACTTAGTGTGTGATAGTGTGTAGAAAATTAATTTTTTTTTTCCAAAAAACCGACTTCAGAAAATTTAAAGATAGCTACATTATAATGCGTACAGAGTTGCTCTTGGATGAAATAAACACGTGTTACTAAATTGCAATGTGTTCTACCATTCTACGTCTCTGTAATTTAAAGTGTTCTTACATTTTAAGAACTTCTTTTAATACTTTCATTTTAAGTGTCTCTTAAATGAGGCACTATACCCAGAATTCTGAAAGAGTTACCCCACAGAATAACCAAACCGCCTGTGTCACTCCGCGTGTAGGTATTAAAAACATACCTACAGGCGGCGGCCATTGCGCAAGGGCCAATCTAGTAGGCTGCCGCAAGCGAAAAAAGACATACGTTCAACTTTCTCGATAATTGCAAGATGGACACAAAACGAAAAAAAGCAAAAAGATACTGTGCAGTATTTAATTGTTTAAATACGGATCGTGATCGAAATTTAACTTTTTATTGGTTGCCTAAAGACGCTGACAGGTAAAATCTACTTTGATTGGATTACATTATGTTCCTATTTGAAATGAAATTAATTCAAACTACAAACCCTTTCTCCCCTTGTTGAACAAAGTACTATTCCAATACCCTTAAAGTATTTAAAAGTACAATAAAAAGACATTTAGTTGACGTTGCCCGCCACAAGTAGGAGTAAACGCTCGTGCTGTGCGCTAGATGGCGTAAGTAGTTTCTCGAAGTAAGCAACCCTAGTCCGCGGCTCTTTCAATACGTATAACCACGTATAACTTATTATGAACCGTAGTCCAGTGAATAGGCCCATATTCCCTCAAAAAAAATTTGGTAGGTATGTAAATGAACACGTGCTAGACTGGAACGCGAGCTAAATTAAATCATATTGTTTATCACATAGAGTACATATTTCTTTGGAAACCATTGCGAAGTAAAGCTTCTGTACCTAGTACTAGTTATTATTCTGTGACCAAACTAATAAAATTTACTTTCAATCCTTAAATTGACAGACACTGGGGCCAATTCTGTTCAGCACAACCTCTAAACTAAACTAAAATGACATCTCTAAACCTGGTGCAGCCCCTTTCAGTAAGGAAGTATTATGAAAGGAATAGCAACATAAACAGAGCTGTAATTTTAGTTTAGAGAATGTGTTAAACAGAATTGGCCACATTATTGTAATCTCTGTTTTAAAGAGTAACTAGAAGGGTTTTGATTGCATAAAAACACATTTAGGTAAAAGCAAATTAAAATATTTATTACATTACTAAGTATAACTTAAAAAATATGCTGAATTCATACAACATCCCATACTTCTTCAAAGGCTGTACATAATTTTGCACAAGTTAAAGCAGCTGACAGGGGGTAGTTGCTAATTGATATCACATCTTCTGAATAATCTGCCTCCACTTTGCCATGAGCCATAGCCCCCACAATAAGAACTATTGGTTCATCCTTTGGTACCAACTCTCGACAGTTCTGCACCATCTTTGAACTAAATGACATGGTGATTTTCTTCACACCAACTGGTAAATGTGAAGTTATAGGATTTTTGATAACTTTAAGCAACTTCATTGGCCCATCTGATGCTCTTATGGCAAATTTGTGTAACAGTTGGACTGAAAAAATCAATCAATCATCAATCAAATAAATATTATAAATGCGAAAATTTTGGATGGGTGGATGTATGGATGGATGTTTGTTACTCAATCACGCCCCAATAAAACATTAATCCATGCGTACGAAGTCGCGGGCATCAGCTAGTAAAAACAATAATTATCTTATCAATTCATACTAATATCAAAACTCAAATTTAAATTACTGCTGAAATTAGTAATCCCATCATTTTGAACAACAGCTGATATCAAAATCCATATAAATATTATGCAAATGTGTGTCTAAATGTTTTTTTATTGAAATAAACTTTTACAAGTGCTTTTGAATCAATCATCATTAAAAAACTACATCTGGTTGTCAGTCCTACCCAGTACAGCCAGAAAGAATCTCGGTGGTTGCTAATCTTAAAAAAAAAAATTACAATAATTCTTGAGACACATAAGTAACTGCAGTCCCAAGCATAGCTGAAGCGAGTCAAATCCACACTCTTTTATCTTTTACATTATAATCTTCCACAGAAAATTAAGCTGTTTCAAGCAGAATAATTTAAATTAATGAACTTTTTAAACTTGTGTAAAGGTAAGTCTACTATGGATTGTGGAATGACCTGGCTCTCTACTACTTTCACGGCCCTATTCAACTGATTTTGAAGAAAATTTGTACAAAGATTGGTTACATCCTGGATAAGAACTTAGGCTTTATATCCCGGAAAATTAAAGAGTTGTAAAACCTAAATCCATTTGGTCACCACTTTATCAGCAATTATTTTTCATCCCATCTATTCGAAAAGGACGACTTGGTTCGGCTTTAAGTGCGCCCAAAGGTGGTGTTTTCGCGGGCAGCAATGAGCTTTTAATCCTCTTTATTTCAAAAAGTGCGCCGCAATTATCTTTTCCGCGCACTTTTTGAATCTGGAACATCTTAGTGTTCAGTGCTAAAGAAATCGAAGGCAAATATTGTTTGAATAGAGACTGAATGGTACGACGGCCCATAGTCGCGCCGCCGGCTTTTGGTTTCCTTTTTTTTTTTAAATAAAAACAATTTAATAATGCGAGAACCAGACCGCGTTTTCGTAAATTTTCACGGATTGTTAAAAATTCATGGTTTTATTTTAAAAAATGAGTTTTTCAAATGACAATGAAAGTATAGAATTAACTCCTGAAAGTATTAGAACTGACGCAAGAAATGTGATCTATTACCTACTTGCAAAATCACGGGAGAAATATATGAAAGCCTATGGTAATTTTATTGAATGGAGAAATGCAAGAGGCGCCAAGAATTGTTCAGAATCTGTGTTTTGGCCTACTTCCAGTAAAACTAAACAATCTTCCACTCTTTGGAGTACCTACTCAAAGCTAAAATCAACAGTCATTTCTAATAACGACGTAAAACTGGACACATATTCGAAATTAATCTGAAGAGGATGTCTGATGGATTTGTAGTTTTATTTTCTCATAGAGGGTGATGAAAAGTAGTGTATCATTGGGGCGCAAAATATTTTTGGGCTCGGGCGACATACCCTAGCTACGTTCAGGATTCTACTAAAGAATCCCTTGCTACACTCGGGATTCTACTCTAGAATCCCTCACTTCGCTCTGGATCCAAAAAAGCGCCCTCGCCGTAAAAATATTATTTTGCTCCCTTATAATTACAATCTACTATTATAAATGGCAGTCTTTTCAAAATCTGTCGTGGAAACTGTTTCTCCTGCATAAATCAAAAAACATTAATCCACACACACAAAGTTGTGGGGGTTTTATCTTACATCTTACATATTATTATAAAAAAATTATCAACTAGATATTGTTTAATGTTATTAGGCTTTCATTTCATGTAAATTTCCATAATTCCCTTATAATTCAATTAAAGTTGCATTACATACCCATTAGGCCAGCAAATCTTTTGAATGTCCTGGGTATTCTTGTCTGAGGATTGATTTCTATAAGGACATTTTTTTCTGTGTGTATATAAACTTGCAGGAGCCCTGCTCGGTTTAGTGGTGAATCCATTAACATAAGCAGTGACTGGTGTGTTATGTCTGGCCGACAAGACCCTGGGTCCCGATCGTTCTTGCGCAATATATTGGCGTGGTCATCACAGTTTAGGAGCTCAAAACTGTTCCCACTCTGCAGATTAAAAAAGCACACAGTTAAATAACTTGACTCACTTACTAATTTAACTTTTTAACTTTTAGTCAAAAGATCATTTGCACGAATTTCAGGAAAACTAACCTCAAAATATTGAGATTTTAAAAAATAATTTCTCGAAAACTTGGTACCTATTACTAATCGACGGAAAATATTTTGGCGTTACGTTTATTACATTAAATACCTTTGTGTAAAAAATATGAACTGCCTTCTGCGCGGCACATATACTAAACCAGAGTCAATAACTGTACATTTGCCTGTGTGAATACTTAACTTTATGTAAGCACATTGAATCTTGTTATTAAATCTTTAAAATAAAGAGTTTAAGTATACCTTTTAAAACCTAATCTTACCTTAACAGTTTCCAATTGAGCATTTTCTAGAATAATTATGAGACGCTTTTCCTGTTTTTTTATATGTGATGTAACCAGATGTCTTGGAATGGGATCATATTCAAAATCATCATTTTTTGGCGTAAGTTTCCTTTTTTTCCCCATTTTAGAGTGAAAAAACTACTGCGGACAGCAACTGAAGCGTTACAATTGAAATGATTTAAGCTTCTTTAGTTAGTTATTAGTATTGATTGAGTATCCTCTAAGAATTCACGTAAAAAATAACTTTACTAATTAATAAATAGTAAATTAATTTAAAAAACACAAAACGTGCAATTAAATATTTTTTAGGTTATTTTTTTGTTGTGAAGTGTGAACCACAGATTACTCTTTCTTTTTTAATTTATTTTACGGCACTGGCACAGATTACTAGGATACTACCACCACAGAATACAAAACATACAAATTAACGTAGACAGAGAAAGAGATATAGATATGGCGTAATTGTATACAGTATGCGATAGCGATAGTCCTAATGCGATATTTTCTTAATGCTAAATAAGTCTTTTTATGTTATTTCTATACTTTGTAGCTTTCATGCGAGTCGTTACAAATATATACTGTTTTATCTGTAACAATCAGCAGAGCGACCGCGTATCTTTTGCATCAATCATTGATACATCGCAATCACCTCCGATTGGCTGAATTTATGGTATTCTTGCTGCGTCAATGGATATCGTCCAATAGTGGAAGAGTGTTATTCAATCAGAGGTGATTGCGATGTATCAATGATTGATGCAAAAGATACGCGGTCGCCCTGCTGGTCAAAATTTTTCCCTCATGTATTACGTTAAGTTTTCGTATTTACGTTCAGTTAATCAGCTTGTCTTTTGCAGCCAACTAACATAGCAATACACCATCGTCTCTAGGTTATAAGACGGTTACTAGGATTGTATGGTCAGACCTAAACTGTCGGAAACGTCAAACAAAAAAAAGTGATACGCTAAGCAGCAGCATTTTCTCGCTCTAAGGAGTGACCTTGGCATTAGCGTATAAATTCATTTCGCTCACCTGTGGTATTATTAATATTATTATTATTCCATTGTCTCCTCTTGCTATATTTACTCTATGTGTATGTAATCATCATTCTGCATTCATCAACAGCTTTTTAATTCGTCGGTGAATCACCGACGAATTAAGTCGATAGGCTCTATAGCAAGTGGGATATCGTTGGTAGGTCTTTTAAAATCACACTTAGGTTCCTTAAACCATTTTTCCGTTTAAATGCATCGATATATATGTAAGTACTAGATGGGCCCTTTCATAGAAAAATGGCGGGCGATCAACTATGAGAGCGCGCTCCTATAACCTGTCATAAGCCTGTCTTTGTCCCCGCCGTAGCGCGATCACGGTCGCTCATCGTGTAGATAATTTGTTATTAAGTTAACATCTAAAGTCTTATTAGTTTGGCACTGTATTATTTTTATTTTAAGGTAAGTGTTTCATTTCACAATTATACATTTCCAAGAAAACGTTATTTAATCTTCCTATTTAATATTTTAATCCATTTCGCAATCATTTAATTTCCGCGGCAAACTGTATGATTTTTTTTTTTTACTAACTGGCCTTACGGCTTTGGGTTCCAGCCCTAGAATAGTCCAGTCCAGTACGATAAAAAAAATGCAACCAAGATTAGTTAATGCATAGATGGGCAGAACGGACAGTAGGCATTAATACCTTCCGAGACGCAATATTATGCTATTGTAATAATATGATAAAATTAGTTATTGACGTGAGTTTAATGTTTAACCAACTTCAATAAATAATGGGTTTTTATTTATTAAAGTTGATAATTTTTATTTTGTACTAGCGAATGCCCGCGACTTCGTCTGAGTGGTTTGAAGATTTTTGATTCCCGCGGGTACTCCTTAATTTTCCGGGATAAAAAGTAGCCTATGTGCTATTCCAGACTATAATCTATCTCTGTGCCAAATTTCAGCCCGATCCGTTCAGCCGTTGGGGCGTGATTGAGTAACAAACATCCATACATCCATCCATCCAAACTTTCGCATTTATAATATTTATATTATATATTATATATTATTATTTTTGATTTGATTGATTGATATTTGATGAAAAATAAATAGTTAATTCAAAATTCAGAACTTTATTATTTCGTTGAACAAAAGTTGTTCAGTACCTATTATGTACAGCTACCTACTTACAAGTGTTTATTACTTAATCGTATTTTTAAATGCACACTGTGTAAGTGATTTATCTCAAAATAACTTTTAATATTTCTTTTGATGGCAAGTAGCATACTTAGAAATGTATAAAATAAAATAATTTCAAATGAAGTATTTTTCTGTGACTCGATCCATTAGTACTCTTTCACCTCTCCCATTCCAACCCCTTTTTATTATAATAGTACTAATAATTATTTTTGAATTCTTTCATTTGCAATAAGGTTTGGCGAGGATTATTTTAAACTGTTTTAGCTGTTATTATTTTAAATTTCAAGTTTTTTGCATTAGTAGTTACCGAATTATGCTAAGTGTGACGGACAGTCATGTCGCACCACAAGGGTAGTTTTCTTCTTCTTCTTTTCTTATCTATGGCCTTTAGTACTGCGGTTTAGTGGTCCGCAGTAATTCCGCCAGTGTCAATGTTAACTTGGAGAAAACAACGTGTAAATTGCTCGGTTCTTGAGATTCTTGAGACTTTTCCGTTGTTAGACCTAGTCACCACCAGGACAACACAAATATAATTATAATTTTATATACATATATATAATTAGTATAATAGACAGCTGTTAGTAGGTATAGATTAGCACTGATCAAGAAAATACAAAATGTCAATCACCGGGGCTACTAAACATTGAACATAGATGTTAGAAAATTTCCTACAGTTTAATATCATAACAGTTTATATAGTTACATAAACTTCTCAGAACTGAAGGGTCTGGAAAAGAAAGGAGATATGGGAAGTAGATTGGGCGAGGGATACTATAGGGTAGTATATCGTACAAAGATGTAGGATGTTTGGTACAATTAAAGAATATATGTTCCACTGTGCCCTCATCCAGACCGCACTCACAAAGCGAGCCATCTCTCACCCGAATTTTATTAAGAAACACCGGAGTACAAACGTGTCCCAGTCGTAGTCTACATAATACAGATATTGTCCTCCTGCTCAGCTTTTTAAATTTAAAAAACCAAGGTTTGCTGGGAATATCAGGCTGAATATGTCTATAATGTTTAGCTGTATTTAACTGTGTATTTTTCCACCTTGTATTCCAGTTTTTATACATGTAGTTTTTAGCCAAAGGAATGATATCTCTTGCAAAGATTTTATTATGAGTTGGAGACCCGCTTCGGGATGCTTGCCTAGCCCACATATCAGCCTGTTCATTTCCATGTATACCTTTGTGTCCTGGTATCCAAGCTAATGCTACATCTAAGCCATTATAATGGCAGTGGTGGAGTGTCTCTTTAATATTTAGTATAATTTGGAAGTTCTGAACTTTATTTTTGAAAATATTACCCGTTATTGCTTGTAAGCAGCTCTTAGAATCTGATAGAATCAATACCTTATTCAAGCTGTGGGATTTAATGTATAGTAATGCTTCGAGAATGGCAATGGCTTCTCCAGTGAAAACTGATGTTTGAGGAGGACTTCTGAACATGAGGACAATATTGTACTTGGGGATCCAGACTGCCGAACCAACATTATCATTCTCCGTTAATTTAGACGCATCAGTGAAGACTAGCATCCATTCTTGCCAGTCTTGATCCAGAGTTTGGCATAGTTTCCTATTAGCTTCATTTTCGTTTTTGGAAATACCAAAATCCAGTCTTATATTAGGTTTGAAAATTAGAGCATCGAAATTGCAGTCAAATAAAGGAAAAACAGGTGATTGAGATACTTGATGCGGCAATGCTTTGCATCTTCTGTAGCTTTCTACTAATCTAGGAGGGTCTTTATTTGCCCAATAGTCTTCAGTGATGACCTTCTGAGCCATTGAGTCAAGGCAAGGAAGCAGTGGGTGGGATTCCACTTGTATAAGCTTGAAAACAAACCGATCTGATAAATATTGTCTCCTTAAATCTAAGGGAGGTTCTACACACTCTGTCATCAAAGCTATTTTAGGGGAGGATTTCATAGCTCCCAGGATGATACGTAGACATTTTGCCTGAATTTTGTTGAGCTTCTCTAAGCCCTCTTTATTGCAGGGCTCAAAGATAAAGGACCCATAGTCAAAGTGGCTTCTAACTAGAGCATTGTATAGCAGTTTCTGGCAGTATGGATGGGAACCCCACCACACTCCAGAAAGAGCTCTCATGATGTTGACGCCTTTTTCACACTTTTGGGCTATATGTATGATTGAAATTGTGAGTACCTGTCAATTTTGAATCAAGTATAACACCTAAGAATTTCACTGAGGAGTCAGCTTGGATTGTATGACTTTCATACCTTATTTCTATATCTGGGATGGTTCTTTTCCTAGAGAAGACTACAGTTTTGCTTTTAGACGGGGAGAGACTCAATTCATGCTCCTCTAGCCATATGCTAAGATGGTACATGGCGGAATTTAATTTGATTGCTGCATCCTGAATTGAGTTACTTGAAACATATAATGCCAGATCATCTGCATATTGCAGAGTGTCACAAAAGCTGTTCACGGCCAGTTCTAAGTCATATGTATAGATATTATACAAAAGAGGGCTAAGTACAGATCCTTGTGGGAGCCCCTTCCATATAGTCCTAGGTGACCTGAGTTCGTCATTTATCCGTATTTTGATAGATCTAGCCATGTACAGATTTGTGACAAAGTGTACAATCCTCTCAGGAATACTCAGATTGAGCATTTTGCGCCTGAGTAGTGGAAGATTTACACTATCATAGGCAGCGGAGATGTCTAGAAAGACCCCTACCAAGTAATCTCCCCTTGTAAAAGCAAGGCGTATGTTGGTAGCCAGCATGCTAAGACTATCCATGGTGCTTCTACCCTTTCGGAAGCCAAATTGGGTTTTTCCCAAAATATCCCTACTCTCCACAAACCATTCCAGCCTATTCTTAACCATGTGTTCCATCACCTTGCACAGAGTAGATGAAAGAGCGATGGGGCGGTATGAGTTCGGCTCTGAGGGATCCTTCCCCGGTTTTAAGATTGGCAACACCACCTGAGTTTTCCAGGACTCTGGTATGTTGCCAGACAAAAAAATTTTGTTTAGTATTTGAAGAAAATATGTCTTACCAAAAGTATTCAGGTTTTTTATAAATGAGTAGGGGATGCCATCTTCCCCCGGTGAAGAGTCCCTCAGATCCCCTAACACGGTTTGTAGTTCATCAATGGAAAAAGGTTCATCTAATCTATGCAGAGATGTAGGTAAAATTGTTGTTGGGAAGTGTTCCAGGTCTGGAACAAAGGGTGGGGCTAGCTGCCCTTCAAACTTATATAACCATGGGGATGGATCATTGGAGGAGGAGGGTCCTGGATTCCTTGATCCTCTAAACCTCCCAACACTCCGCCAGACCGTGGCAGAGGGGGTCCTGGGTGATAAGCTCTCACAGAAACCTTTCCAGCCCTTAAATTTTTTTTTGGATAGGGTCCTTCTGGCTTTGGCAGAGTTTTTTTGAAAAGTTAGAAAATTTTCAATGCTCATGTTGCTGTTATATTCTAGTTCCGATTCATCTCTTAGTCTCACAACAGATGTGCACTCTGAGTCCCACCAGGGAGGAGACAGGAATTTTTGTCTTATTTGTTTATGGGGGAAGTGTTTGTCAGCAGCAGTCTCAAGTGTCTGTTGGAAGTGGTTGTATAAACCATTTTCCAAGTTCAGTGGTTCTAGTTGGGATAAGAGGCCATCCACTGTATCAGAGTAAGCACTCCAGTCTACATTGTTGAGCCTATATTTTAAGAGGGGCTTTGGAGTAGGTGCTGGAGATATGTGGTGAGTTATATGGAGCAAAATTGGGTAATGGTCGCTTCCATGAGAGGTCCTGAGGATCTCCCAAGACATATTGTTTGCAATGCTAGGTGAGCAGAGTGAAAGATCTGGGACTGATTGGGGGTTTTGTCCAGGGTAAACTCTATGCGTTGGAGACCCATCATTAATAACACATACGTTGATCTTGTCAAAAATATCAATTAGGCAATAAGAAAAAGAGTCACAGTGATATGATCCCCATGAAGTATGGTGGCAGTTGAAGTCGCCTAGTATGATCAATGGGGCAGGGAGTTGAGACAGAAGGGATAATAGCTCTGCTTCAAGGTCAGGGTTAGGGTGAGAGATATAGATGGACACAAAGGTTTTATTTAAAACTCTAGCAGCAACAGCATTGATTTCTTGTGAGTGCTGTGATAAAGGAAGGAGAGAGTATATTAAAGTTTTTTTAATAAGCAGAGCACAACCACCATATCCATCGGCTCTGTCCTCCCGGAGGCAGGCGAGGCCCGGTATCCTAAAAGTGGACTCCTGCCTCAGCCATGTCTCTGAGACAGCAGCGATGGCAATGTGGTGTTTTCTGAATAATGTTGTAAGTTCATGCTTTTTATTTTTGATGCTTCTACAGTTCCACTGTAGGATTGGGGTTGACTGTGGGATTGTGTGTTTTTGATAGGTCTGTTAATTTTGCAATTTTTTCAGCAACGTTGTTCGGTATGTTATTGTTTGGTTTAAGTATACAATTGTTAAATAATGCCAAAAGGATTTCCATAAGATCTTCGTTAGTGACAGATACTGGGTGATTTTTGAGGGCACATCCGTTTGCAGAGGAAGAGGGCGGAATACTGATAATAGAATTGTGTGTTTGTCTGTCAAAACCTTTAGAGGGTGCTGGTCTAGGTCGTGGGGAAGGGAAGACAGATTTTCTATGAGATCTAGGTGCAGAAGCAGCAGGGTTCCTGCCAATAGGGACTTCTAACACTGGGGTGAATATTTCATTTGATACATCTGAATAAGGTTTGCGAGTCTGAGGAACTTGAGTAGAAGCCTCTATGTATGAGATATTGTTTTCAGACATAATCAATTTGATTTTATGTTGTCTTTGGTGCTCAGGGCAATCCTTGAGTGTGGCTAAGTGTTTTCCCTCACACAATATGCAAAATGTTTCGGCTTGGCAGCTGTCACCGGTATGATCTTTGCCACATCTGAAGCATCTGGGTTTGCTCCTGCATATATTTTTTGTGTGGCCAAATCGGCAGCAATTGTGGCATTGAATAGTGGGGAGGAGATACTTTTCCACTACCAAAGAGGTATAATAAGCATATACATGTTTAGGTAGGACTTGTCCTCTGAAAGTTATTACAACAGATTGGGTGGGGACCCATGATGGGATGCCCTCAGTAATTACCTTGCGGTTTAGTCGTCTTGCTTTCAATACAACCCCACAGTTATCTGGGAGCTCTAGGGCCTCCACCAGTTCGGTCATGGACCATTCCCTGGGAACTCCTCTAATGAGTCCCATGCGGGTAACTTGATATGTAGGTATGGACGCATTGAGTTTATTTCGAGTTAAACAAGGGTGTTGGAGGAATGCATTTGCATCTCCACTGGTTTTAAATTCAACTGCGATTCGGTTTCTACCTACTGCCTTTACACCATCTCGAACTATATTGCTTATGCTGTTTCTAGTTAGTAGCAAGCCTATTTTAATTGGTCTCAATGTTAGTCCGGCAGCAGGGTCCGGTTCCACTCTTGTGATGTGAACAATGAAAGGACCTACGTCATTTAGGCCGTAAGTTCGGTCTAGAATAGCCAGCGATGGGTGAGTGTAAATATTTTGGATTGAATCCATCGACGATTGGCTGAGGTCAGTGTCAGCTCGCTTTGTGGGTTGGCTTACGGGTTCCGCGGCACGTTTTTTAGGCCGTTCATTTGTTATGGAGGGATCGGGGCCTGTTTGATCCAGAGGATTCCCTAGGCTATCCACCTCCATCACTTTCTCCTGTCATGCACATAGTACAATTAATACAACACAAATACAACTCACCAGAAACCACCACCAAGTCTCAAATAGACACGAAAATCAAAAACCACACAGAGAACACGTGCTTTCGCCAGCTAGCTGACGGGCGGAATCCCGGGTTGTTTTCTTATCATTTTTGTACGCAACCCTAAAAATGACTTTATTTCTGTCAATTTCAGTTCAATGGTTTTCCAGGAAACTGGTAACAAAAAAGTGGTAAAAATAACAACGTCATACTAACATTTATCGTTTACCTCAGAGAGTACTCTAATGTAGGTATTTTTTTCGACAAGCGCATCTGTACTAATCTATGACCGAGTCATACGTTTTCAAGATGGCGCATATGTTGCAAGTTCCCGCTTTTCAGACTAGATGGCGTTGTTAAACATAAGTCCACATTCTTTGTTCGACAGGGCCCGTCTATGTAAATTGAGGTCGTTGTTTAAATGATAATTTAGGATTTACGAGGTTTCAAAGGAAATGTTTAAAGTTCCTACTCATATCATCTATGTCTATCAAACCAGGTGGATTATCTCAAAAACCACTCAACCGATTTTAAAAATTATATTACTTATAGAAAGCTACATTATTAACAAGTAAAATAGGCTATATTTTATTTCCAAAAAAATAAGAGATCCTTACGAAAATTGCAATAATGTGAGTTAAGTCGGAAAAAACGATCTCATCTGAGAGCTTACGTGGCGTGCGCTGCCCAAATCGGTAAAGTTACACGACAACAATGTATGGTGGAAACGTTCCTCTCAAAAAGTTCTAAAAAAAGTCCGCGATAGCATATAACTATCTTTTAAGGTTGACTCACAATAACCATTTTTATGATTTTCAAATTTGGTCACTGCTTTACTTGCGAAGGTGTTTTACCAACATAGTTTTAATCGTTAATTACTTATCACAATAAATATCTTACTCATCTCAAGTATTTAATTTAGACAAAAATTGTCCTTTACACCATTCAATTTAGATGAATATCTTATGAGATATAGAAATACAGTAACCTCATCACAAAATGACCACAGCGGATAGGTAAAGGGTGAAGGTGGGGCGTACTCTCACAATATAATAAATATTACAGTAGTATAGTAACATATCATTGTATACCTAAGCTTAATGTGACGAAATAACAAGTCTCAAAAAACTTGATGATTTTTACTCCTTCGATCGATCAATCAATAAATTCATCAATGCCACATGCAGCGCATATTCGACTAACATAACTTCCGACTAACATTTTTAATGTCTATTAAAATATTGGTTCCGAGTCCACTTAGCTATAAACTAAATACTAAATAAATAAATACGTCCACTACGTACTAAATACGTACAATTTGTGTTTTTGAAAATACTTAAAAATACCTACTTTTTTTGCATTGTCTACGGGCATTTTCGTAAGTGGCCGACGTTCATTGCCGAGGTCTCGTGACGTCGATGCGATAGGACTCTCGAAAATTAATAAGCACATTTTTAGGAAAAATAGCAGATTTACGAACTTTACCAAATTAATATTAGCACCTTACAAGTCTCAAAAAACTTGATGATTTTTACTCCTTCGATCGATCAATCAATAAATTCATCAATGCCACATGCAGCGCATATTCGACTAACATAACTTCCGACTAACATTTTTAATGTCTATTAAAATATTGGTTCCGAGTCCACTTAGCTATAAACTAAATACTAAATAAATAAATACGTCCACTACGTACTAAATACGTACAATTTGTGTTTTTGAAAATACTTAAAAATACCTACTTTTTTGCATTGTCTACGGGCATTTTCGTAAGTGGCCGACGTTCATTGCCGAGGTCTCGTGACGTCGATGCGATAGGACTCTCGAAAATTAATAAGCACATTTTTAGGAAAAATAGCAGATTTACGAACTTTACCAAAGTAATATTAGCATTATAACATATGCAAATTTGATGATGGTTATGGTGATCACCGCTCGTCATTGCGAATAAATTAATCCGATGCTCATTACTGTACGCGCCAAACCTAGTTCCTTATCGCATTTCCTCTCCCCTTGCCCTTCCGCGCTATACCTCACCACACACCTTTGGACACTCCGGCGTCGCAGCAAAATTCGCCATGCGCTTTAGTCTAAAAAATGCACTCAATGTGAATCCACGCTACTTTGTTCCGCGATCGCACAAAAGTCTACTCGAATTTAGTTCGCGAATGTGGTAAATTAACCGCAAAATAAACGCGAGTGTGGTGTAAAAGTGACTCCCGCAAAATTAAACAAAAGTGTGACCCAAATCATGGATTGCTCCGCTTAAACCCACTAGTGTAGTGAAAAACAAAGTCATAAACTGAGTGAGTACATTCCCAATTTCGCTTCCCTTTTATAAACGCCCACGCACGCCCTACATACGCCCTTATTTTCAAACGCACACACATTATTTTGGTGCCTTCGAGCCGTATGAAATGAACCATTTTCTCTCTCTTATTATAATACTTACTCCATTAATAATAATAATTTCTCTCCAAGGTCCTTCGATGCTTAACGCATATCTATAATAACATCATATTTTTCCTTTATCACGCACTATTTCGCATACTTATTACGGTAAATTTGAATGTACCATAACTAGCTGTTAGGTATTTTTCTTCGCAACGCTTTAATTTCAACGCTTATATTATACTAGCGGACGCCCGCGACTTCGTTCGCGTTGCTTAAGTTTTTTAATTCCCACAGGCACTCCTTAATTTTCCTGGATAAAATAAATATGTCACTCTCCAGGTCCTAATCTCACCCACCCAAGAAAGAAATCACGTCGAACTGTTGCTCTGTTGCGGATAAAATTTTCAAAATCTGTGAAACCCGTATTTTTTTATTTTAAACCAGAAGCCTAAATACCAACTTACATGGCTATAACTTGCAAAATGAACTTGAATGGAGTTTCACTTTCATACAAACTTTAACCGCTATCCCCTTTAGGGTTAAAATTTTGAAAAACTGACACACGTATTTCTTTATTTTTTACTGAAAGCCAAAATACCAAGTTTCGTTGATATAACTTGAAAAATATCTTGAGAAAAGAATTCCTTTCATAACAACTTTCATCCCCTATTTCACCCCTTTGGGGGTCGAATTTTCAAAAACTGTAAAACACGTAAGTATTTCTTCATTTTTAACCCGCAGCTCATACCTATACCAAGTTTCATAGCTATAACTTGAAAAACGACGGACTTTCATACGAACTTTCAACCCCTATTGTACCCCTTTGGGGGTGGAATTTCGAAAAACCCTTTCTTAGTGGATACCTAGTCATCACAAAGAACACACTCTCCAAATTTCATGTCTCTAGGACCAGCGGTTTAGGCTGTGCGTTGATATATAAGTCAGTCAGTCAGTCAGGACTTTGAATTTTATATAAGTATATAGATTAAATCACGGAAAGATTATCTCATACTTCTCACAGTGCATTTTTTGGATTCGCAACGCAAAATAAAATTCGCTTAAGTTATTTGCAATATTGCAAATACATTCGTTCGCCATCTTGTACTAGCTTGACTTTCTTTGTTCTATTCTGGCATGCTATATGACGTGGCTTGCCTTTAATTCGCTCGAATAACTTTATATACATTAGTGTATACGTCTACGCCTATTTAAAGTTTTTTTTTGTTTTTGATAAATTAATTACTTTACAATGTCTAAAAGACAACAATCGCCAGTTGAAGTTAGTGCAGAGGTGATGATATTAGAGGCTCATTTAGGGCTTATTTTGCAAATATGCAATCTATTTATAACGCTGCGCAAAACACATCAACTGTAGAAAACCTTAAATCTTTCTTATCAAAGGCCGCAAATATTAATAATTTACGCACAGATTATGTTAAACTTGTTAAGGATTTGAACTTCGCTCGTATTCAAGACGATCCCGAGTATGAACCTAATTTCCAATCGGTAATCGCATTTGAAGAATTATTCTCGTACGTTCAATATAAGTTGAATGAATGTGCGCCGTCAACTTCTTCAACTACAAAAAGTCCGATTAAAACGCAACCTGTAGTGTCTTCGAAACCTAAGATAAAATTACCGCCTATTACTTTGCCGAAATTCAATGGTGATAATAAACAGTGGACAGTATTTTATGAATGTTTTAATAACACAATACACAAGAATACGGAACTTAGTAATTATGAAAAGTTACACTATTTGTTAGGCCAGCTTTCAGATACCGCTTTAACTGCAATTGCAGGTATCGAACCTACGGGTGAAAATTACTCGCTAGTATACTCAACATTAGTGGAAAAATACCAAGATATTCGCGCTTTAGGTTATACTTATTTGGATCAAATACTTCACTTTAAACAGTTACAATCGTCGCAAAATTTAAATTCATTCTTAGATGTTTGTGCAACATCTTTCGCCGCCTTTGAAAAGTTAGATATAAAGGATAAAACCGACTTTATTTTCTTGTATTTGTCTCTAAAAAAGATAGATAAAGAAACCGCGCGCTTATATGAGAATTATATGCGATCTGAAAAGCTACCCACTTTTGATAATTTTATTAAATTTGTAAAGGAGCAGGCTAAAATTAACGAGAGAACTCCCGCGAATTCTACTCACCTGCCAAATGAGAATAAAGGTCGCCAACGCATATTTCCTACACCCAGGAATATAACGCCTTCTAGTACTACTAAGACATTCGTTACCGCAGTTAGTAATAATAACAATAAAAGTCAGAAGTTTTGTCCGCTTTGTAACACTGATACTCACATGCAGTTTTATCGCTGTCCCAAGTTTTTAAAGTTAACGCCGCAAGAGCGATATAATATAGTAAAAGCGAATCAAGGTTGTATTTTTTGTTTATCCTTTTTTCATCAGAGCCGGTTTTGTAAATCCGAGAAGACCTGCGGGTCCTGTGGGTCTAAGTACCACCACAGCCTTTTACATATGTATAAATATACACAGCCCTCTGAACATAAGGCTGAGTCCACACTTGCAGACACCAGTGACAAAAACTCGCAAAATCAAACCGCAGTCTCGCTCTGTTCGCTCAATACCCATGCGCCGGTACACACTACTGTGTTGTTAGCGACCGCTTGCGTCCGCGCGCTAGACTCAAACGGGACAGAATATATCCTCAAGTGTCTTATTGACAACGCATCGCAACACAATTATATAACAAGCGATTGTGTTATACGCTTAAACTTAAATACCGAAACATTGTCACAACCTGCAACGGTTAACGGATTTGGTGGCATGTCTAGTAATATAAAAGGTATTAGTCGCATAACAATATTCTCACGATTTAATAATAAGTCATATTCGCTTAGTCCGTTGATTGTCGATAAGATCACGGATCATTTACCTACGTCTCCAGTAGAAAATTCGCTACTTAATTATTTAGAGCGCGTACCACTCGCAGATAATACTTATTACCTTCCTAGTAAGATTGATATGATCTTGGGTGCGCAAATTTTTACGCAAATATTATTAACGGGCCGCGTAGCGGCTCCGCCTGGAATGCCGCATGCATTGCAGACCACGCTTGGATTTATTTTGATGGGTGACGCTCCGCTCGCGCAATCCGCTTTTCCTTCGCAAGCACCAACGCAAACGCTATGTGCTATCACGAATGAACGCTTAGATAAATCATTACGCAATTTTTTTGAATTAGAGGAGATACCTTCATCTAAGGACAGTTTACTCAGCGTGGAAGAACAGGAATGTGAAGACATCTATAAAAATACTACCGAACGCGATTCTGACGGACGGTACGTAGTAGCTTTGCCTTTTAAGTCCGACCCTATCGTATTGGGTAACGCATCGCTAAACGCAAAAAAACGCTTTAATTATTTAGAACGCAAATTAGAACTCTCATCCTCATTACGAAACGCTTACGATAATATTATCGAAGAATATTTGGAGAAAGACTACTTAGCTCCTGTAACGCAAACTGACTCTGACGTACAATACGTCATTCCGCACCACGGAGTTCAACGCAACGATAAAGTTTGTACCAAACTTCGCTTAGTTCTGGACGCTTCTACGGTTGAAAATAATACCAGCCTTAACGCACTATTACACAAGGGTCCTAATTTACAATCGGATTTATTTACCTTGTTGCTTAACTTTCGCTTATTTAAAATCGCAATTTGCGCAGACATCAAACAGATGTACTTGCAATTAAAAGTTCATCCAGAATTTTGGAAATTTCAACGCATTTTTTACCGCTTTTGCAAAAATAATCCTTTGGAATTATTTGAGTTTAAACGCGTATGCTTCGGCCTCGCCTCTAGTCCCTTTCTTGCGCTTCGCACTTTAAAGCAGCTAGCTGAAGATGAAGGTAGCAAGTACCCTTTAGCTGCAGCTGTAATAAATGCTAGTCAGTTTTACATGGATGACGTCATATGTTCAACGCACACTGTGGAAGACGCGATCGAATTATCAGATCAACTATCGAAATTGTTCGCATCGGGTTGCTTTGAGTTATTAAAATGGTCTAGCAACTCAGCTGAATTTCTTGCGCATCACCCTAAAGAACGTTTGCATCCGTCGCTTGCGATTAATTTTGAACCCGAATCAAGTCAAAGGGTTCTAGGGGTTAAATGGGAACCGCATAAAGATTCATTTACTTTTGAATTTTCTCCTAAAGAAATGAAATGCACTAAGCGCAACATGTTATCGGTTATTGCGCAATTGTTTGACGTTCTCGGATTTGTAGCACCTGTCATTTTATTCGCAAAATTACTAATTAAAGAACTTTGGCTTTTAAAAATGGATTGGGACGATGAGCCGCCTGCGCACATAAAACAAGCCTGGGAAAAATTCCAAAGTGAATTGCACTTTTTATCTAATATATCGATACCTCGCCATGTTGGTATAACGCAGAACTGTGAGGTAACGTTAGTTGCTTTTGCAGATGCAAGCGAAAAGGCTTATGGTGCAGTTTTATACATCCACGCAAAGACACTGAACGGAATTTTTGTTAGCTTACTATGCGCAAAATCAAAGGTCGCACCAGTTAAAACAGTATCACTCGCTCGCTTGGAATTATGTGCCGCTTATTTGCTTTCTAAGTTGGTACGCACTGTTTTGACAAATTATGGTTCTCGCATTAATATAACTCGCACATACGCATTTTCCGACTCAACAGTCACATTAAATTGGATTAATTCTAGCCCACATAAACTCAAAACGTTTGTTGCTAATCGGGTGTCCAAAATTCAAAACAATTTAGCACCAGAAAACTTTTTTCATGTTTCTGGTAAAGAAAATCCAAGTGACTGCCTATCTCGTGGTATAACTCCCGCACAACTCATTTCGCACCCTTTGTGGTTTAACGGCCCCGTATGGATGAAAGAAAAATGTGAAGATTGGCCCGTTAAACAATTCATTCCAAACTCAAATGATTTACCCGAGACTAAAACTGTCGCATTACATAGTGTGATATCCGAAAAGCCACTTATTCTGGTTATCGCAAAACGCACGTCTAATTGGTTGAAATTGTTACGCATTCTCGTCTATATTTTGCTTTTTTCTAAACGCTTATCGACGCGCGGTTCAATAAACGCTGACGATTTAAATACCGCAGAATTGTTTATTATTCGCTTGCTTCAAAATGTTTACTTTGCTGAATACTTAGAAGCCTTACTTAACTCACGGCCTCTTGGAATACTTAGTGAGGATCCAACAGAGCCTTTACCTATTACGCCAGCTCATTTTTTGAATACAACACCTTTGCACGCTTTACCGGCTGTTGATGTCTGTAATGAAAATCCGCATTTACTTTCGCGCTTCTCGCTCTTAGATAAATTAGTTCAATCATATTGGAAACGCTGGCGAGAAGAATATCTGCAAACATTACAGGCTCGAGCGAAATGGAACACAGAGGCTCGCCCTGTAGAAGTTGGCACAATAGTTCTAATAAATCAAAATTGCGCACCACTGCACTGGCCGTTAGGCAAAATTGAGAAAATCTTTCCAGGCCCTGATGGCCGTATTCGCGTCGCTTTGGTTAGAACAAAAAATGGTACACTCAAACGACCTGTAATTCGTTTATGCCCACTTCCTATTACTATTAATAATTAATCTTTATAAGTTGTATAAGTTATTTCTCATTATCGCTTCTCATCAACCTCATTCTCATTTTATGTTCATTTTTATTTTACTTTAACTTAGTTTAAGTATCGCTATCGCATTAAAAGTAAGATTTCTCTTTTTTTTTGTTTCCTTTTTTTTTTCTTGAAAGGATCTTTCAAGGGCGGGGGCTATGTACGCGCCAAACCTAGTTCCTTATCGCATTTCCTCTCCCCTTGCCCTTCCGCGCTATACCTCACCACACACCTTTGGACACTCCGGCGTCGCAGCAAAATTCGCCATGCGCTTTAGTCTAAAAAATGCACTCAATGTGAATCCACGCTACTTTGTTCCGCGATCGCACAAAAGTCTACTCGAATTTAGTTCGCGAATGTGGTAAATTAACCGCAAAATAAACGCGAGTGTGGTGTAAAAGTGACTCCCGCAAAATTAAACAAAAGTGTGACCCAAATCATGGATTGCTCCGCTTAAACCCACTAGTGTAGTGAAAAACAAAGTCATAAACTGAGTGAGTACATTCCCAATTTCGCTTCCCTTTTATAAACGCCCACGCACGCCCTACATACGCCCTTATTTTCAAACGCACACACAATTACTACTTCTCATACAAAATACTTATTAGTACCTTTGGTGCTACCACAGAATAGGTAATAGGTGCTACTTCGGGCAGATAAAAATTCGCCTGTTTCCGATAAATACTTAACAAAAAAATTTGAAATAAAAAAGTAATTTATAAAAAACAAAAAACCCGACTGCTTGGATACCAAAAAGTATAAAACAAGACATGAATTGAAGTATTTCATTATTATCAATTTAAATCGTTTATTATTAATAAAATGTATCAAGGCGCAGTCGCACGCCCTAAAGCTAAACTTAGCGTGCGACTGCGCCTTGATAAATTTTATTAATATTATAACGATTTAATTTGATAATAATGAAATACTTCAATTCATGTCTTGTTTTATACTTTTTGGTATCCAAGCAGTCGGGTTTTTTGTTTTTTATAAATTATTTACATACCTGTTTTACTTGTATAATGTCTGATCATCTGATGTCTCTGACATAGGTACATTCTCTATTCTCTAATGTATGTCTGACACCAACATGACCAACATCCGTCAAATACATCGGGAATATTTTAGGTTGTGAACTCGGTTTTGGAATTTTTGAAAATAAGAAAGCAAAAGCAGAGCAAAAGATCCAAAAGTTATCGCTCATTCTCGTTTGTGGATTAATTATTAAATGATATAAAAATACTGGATCAAATCCGTGGAGATAAAATCAGTTATATTATTATTTAGTATTGCACATTTGTTGATATTGATCAAGGTTTTTGTGAAAGCACATTAAATTTTTAACACCATGGCTAACGACAGAGAAGTTTTACGAGAAATTTGGGATGGGAAGTTACCCATATGCTTTCATCTTGCTCAGGAGGAAATCATGGAAATTCAACAACCGGATGCCTTTTATGTAATGGTGCCGCGATTAAGTTATTTTCCTCTTGTGACTGATAAGGTACATAGCTTTACTAAACACTACTTCGTTATATGGGCAGGACTCAAACTATGCTCATTTGGGAGTATCAATAATATAGTAAACTAGCTGATGCCCTCGAGGATTGTTTGGTGCCCCCGGAAACTCTTAAGTTTCCCGGATAGAAAGGAGCCTATGTGTTTTTCCAAACTATAATCTATCTCTGTGCAAAATTTGATCCAGATCCATTCAGTCATTCTGGCATGATTGAGTAACAAATATCCATCCATCCATCCAAACGTTGGCTCAGCTATAGTATACTCGCTGCAGAGTTGGATGTTCATATTTTTTTTACAGAAAGACCTTGATGTGGTAAGCCTTGCACTAGCCCAACCCAAACTTTCGCATTTTTAATATTACTAGCTGATGCCCGCGACTTCCTCCGCGTGGATTGAGGTTTTTTGGTTCCTGCGGGACATCTCTCAAACAAACATTGATTTTTAAATAAAGACTATGAAATTTTCACATTTTTACATAAGTTAAATTTTCTATACCTGTCCTTTTCATGACAACTTAAAAATGAAATGATCAAAAAGTGGCAGCATCAAAATATTTAATCAGTTTAGGCAATGTACCGAGGCCTTAATATAAATGTGTGACTATCTGGCTGTTACTTTTTTTACAGCTTGTCTCACATCTGATCATAAAGAAAAATTTGTCAAAGAGATTAGTTTGCATTCTAGGCACAGACAAAGGCTACTTTTTAACTTGGAAAAATGGAAAAAAAAATCAATGAGTTTGCATAGAATTTTTAAAAAACAATTCAGTCAGTTGCAGGCATCATCAAGTAATCATACTAATATTATAATTGCAAAAGTGAGTGGTTTGTCCTTCAAGCATGCTGCAATGGATCAAAGTAATTTTTGAGAGTGTCATAGGCTACTTTTTACCATGAAAAATTAAGGAGTTCCTGTGGGAATTTAAAAATCCAATTCCATGGGGACAAAGTTGCGAAGCTATAAATTGTAGCTTGTTTTGTAACTAATTAATTTGTTACTTGTTACAGATGAAGAGACATTTTTTGAGGTATATTTCGCAGGAGAATGCAGACAACGAGATGTGGCTGGACTATAATGGACAGCCTCTAAAATGGCATTACCCAATCGGTTTTCTTTATGATTTGTTCTGTGGGAATGATCCTCAGCTGCCGTGGACTTTAACAGTACATTTTACAAAATTTCCTGACACTATTTTATTGCATTGCCCAAATAAGTAAGTATGCAGAATTTAAAACTAAATTAAGTCTTAGGGTCTTAGACTGCATGCCGAATACAATATTGCAATTTCGAAGCAGCCTTGCATCTTTCATTGCGCTCTCACGCATTTGTAACAATAAATTCAATTTTGATGCTTACTAGAATCCTTCAGTTTCAGGGCCAAAACTTGTCTATTTGGCCGAAGCCAAAGTCTTAATTTAAGTCAGAATTTGAACTGTTGGAAAGTTTTTCTTGCAGTGAAGATACATATTTGTTTTAATTTTAGAGATGTTGTTGAAGCACATTATATGTCAACAGTAAAGGAAGCAGATGTTTTGAAGCACAGAGGACAAGTCATGTCTACTATGCAAAAAAAAGACCATAATCAGCTGTGGTTGGGATTGCAAAATGGTATTAAATTTTTATGAAATTAATTGTAATTAAAGCCTAAGGAGCAGGATATATACAAGAGGAGCGGCGGCGGTGTCGCCTTGGAAGTATGAAAGCGGTGTCCGAGCCTCGCCGCCCGTCATACCTGGCGTCCCGCTGTTTGCATACATTTTGTATGAAATATGATAGAACCGGCGACGCGCGTGCCCCTCCCCCGCGCACGTCGCCTCTCGGGTATATTCCGTGCCTTATAATATCCATTATTATATTAAGTATAGAAGATATTTTGTGACAGTTAGAATACATGACTGATAGAATAACATTAATTTTAGACAAGTTTGACCAGTTTTGGGCCATAAACAGAAGATTAATGGAATCTCATGGAGACAATGAAGGTTTTAAGCACATACCAATAAGGATATATTCAGACGATGGTGTCTGTTGCCAAAGATTGATTAGCCCTAAAAACACTGATGGTAGTCGGAAAACCATGCAGCAACTTTTATCTGAGTTATATCCTGATAAACCTGATGGTGAGTTATATTTTCGTTTTGATCTATATTAAGTAATAACTATACACCATTTCGGTCAATTCATAATCTTTCAAATAATAAATTATGGTATTTGTAAATGTTAATTTTGTGTGGGGCTGATTTTATTAAATTCTTTTTCAGTAAAGTTAAGGACACATGGTGTAATAATACCATTGGATACACCCCTTCAGTGGCTTTCAGAGCATATGAGTTATCCAGATAATTTCTTACACATTTGTTTGTGCTAATTGACCAAAGTCCATTTTTTTAAGGCTTGGACTAATAGTCCCTGCAACAACTGTAAGCTAACTTGATACTCAACACACATTCAATTTCATTAACAAAATAAAAGTTGATGAAGTTTGAGGTCAGCTTGAAGTTTTTCTGAAGTTAGTCTGAAGCCTAAGTGTAATTTACTTCATGAATAATATAATTATATTCAACACAAACTAAGCTTTATATTAATGTACCTAAGTATAAATTAATATATTTCTTATCATTCTTAATATCAATAAAAGCCGCTTAAAATTTCTGTACAAGTATTTTATTTACAAAATGTGAAATTAGGATATTTACAAACAAAAGTACATAAAAATAATAAATAAGGGTAAAAGAATGATGACACAAAACAAGGTGTAAAATTAACTTATCATCATAAATGAGAGATTATATCTCTATGCCAAAGGTAATAGGGGTTGCAAAAATTATGCAATACCCTGTGTATGTTAAAACTTGAACATGATCTTTCATTTTAAGTTTTTACCCAACAATTATGATTTCATTAAGTAATTTACCTATTACAATTTAATAAAACTGGCTCTAATTTAAAAAAATTGGCTCTCTCTGACTTTGGTTTAGGTAAAAATTAAAATGGAAGACTAATTGTCTGATTAAAAACCTGCTGTGGCAATATCACAAGATTACTGACATGAAAGTGACTTTCTGTATCTAACAATCTAAGATATTTTAGAACATCACTGATTAGACTGACACATCACAAAGCTGATTTTTGGCACAAGTTTTCCTTGGGGTCTGGGAAGTACCTCTTAAAAATTCCCCCCTCCTAGGCCGCGGGCGTTCCCCCCCCACCCCCCCAAACGTCTCCCCAACCGCAGTTTTTTGTAATTTTCTCAAAAAATATTAGTGCTAGATAAAAACTTTCTATGGCGAAAATTATCTTCATTAAATTATCTACAAAATAATATCATAGTTCATTTCGATAAGACTAATAGTTTCGGAGATATGTTAACCCTTTATGCATGAAAAGAAAATATTTTGCATGTATGGCTTTTTGTAATGTAGTTTCTTGTGATTTCCATAAAAACTGATAGAGCTACAAAAATGTTGTCTGAAGCAAAATGAAAGGCTATTAAATCTATATATATATAAAATCGTTAGCTAATCAACGCACAGCCTAAACCGCTGGGGTTAGAAACTTGAAATTTTGACAGTAGGTTCCTTTTGTGACGTAGGCGCTCACTAAGAAAGGATTTTTCAAAATTCCTCCCCTAAGGGGGTGAAATAGGGGGTGAAAGTTTGTATGAAAGTCCGTCATTTCTCAAGTTATATTGATAAAACTTGGTATACGAGTTACTGGTTGAAAATAAAGAAATAGGTGTTTCATAGTTTTTAAAAATTCTACCCCCGAAGGGGTGAAATAGGGGATGAGAGTTTGCATGAAAGTCCTTCATTTCTCAAGATATTCTCAAGTTATATAAACGAAACTTGGTATTTTGGCTTTCGTTCAAAAATAAAGAATTACGTGTGTCACAGTTTTTCAAAATTCAACCCCTAAAGTGGTAAAATAGGGGTTGAAAATTTTTATGAAAGCTATAGCCATGAAACTTGGTTTATGAGCTGCGAGTTGAAAATTAAGAAATACGTATTTCACAGTTTTTGAAAATTCAACCCCCAAAGGGGTGAAATGGGGGATGAAAGTTGGTATCAAAGGCCTTCATTTCTCAAGGTATTTTACAAGTTATATCAACGAAACTTGGTATTTTTGCTAACGGTAAAAAATAAAGAATTACGTGTGTCACAGTTTTTCGAAAATCAACCCCTAAAGTGGTAAAATAGGGGTTGAAAATTTTTATGAAAGCTATAGCCATGAAACTTGGTATATACGCTGCGAGTTGAAAATTAAGAAATACGTGTTTCACAGTTTTTGAAAATTCAACCCCCAAAGGGGTGAAATGGGGGATGAAAATTTGTATCAAAGGCCTTCATTTCTCAAAGTATTTTACAAGTTATATCAACAAAGCTTGGTATTTTGGCTAACGGTAGAAAATAAAGAATTACGTGTGTCACAGTTTTTCAAAATTCCACCCCCAAAGGGGTAAAATAGGGGTTGGAAGTTTGTATGGAAGTCCTTCATTTTTCAAGTAATAGCCAAGAAACTTGGTATGTGAGCTACCGGTTAAAAAAAAAGAAGTACGTATTTCACAGTTTTTCAAAATTCCACCCCCAACGGGGTAAAATAGGGGTTGAAAATTTGTATGAAAGTTCTTCAGTTCTCAAGTTATGGCCATGATACTTGGTATAACAGCTGCGGGTTCAAAATGAAGAAATACATGTTTCACAGTTTTTGAAAATTCGAACCCCAAAGGGGTGAAATAGGGGATGAAATTTGGTATAAAAGGCCTTAATTTCTCAAGATATTTTACAAGTTATTTCAAAGAAACTTGGTATTTTGGCTAAGGGTAAAAAATAAAGAATTACGTGTGTCACAGTTTTTCAAAATTCCACCCACAAAGGGGTAAAAAAGGGGTTGGAAGTTTGTATGAAAGTCCTTCATTTCTCAAGTTATAGCCAAGAAACTTGGTATGTGAGCTACTGGTTAAAAATAAAGAAACACGTGTTTCACAGTTTTTCAAAATTTCACCTTCAAAGGGGTGAAATGGGGGATGAAAGTTGGTATCAAAGGCCTTCATTTTTCAAGGTATTTTACAAGTTATATCAATGAAACTTGGTATTTTGGCTAACGGTAGAAAATAAAGAGTTACGTGTGTCACAGTTTTTCAAAATTCGACCCCCAAAGTGGTAAAATAGGGGTTGAAAATTTTTATGAAAGCTAGAGCCATGAAACTTGGTTTATGAGCTGCGAGTTGAAAATTAAGAAATACGTGTTAAACAGTTTTTGAAAATTTAACCCCCAAAGGGGTGAAATGGGGGATGAAAGTTGCTATCAAAGGCCTTCATTTCTCAAGGTATTTTACAAGTTATATCAACGAAACTTGGTATTTTGGCTAACGGTAAAAAACAAAGAATTACGTGTGTCACAGTTTTTCAAAATTCCACCCCTAAGGGGGTGAAATAGGGGTTGAAAGTTTGTATTAAAGTCCGTCATTTCTCAAGGTATATCCATGAAACTTAGTATATGAGTTATCGGTAAAAAATAAAGAAATACGTGTTTCACAGTTTTTCAAAATTCCACCCCTAAAGGGGTAAAATAGGGGTTGAAAGTTTGTATGAAAGGCCGACGTTTTTCAAGCTATATGGCCGTGAAACTTGATATTTGGGCTACCGGTTTAAATTATGAAATACATAATCCACAGTTTTTATAAATTCTATCCCAAAGGACGTTAAATAGTCCTTCAATCACGCTTAACAGAGCAACGGATCGACGGGTTTTTTTTCATGGGTTCTTTTTATTCCGGAAATTAAGGAATGCCTATGGGAATTAAAAAACTTATGCCACGCGAACGAAGTCGCGGGCGTCCGCTAGTTAACTATAAAATGATATTTAGTTTATTTTGATAAGAGTAATAGTTTTAGAGCCTACCTATTGTGTAAGATAAAGAAAATAATATGCAAATACCGTGTACGTTGTTTTTAATTTTCGAAAAAAAAGAGTTAGGAAAAGCTGATTGAAGCAGTAAGAAACATAGTTAAATTACCTTCAAAATAGTATTAAGTTCATTTTGATAGCACTAATAATTTCGGAAATATACCTGTCATAGTTAACATGAAAGCAATATTGCTCAAAATTTTATATGTTTTCTGTAATTTCTAGAAAACTATTAGAGCTAGGCAAAAAACTCTCAGAAAAAATAAATAAACACCATTTAACCACTTATTTAAAAAAAATTAGTTTATAAAGATAGGACTAATAATTTAGAATATAATATCCATGTTTAGTGTACGAAAAAAATAAAAAAATTGCTAGAATCCTATGTTATTTGCAATTTCCACAAAAACTATTAGAGCTGGAAAAAATCCTCGGAAGAATAATTAATTTCACTAAATTACCCACAAAAAAGTCTCATGGTGAATTTAGATAGGACCCATAGTTCGAGAAATATGGCAACCTATATTTTTGTTTTTTCAACAATCGTGGTTATATTTTTGAATTTTCACAGAAACTACTAGAACTAGGAAAAAAATCATAAGAAGCAAAAATGAACTTCTTTAAATTATCTTCAAAATAGTTTTTAGTTTATTTTGATAAAACTAATAGTTTCGGAAATATGGCTGCCTAACTGGAATAAAAAACTAAACCTTAGTAAAATCCGTAAATGCTTATTCTAATTTCAAGAAAAAGTATTAGAGTTAGGAAAAAAGCTGTTAGGACTTAGTACAAAGATTATTAATTTACCTACAAAATTGTGTTTAGTTTATTTTGATAGGACAAATAGTTTTCGAAATATACCTTGCTGTTGTGTAAGAACCGGTGGTAGTCATGTAGACTTAGCATAATACTACATAATAAATAGAAATTAACCCATAAATGTAACATATTTTTATAACCTCCCCTCCTCCCACAACCCCCTTCCCCCCTTCCACAACCCCCCTCCACCTCCCACCCTCCACAACCCCTTGCCCTCCATCACCCACAACCCCCTCCTCCCTCCCACAAGTGTGGTGTTGTTTTGTAGATAGATAGATAAAGATATCATGATTATTACTATTAGTTTATTGTATTATAGCATCAATGATTTTCAAATAAAATGTCATGCACATTTTCGATCGTAATATTTCCGAAAGTATTGGGTCTATTGAAATGAAATAAAAAACATTTTGTAGACGATTTTATGAACTTTCATTTTGTTCTTGTGGTTATTTCCTAGCTCTTATACTTTTCGTGTAAATCACAAGAAAATTAAACAAAATTTTCAAAAAAATAAGAAATACGCAAAATAAGCCGGCATATTTCCAAAACTATTTGTCCTATCATAATGATTTAAATGCCATTTGGTAGATTATTTAGTGTAGAATATTTTCGCCATAGATGGTTTTTTCTAGCACTTATATTTTTTGAGAAAATTACAAAAAACTGTGGTTGGGGAGACGTTTGGGGGGGTGGGGGGGAACGCCCGCGGCCTAGGGAGGGGGAATTTTTAAGAGGTACTTCTCAGATCCCAAGGAACACTTGTGCCGAAAATCAGCTTTACATTTTTTATTTTAGGGTTCCCATACAACGCTTGCATAAGTAGCCTGAGCTAATAGTAATGTAAAATGCTTATATTTCATCCTTACAGGATGATAGGTGTGTAAAAAATGCAGGTACAGACTGGCCTTAGGGGCATTATATTTAAAGCCTACTCAAAATATCACAATAAAAGCTAAACTAAATTAAAATAAAAAGCATGTTACAATTCACTTTTATGTTTTTGTATTACGTAAGGCACTTGTTTTGTAAACCTTTTGCAGCCATTATTTGCAAAAATTGGTTGTTCTTCAGTTGGTCCATAAGTAATAACTGACAATGCATCCCTGAAATAAATAATAACTGTATCGACAACACTGTCCAATTTGAATTAATTTGGTTGTTGTTAATCTAAATAAAAAAATATAAATCAATTGTTAATCTAAATAAAGTTGAAGGTTCAGTAAAGAAAAGAGAATAGCTTACGCAATCATTTCATCTGTTGGGTGATAAACACCATGTGCTCTGAACTCTGCCAAAGCACACATCTCAACATGGTGTTGCTCCAATGGTAGGAATGGAATATAATGATCAATCAAATGTTGTGCTATAGTCGTTGATTTTTCAAAACCACCTAAAAAGAAACCTTTAATTAAATTTTTTCTTAATATGTGTGTTTTCTTTATCTGGTGTCATTTTGAGGAGCCTGTAAGGAGATAAATTTTTAGAGAAAATGTCTATCTATGGAACTTGATTTTAAATAGTTTTAGGTCTTTACTGCTGGGACATATAAAGTCCACCTTAGACTATTAAAATATAATCTAATGGATGGTGGATATGATATAATATGGAACGTGGTTATAATCTAATAATCTTAGATAAATTTTATCTATACTTAGATGGATCATATTTTCTTCGGGTTTTACAGAATATGGCTTCTATATTTAAGTTAATTACAATTGCTTTTCTATTAAACTACAACAACTACAACTTGCTATTCTATTAAAGTAAACATACCAGTGCTGTATGAAATCCTCCGAATAATTGGTTCAAAATTATGAAATTCAACCTCGTTTCTCTTTATCCCTTGACTGTAAAGATCCAAGAGATTCATTGCAATTTCTTTGCCCCCAATATTGGACATGAAAATAAATATGCTATCTCTGAAAATTCAAATTAGTCATGTAAACAAGCTGTCAGTATTTGATCAACTACAAAAAAAATCGGGAGGAGGATGTATATATATATATTGATTTGGTGTAAAAAAATGTAGCCTTTGTCACCTGGGCCATAATAACAAATTGATTGACACCCCAAACCATTCATCAAAATTTTAGGAGCTATGGTGGAACATACCTACATAAATACAAACATATACATGGACTGCTTAAATCATAACCCTTTTAACTTTCAAAAAAAACATCGATATATATGTAGGTACTAGATGGGCCCTTTCATAGAAAAAAATTGGGCATCCAACCTTTAGAGCACGCTCCTAACCTGTATAGCCCTGTCCTTGTCCCTGCCATAGCGCTGTCCCGCTTTTCAGACTAGATGGCGTTAGTAAAATAGGTCCACATTCTTTCTTGTACAGGGCCCGTCTATGCAAATTAAGGTAGTTGCATAAAAACTTTTTATTCTTGGTGGATTTTTTTCAAAATAAAATATGAATGTACAAGTGAAAGTAAGTTATAATAGAAAATTGAGAACTATTCTATTATACTCATAATTATATTCCATGTGGAGACCAGTGCTTAAAAAAATCAAATAATTTTTAGACTTATTACAAGTGCTTATGAATAGTCAAATTAATCTACCACTGGTTCAGAATGCCGTTACTACTGAGAAGAACCAACAAGAAAATGGGTGGTTGCTCTTTTGAAAAAAAAAAAAATGTTTACAAAAATTGCATTAATCTAAAGATACATAATATGTAACAGCAGTCCTGAGTATTGCTGGAGCGAGTTAACCCTTTAGATCAAGAAGAACTTGACCTTGTGTTTTTTGCACAGTGCACCTCGCGAATCCGCGAACCATCCGCGCGCCCCTCGCGCACCCCGCAGGTATCACGTTTCATAAACACTCCTACAAAAAAATACCCAGGCCACTTATCATGGTTCTGTAAACGGCATTGGCTTTATCTATAATACATCTTTATGAAGGTATGATTTATAGAAGCTGATGTTTACAAACAATTACATATAAACGGAAAGAATGCGTCAACGACCGCGATAACGATCGCGATTTTTCAAAAATATATTTTCCCGATAAAGATATTAATTACATTTCAGTGATAATCCAGTCTAACACTGCACTAAATTACATATAAAAAACGTAATGTATTGAGTTTTTATTTGTATTTGTCACCACTTGTCATAACAATCAATAAATAACACAGAAAAAACCCAAAATTTTGGCACAGATTCAAATGACTTTTTACCATAGCTATATTATTTTTTTTTTTTTCGCACTTGACGATTTAGTGGTGTCGTGTAAAGATGACTTAAACTAGCGGCACGCTATGATGGCCGGTTTGACGTTTGTCCGCTCATGAAGTTCCGTATTAATTGATAACGACTTTGAAGGAAATAATTGTATTACTTTATTGACGATAGTGATGTGCAGAGATTCATAAATTTTATCGAATGTAGTTTTAGGTTTAGGACTCAAAATTTATTTATTAAATTGATTTCTAAAATGTATACAAGTGTAGAAAAATCAGTTTGCACCATTTAAGGGGTGAATGTACTTGTGAATATGAACAATTTTCACTATGTGGACAAACCTCTGAAATCGCAAAAAAATATCAGCTGTTTCATACAAAAGGTAAAATTTTTATTTTTATATGATATATACCACAACTCGGCATTTGGTTTTCTAAATTGAAAATTTTTAAAAATGGAATCTAATACGATCGTCACATAGGATCGCTGGCTAGCACAACTACTACCTCCGGCAAACTCGCGTCAATGCTCAATGCAAAACAAAGCAGTTTCGAATTGACGTTGCTTCGAAAAGTATAAACTGTCAGTGCAATGCGATTGTGATATAGTTTTGACCTGGCTTTGGATTTCAAATATTGATACTGCATTACTGTTGACCCTTGCTCGTTAATTTGGACTCTGTTCAAGCCCTTTGTTGTGGATTTCGTCGATATGACCGAACGTACGCAGAGAACTGTTCTAAATAGTCAGACACGTGAGTTCGTAATACGCCTTCGTAACTATTTCGATCGTGAAGCTCAAAATGGAGGGCCAATTTTACCTATAACGTCAGTGGTTGAACGCGTAGCTGATGCGCTTAATATTGGACAACGAACTGTTAGACGGATAACTAAAGAAAAATATGGCGAGACTGGCACAGAAGAAAATAAACTTCACACACCAAAAAAGAGAAAACGAGCAAAACCAGTCGTAGGCATCGATAGCTTTGATGCCGATGCTATCCGAAGACATGTTTACGGCTACTATTTACAGAAGGAGTATCCAACAAGAAAAAAGTTGGTGCATTCACTGAAGGAAGCTGGATTATTCTTCGGTGGGGAAAGTTCTTTAACGAAGATTTTGAAGACCATTGGATTTCGATACAAAAAATGTAACAAACGCAAAATATTGATGGAAAGATTTGATATAGCGATGGCAAGGTATACTTTTTTACGGCAAGTGAAAGAAATCAAAAATTGGCAAAATGTTGTGTTCTTGGATGAAACATGGCTTAATGCTAACCATACTGTAGGCCGTTCTTGGAACGATGACACAGCAGCATCTACTTCCAAAGTTCCTGTAGGAAAAGGATCGCGACTTATAATTTGTCACGCCGGAACCATCAACGGGTTTGTCGAAGGTTCTCTCATGGCTTTTGCGTCAAAAACCACTGGAGACTAAAGGGTGTCCCATAAGTAAAGAGACAAAACTGAGTGTTCATATCGGCCAAGAAAAAGGTTTCACAAAAAAAAAATAACTGTTGCCATGGTAACCACCCGTAACAAATCTGTCAAATTCGCGTGGTTTTGCAAATATTGTCGATGTTTTTCTAACATGAAGCGAACCGAACGAGAATCGTTTGCAAAAAGAGTAATTCAGTACTATCTGAATAATGGGAAATCCGAGGCAGTTCGTCATTTTTCTCAAGAAGGGGCTATAAGAACAAGTATCTACAGGATAATTAAACGGTATGAAGACTCAGGAGAGACTGATTTTAAGAAGATTCCGGGAAGGCAACGTACCATAGCAACTGATCGAAACATAGATAAGGTAAAAAAGGTTTTTAAAGAAGCACCTTCAACATCTGTGAGGACTGCGGCGGACAAATTGAAAATATCTAAGTCAAGCATATCCAGAATTAAAGTTCAAGATCTGGGCATGAAGGCTTTTGTGAAATTGTCCGCTCCAAAGTACGTGAAAGACCAAGAAGTGCGTGCTAAGCGAGGTTGCCGTCGAGTTTACCAAAAAACTTTGAAAAAAATTCTCATAATTGATGATGAAACTTATGTACCGGTTGACCCCTCTGATATTCCTGGGAAGCAATATTTCCACGCTACCAGTCGTGGTGAGGTGGATTACAGCGAAAAAGTTAAAACAAAGTCTAAATTTTTCAAGAAGTATCTGGTTTGGCAAGCTATAGACGAAAACGGCAATGTTTCCGAACCATTTATCTGTACACGGTCTATGAACGCAAAAGTTTATCTTCGAGAGTGTATTATGAAGCGATTAATACCGTTTATAGACAAGTATTATCAGAGGGAAGACGTTGTATTCTGGCCGGATATGGCTTCGTGTCATTACGAGTCTGAAGTCACTCAATATTTGCAATCTATGGGCGTCGAATTCATATCGAAACAAAACAATGCTCCAAATGTTCCTCAAGCTCGAGGTATCGAAATGTTTTGGGCTCTGTGTAAAAAGGAATACAAAAAGTTTTCAGAAAAATCAAAAACGTTGACATCTTTCAAACAAAGATGGGCTAGATTGGCCAAACGGGTGGCAACAACTTCTGGAAAAGCAGTCATGAGACGTGCAAGCATTAATTTGAGAAAAATCGGCTATAAAGGCATCGCAGGAGCAAATTTGATATAGATTGTATTTTTATTATTATTTTGTATAATTTATAATGACACACATAACAGTTGACATACAAATTTCATTAAAAAAAATTTTCATTGACTTGTCTCTTTACTTCTGGGACACCCCAGTATCATGAAGACATGAATGGAGAAAAGTTTACTGAATGGTTTACCTCAATGTTGTGTAGCCTCCCTGAACCATCTATTATAATTATGGACAACGCCCCATACCACTCGATGCAAATTGACAAGCCACCTGCCCAATCCCAAAAGAAAGCTGATATCGTCGCATGGCTTCGTAAAAATGGCGTAGATGCAAACATGAATATGTTAAAAGCGGAATTAGTACGTCTTTTAAAAGAAAACAAACCAACCAAGATCCGATACGTCATTGACGAAATAGCATTAGAACATGGGCACAGAGTTATACGGTTACCGCCTTACCATTGTGAGTATAATGCGATTGAGTTGGTGTGGGCTCAAATTAAGGGATATGCTGCAAGACACAATACAGAACCCCCATTTACCACAAAAAAAATGCTAAAATTATTAGAAGAAGCTTGTGAACATGTGACTAAAGGAGACTGGGAAAAGGTTGTGAATAGAACTGTTAAATTAATAAGGGAAGATTATGAAAGAGATGTGAAAATAGATAATATTATAGAAAACGAACATATAATTATTAATGTAGGTGATGATAGCAGTGACGACAGTGAAAATAGTAGTATGGACGAATCTGATTAATTATGGCCTTTTGTGGCACCTTTTTTGGTATCTTTTGTATTCATATGTTTCTTGTGTGCATATAAAGTATGTATATTCATTTTCATTCAAATATTCAGTTCGTTCAAATAAATTAAATAAACATTTACATTTTTGTTTTATTAAACCTATTTAATCAGGTACAAAAACAAAACTTAATTGTTTTTTGTTCGAGAATAAATTGACATTCCACATCACTATTGTAATGTGTCAAACCGGCCATCATAGCGTGCCGCTAGTTTAATAAACTTCTCTATGGGCTAAAGTTGTTCAAACAGTAATAAACTCTATAATTAAGATAAAACCGTTTATAATGGTCTGGACCGGCCCGGCCCCCAACGACCGCTTGCGCGCGAGCACGCCTTCGGTTAGAACTAGCGCCCGGCCCCCAACGACCGGTTGCGCGCTTGCGGGTTAAATCCATGCGCTTTTATCATTTATATAATCTTCAAAAGTATAATAAGCTTTTTTCAGGAGCATTTTATTAATGGTTATCTTAAGCCTGTATATAGGCAAGTTTATAATAGGTTGTGGAATTCTGTTAATGCATAGTATGCTCAATTGCTCGATGCTTAGGCCAGCAATGGCTTGATGATTATGATATTATATTTTTTACCTGTAATCAACTCCATCAACTGCATGGTGGTGGTCTAGCATTGGTTTAATAGCATCCAGAATTGAAGGACACATTTCATGAATCTCATCAAATACTATCAGTGATGTTGGACAGCTTTTGACAATTGCATTAACCTTGGCTATCAATTTTTCCTGTAAACAGTTGAGATAGTTAAAAAGAATTTTATACAATGTGACACTGCACTGTCACAAACACTACAGTTTTGGTTTCTTAATCACAAGAATAATAAAAAACTTAACACATATTTACCACATACTAAATAGTCAATAACTAATGTATCTAGTTAAGCTACTGATAATAATTGTTTTGCTTACCCGAGTTTTCTGTATATCAGAACAATCAAAATCTTTCTTTCCCATAAAAACTTGAACATATTGGCTCTCCATTCCTTTTTCGTAGATTGCTTCAGCTATCATATTAGTAGCATAATTCTTTCCCACTCCAGACCAGCCATGTAAGCTTAGTACAAGCGCCTTCTTGTTTCTCTTATCTTTGTCATATAAGGCCTCTTTGTGAGCTTTTAGAATGTTGATGATTTCATTCACAAGAGGCTGACCAAACATTCTTTGTGAAAAAGATTGTTTGAGTTCTGCAAATCAGAGATAGGAAGGAATCAGAGAAAGAGTATAAAACTTATTTATTTTATCATTTTTATTAAAAAAACTACGAAAATATTTAAATTTAAGATTGAAACATGTTTGTTCTTTGTGCACAACAAAAAACTGCAAAAGAAAGACTAATAATTTAATTAATACCTACATTTATCTGTTAGCGAGAAACTTACTGTTCAAATCGAAATTAATGTATTTTTCATCACAACATTCTTTGAAATAGCAATATGTATGCGATTTTATGGTTTTCCAACCAAACAGACCAGTAGCCGCAATAGCTGTGCCAACAATAGATGCTGCTATAAATTCGGACTGGACCCAATTGGTACTTAATAAAATTGTTATTAAAATAGAGTTAAGCTGAGTTCTCAGTAACATTTTTGCAGCTGCACGCCACTTTATTTTATTTTAATTTTAGTTTTCGAGCTCGCTGGCATCAGAGACAAGTTAAATCACGGCTGGGCCACCACAGAGTAGAGTACATTGTGGGCCACAGAACAATATTAGCCTAGAGCAGAGACAAGTTAACCAGAGATCCAGAGATAGACGAACAAACTTCATAGACATTTTTGAGAAACGAAAAGGCTATACAATTTCACGTTATATCTATAGATAAAAAGTAATATCTACCTATACTTCAATTTCATTCATAATTGATTGTCTGTCTCACCCTCTTATGACACTAGAATAGGTATACATTTTTGTGCTCTTTCCCACAATTTCTATAGATGTGAAAGGCATGAATGGGTATCGTAATAGCGTAGTACTGTGGCGTAGTAAATTTAGGGATGGGCCTCGAGACTGTTGTGCAAAATCGGAACTAATAGCAAAAATATTCTGTTGTCCTTTTTGTAAAATATCGATTTTTTTATCGGTTTTCGACACAATACCGATTTTTACCATAGGTACCAAGCAATAATTATTTATTTTTCTATTCTAAGGTTATAAATAAAACAAAAAGCTTTTAATTATTTTTATTAAACCTGTACTATTTTCGTTTGGTGATAAAGTTACGAGGGATAAATGTTTAACCCACGTAACTTTAATAATAAGCTAGTAAGCTTAAATTCCAGCGCGCCCTGGTCTGAAAGAAGCCCACAACAAACTCAGCCGGGTATTATTTTTGTCATCACCATCTCACAATAATACATAAACTACTCTGAGCAATTCATTCATAGTTATGTTTATCATGTATTCAATTATAAGTTAAAAAGTTTAGATTTAGAGACATCTCTCAGATAATATTACCATGTTTTGAGAACTATCCAATAACATGGGTACCTTTGAATGAATTAGGTACTACATTTTTGTCGTTTTCTGACCAATGTTTCATGCTGAACAAAATTCAATGTCTTGTGTGATTCTTGGATGAATCACGCAAGACGCAAAACCCGATTATACTGAGAAGCAGGGACGAGTTATTTTCATTGTCAGAAAATACAATAAGTAAAATAATTAATATAATATTTATAATGCTAAGCCAGGCAACAATAATCCACTAAACAATATTTCATTCTAATAATAGATAAATCATAAACCAAATAGCTTTTAAAGTCTGACTGTATATATACAACAAAGTTTCGAAGGTTAGTTAGCCACTATTGTACTCAGAATATAAAAGGTTGGAAAAAAAGATTTTAATTATCCTAATAATTATAACAAGAACAATAGGCACTTTTTGCTTGATGTATGAAACAATAATAGAAAGTATATAACAGAATAAATTGCTCGAGATTCCATGATTCCAGGCTTTTACATTTGGTATTGTCGTGACGTCTAATATTTCATCTTGATAATTACAATTGCAAAAAAAGCTTACTTTCGCTTGAGGAAGCATAGTATTCCATCAATTGTGACTTTTTTCAAAGCTTAATTCCAATGTTACACAGTCTCAAATAATTATGCCTGTGAATGGTCACAAGCTTGACCCAACCTGAGATAAATAAAATTATTCTAGCAATGAAAAAGTTAATCCTACTACAACCTACTTAAAAACTGGTAATTGGTACTGCAACTGGTATTTATTGATTTATTTATTGATTTATTAAATAATATCCTCGGTACGCTTACAGCAATGCCAAAACGCATACCGAGTCAGGAATTACAAATTTGACAAAATTCATTAAAACTAATATTAAATACGTCTAGCTGTTGGTGCTGAGCAATCAGATCGTTGAGCAGAGTAAGTACTCGTAGGGTTGGTGCATTTTCTGCAAAATTTGTTCGCGTTACTTTCAAATAGAAGAAGGGCAAACGCCTACACGAACGGACAGCCTTATCCGGCGCCCGCACTGCCAATGCACACCTAGACAAAGTGTTGGGGTTATCAACTTTACCGTGGAGTAAAAGGTAATAGTGTAGCAGAATAGCTCTGTTTCTCCTTGTTTCTAGAGTTTCGAACCCCAACATACCCAATACAAAAGCCGAAGGATACAAGTATGGATAGTACCCATATACTTTCTTAGACAAATTACGAGCAAATTTGCGCTGAACTCTTTCTATCGCTAGAGTATAATTTGCATGTGGTGAGCTCCACACTGCGGAATTATACTCAAGCTTACTGCGGACGTAGGTACGCGTTGTATAGCGTAATCATTACACATGGAACCGTAAAACAGTTACTCTGCCGTAAAACAAATCCCAAAAGCTTATGCGCTTCTTTGCATATTTTGTTATTGATATCCATCTCACATTTTGGTATAAACTAATAAGATAGACAGGAAACAATATAAATTTTCTGGTGGGCCTAGTCTATGGCATAAAGCTATGGGTACAAGTTCTGTGAGAGCACTCTGCGACCCGCGTGCGACCTTTATCTTTTTATCTTGGTACTGTAATTTGATATGTCTGAGGTGTGAAAACTATGTATAAGTGTCCGTATTTTGTTTTTTTATGCTGTAAAATGACTTACCATAGAGTAAAACAAAGAACAAAAGTCCAAATACTGGTTATATTTTTTTTTTCGTCATTTTTTTTTGTTTATTAGGGGGTCATTTTTTTTTGTCTTTTCTTGTTATTTTTCTTTTTAAATCATAGAGAAGAGGCAATAACTCAGTTGGACTTTAGTCTATAGCCAGGTTCATAGAGATTCGATTGAAATAGATGTTTGGTAGGATTTCCATACAAGATTTACGAGATATATTTTTTTTAAAGCCGCGCGCTCGGCGATCTTGGCTGCCACTTTAACTTTGTAAAATGGCTGCCACGGGTTGTCGATGCACGAAATGGCGGCGCCACCTGAGGGGATAATATTTTTTTTTTTTTGGACTCCGAAACTCTACACATAAAAAACCGATGATGGCGGAAACGGCGACGCCAGGACGTTACGTTCTGCCACACGGGGGTTTTTGACAGACGCCATGAGCTGGCGTCTTGCCACCTGAGGGGTTGTGATCACTGAAAGTTAGTTTTGTATCAATAATGAGACCAAGATCGCGAATCTGACTCACCCTTTCCAGTATTATGCCCGATAAGATATAGTTAGTGACGAAAATGCTACGATTGCGAGACAAAGTCATAATTTTACATTTAGATGTGTTAAATTCCAGAGAGTTGTTTTTAGCCCAATCAACAACATTATCAATGTCCTGTTGAAGAAAATTAGTATCGGATGTATCGCCTATTTGAAGAAATAATTTTAAGTCGTCTGCAAACATTAGACATTTAGCATGCTTAATCACTTCAGGTAGGTCATTAATCATGATTAGGAATAGAGTAGGACCCAAGGTGCTTCCTTGACTTACACCTGAAGTTGTTGTAAAGGGATCAGATTTATATTCAGCTAGTTGTACATATTGTTGTCTGTTATAAAAGTAACTTTCAAAAAACGCTATAAGTTTAGGAGTGAAACCTATGTGAGATAACTTCTGCAAAAGGACATTAGTTTCTACTCTGTCGAATGCTTTTTTAAAATCAAAATAAGCTACATCAATTTGCTTACCAAAATCCATTACAGTTGTGGCATAGTCTACAAAGTTGATGAGGTTAGTCAAAGTGGAGCGACCAGTTCGAAAACCATGTTGGCAATCTGATAAGTAAATCTGGGTTTGCTGCTTGATCTGGGTGTTAATTGTTATTTCAAATAGCTTAGCAAACACAGAAAGAACAGCGATGGGTCTAAAATTTTCAATATTGTTACTAGAGCTCTCTTTTGGGATAGGAGTGACTCTAGATATTTTCCAAATATCGGGATAAGTCGCTGAATTCAAAGATAGGTTAAACAAGTATTTTAGTGGTTCTACCAATATGTGTAAACAATCTTTAGCAATGAAAGCAGGTACAGCATCAGGACCAGCAGAAGAGTTTGATTTAATTTTTCTAACTGCTAGCTTGATACTTTTCTCTGTGATTACACCAACATCAATACGCGCGGAAGATTTTAAATTTAACTGATCTGTTACTATATTGCAGGGAGTAGAACTATCTGCTATAAACACTGATTTGAAATAGGAGGCGAACATTTGTACAGCCTCTTGCTCCATAATAATCTTACCATTATATTCGAATTCCTTATTTGTAGCTTTTAATGACTTTTGACTTTTTACAAATTGCCAAAAATGTGCAGGATCTTTGTAAATATTTTGTTCAGTGCATTTTATGTACTCATCGAAAGCTGCGTCTATTAAAGTTTTTACCAGTTCCCTATACTTAGTATTTGAACATTTCTAAGTTGTAAGGTTTACCTTCACTTTTATATCTTGAATGGTTAAAATATTTACATTTAATATATCTAATTATTTCAGCTGTATACCAAGTCGGATATGAATATTTAGAATTATTGTTATTATTTCTTTTAGCTGGAACATGTTGATTAAAACAGTCGTATATTTTATCGTAGAAAAATTGTACAGCCAGATTTACGTCGTTTATTGTATAAAGTGAGTCCCAGTTGATGCAAGATATAGCCTCATAAAGAGAGAAATAATCTGCTTTACGCCAATTCCACCTCTTAACTCGCACGTCGCTTGTTGCTCCAGAAGGTTGCTGCGGCGGCGCGGGCTCATCGAGATCGGGCCGTCCGCATTTTAGCGCCAGATCTATCTCAAGCGCAGGATGGTAGGCATCCGGCCTGACAAGCGGCTCCGCTAATATAATTTTTGAAACACACTCATCGTCAAAATTGCTCAGCACCAAATCTAACATGCCGCCATAATTATTTTTAACAGTATTACATTGTTTCAGTCTGCAATATTCTAAGGTACAATTGAATTGATTTCTGACATTTTGGCTACAAGAATTTAAATTAAAATCGCCTAGTAACAAAAAATTCAGATCTGAGTACTCAGTGATAAGAATTTCCAGAATATTAAATATTTTCAAATAATAATCGTCACTAGAACTGGGTGGTATATAAATAACCCCGCAAAGAAACTTACTGCACCTATATGATATTATTGTGAATACTGCTTCTACACTATTGTCGTAGTATTCAATATCCTTAATGATACGAACGGAATAAGAATTCCGCACTGCCAATAGCAATTGTAAAATATAATCATATATTTTACAATACCAGTTGCATACCTATAAAAATCTACCTATTAAAAGTCATAGATTGGAGCTGATTTTGTAGTGCACAATCTCTAACCTAAAATGACAGCATTAAAAATATTGCTAACCCATAGTATTCCCTGCGGAAAGGGACACAACAAAAAAATCAAAATTCCTAAAGTGTAAAACCAAGAAAAATTGAGGCAGAGTGTTGTCTTTAACTGCCTCGTTGGTCTAGTGGTGCGGCCGACGAGGTCCCGGGTTCGAGTCCTGGGTCGGGATATGATTGGGTTTTTCTGACTAGAAATTTTCAGTACTAGCCCGGAATTAGGAAGTTAGTGGTGATCCACCCCCGTGCCTCGGAGAGCACGTTAAGCCGTCGGTCCCGGTTGTTATCACTAACATGATAATAGTCGTTAAAACCCGCCAACTTGCATTGGAGCAGCGTGGTGGGTCTAAGCTCTAATTCTCTCTCTCGTATGAGAGTGGAGGCCTGTGCCCAGCAGTGGGACGTTAATGGGCTGTAGTGGTGGTGGTTATACATATAGAATTGGCCACAATATATAACTAAAATAAACCAAAAAAGATCCTAAATTCAAGTGGAATGAATGTGGTTAAAACCTTCTACGTAATACAAATTAGCTTCGAACAGATCTATAGCTCGCACCTTTGGTAACCTTGGTGTCAATCAAATTTTCCATTTCCGTTCTCTTTTTTCGTGAATCGATATTATGAATTCTTCTATTGAAGTTAGTGAACCATTGTTTAACTTGCATTCTAATGATAAAGAGCCAAAGAGCGTTCAGAAAGTCTGATTTGTGTTCAACACAATTCAATGTCAATGATGTGTCAAGACCTTTTAATTCTAATTAACGTAATTAGGTACTTTTTCGCTTGTTTATGAATTTACTCAGTGTACCCAGCATTTTGTCATTATCGCTGGTGCAATTGGCATACAAAGACTTACCAGTCGAAATGTCATTAATCAATATTGTTTTGTACAGTTCAACAAATTGATGACAGTCTGGATGTGTGCTACCACCCACCTACCATCCAACATGCCCTCTAATTTGGCCAAAAAAAATATCCAGTGGATCCTGGATTAGGCGCGCAAGACTCACTGGTATTGATTTCAATTCTGACCAAAGATGTATGTTGTGAATGAAGTTACGCAAACAAAGAGGCTTACTTTCTTGTGAGTCTTTGGCATCGAATTTCATCGATTCTAGCTTTATCAGAGAATAGAGATTCATTCCAAAACTCTGGAAATTGTTTGGAATTTAAGGACAATGCATTTTTTAAACTGCTTTTAGAATGACCAGAACCATTCAAGCTATCAAACAAGTTATTGATAAATAAAATTATCTCAGAAATGCAAAAGCCATTATCGATGTTTACAGATAATTTAAAATAATCATGTATGTATTGCAAGAATATTTGTACAATTATGTTTTCATCAGCATGGACACGGCGTGGGCCAAATCTCTGCTGAAAATTTTGGCAGCTAATTTGACCTGAAAAGTAAAATTATAAATTGAACCAAGTTTATGTAGATAGGTTTGTTATAAATATAGAAATGTACATTATACACTCAGATATTGCTTGTGAGGGAAATTGTTCCAATAATAAAGAATATCAAAATGCAAGTTCTAATTAAAATTTTGACAAACAATTCCATCTTTTACAAACACAGGGAACAGTGCCAGATAATAATTTCAAAATGTCATCCAAGTTCATGCAAAAAGATTTGTTAATTACAAAACAGATAAGGAGTATACAAATGGAATCATGATTGCCATACAGTTAGTATGGCAGCTAGCCCCAGGTGCATCTTAGACTGCATCATCACATACTAGTTGCATATTGAATTAGTGGTTCACCGAAAACTAAGAAGTGTAGGACACCCTTGAAGTACAGGACTACCATTTATTTGTATCTCTTTAGGTGTTTAACCTTGTTCTATTAACATTCACTATCATAAGGTATTGTCACAGTATAACTACATTCTCATAAGACTACAGTTAGTTGTAGCACCTAGGTCTGTCATGGGCTCATGGCCCGGTTTCCTCTGTTATGACCACAGGGAACGTCAGTTATTGATTTTGAACGAAATTAGTACAATAACAAAGAATGTCAAAATGGTAAGGACTTAAGGACGCATTTCCGAAATGGATAGGTATGAAATCGCACTACTACACATGGTTCATTCCCACGCACACACATGCACGGATAAGCTGCGAGGTCATTGATCTAAAATTCTACATCAATGCGTTGAATCAACTTATATTATCATAACTTCGATATATTATTATTTATTGGTGACGAGTTTAGGCTCGTTTTGTTAGTTATAATGAGATCTTAGCGCAAGACTTGGTAAAATGACCTGAAGGTACACTTCGATGACCACTACTGGAACTCCTAGACGCGTAGAGCTAGGTGTATCGAATTTGGACTCAATTTGTTAGTTATGATGAGATCTTACCTCAAGACTTGGTGGAGTGACCTGAAGGTACACTTCGACGACCACTACTGGAACTCCTAGACGCGTAAAGCTAGGTGTTTCGGATTTGGGCTCGTTTTGTTAGTTATGATGAGATCTTACCACAGAACTTGGTGGAGTGACCTGAAGGTATGCTTCGACATCCACTACTGGAACTCCTAGACGCGTAGACCTAGGTGTATCAAATTTGGGCTCGTTTTGTTAGTTATGATGAGATCTTACCACAGAACTTGGTAGAGTGACCTGAAGGTATACTTCGACACCTACTACTGGAACTCCTAGACGCGTAGAGCTAAGTGTATCGAATTTGGACCCAATTTGTTAGTTATGATGAGATCTTACCACAGAACTTGGTGGAGTGACCTGAAGGTATACTTCGACATCCACTACTGGAACTCCTAGACGCGTAGACCTAGGTGTATCAAATTTGGGCTCGTTTTGTTAGTTATGATGAGATCTTACCACAGAACTTGGTAGAGTGACCTGAAGGTATACTTCGACATCTACTACTGGAACTCCTAGACGCGTAGAGCTAAGTGTATCAAATTTGGACTCAATTTGTTAGTTATGATGAGATCTTACCACAGAACTTGGTGGAGTGACCTGAAGGTATACTTGGACATCCACTACTGGAACTCCTAGACGCGTAGACCTAGGTGTATCAAATTTGGGCTCGTTATGTTAGTTATGATGAGATCTTACCACAGAACTTGGTAGAGTGACCTGAAGGTATACTTCGACATCTACTACTGGAACTCCTAGACGCGTAGAGCTAAGTGTATCGAATTTGGACTCAATTTGTTAGTTATGATGAGATCTTACCACAGAACTTGGTGGAGTGACCTGAAGGTATACTTCGACATCCACTACTGGAACTCCTAGACGCGTAGACCTAGGTGTATCAAATTTGGGCTCGTTTTGTTAGTTATGATGAGATCTTACCACAGAACTTGGTAGAGTGACCTGAAGGTATACTTCGACATCTACTACTGGAACTCCTAGACGCGTAGAGCTAAGTGTATCAAATTTGGACTCAATTTGTTAGTTATGATGAGATCTTACCACAGAACTTGGTGGAGTGACCTGAAGGTATACTTGGACATCCACTACTGGAACTCCTAGACGCGTAGACCTAGGTGTATCAAATTTGGGCTCGTTATGTTAGTTATGATGAGATCTTACCACAGAACTTGGTAGAGTGACCTGAAGGTATACTTCGACATCTACTACTGGAACTCCTAGACGCGTAGAGCTAAGTGTATCGAATTTGGACTCAATTTGTTAGTTATGATGAGATCTTACCACAGAACTTGGTGGAGTGACCTGAAGGTATACTTCGACATTCACTACTGGAACTCCTAGACGCGTAGAGCTAAGTGTATCGAATTTGGACTCAATTTGTTAGTTAGGATGAGATCTTACCACAGAACTTGGTGGAGTGACCTGAAGGTATACTTCGACATCCACTACTGGAACTCCTAGACGCGTAGACCTAGGTGTATCAAATTTGGGCTCGTTATGTTAGTTATGATGAGATCTTACCACAGAACTTGGTAGAGTGACCTGAAGGTATACTTCGACATCTACTACTGGAACTCCTAGACGCGTAGAGCTAAGTGTATCGAATTTGGACTCAATTTGTTAGTTATGATGAGATCTTACCACAGAACTTGGTGGAGTGACCTGAAGGTATACTTCGACATCCACTACTGGAACTCCTAGACGCGTAGACCTAGGTGTATCAAATTTGGGCTCGTTTTGTTAGTTATGATGAGATCTTACCACAGAACTTGGTAGAGTGACCTGAAGGTATACTTCGACATCTACTACTGGAACTCCTAGACGCGTAGAGCTAAGTGTATCAAATTTGGACTCAATTTGTTAGTTATGATGAGATCTTACCACAGAACTTGGTGGAGTGACCTGAAGGTATACTTGGACATCCACTACTGGAACTCCTAGACGCGTAGACCTAGGTGTATCAAATTTGGGCTCGTTATGTTAGTGATGATGAGATCTTACCACAGAACTTGGTAGAGTGACCTGAAGGTATACTTCGACATCTACTACTGGAACTCCTAGACGCGTAGAGCTAAGTGTATCGAATTTGGACTCAATTTGTTAGTTATGATGAGATCTTACCACAGAACTTGGTGGAGTGACCTGAAGGTATACTTCGACATCCACTACTGGAACTCCTAGACGCGTAGACCTAGGTGTATCAAATTTGGGCTCGTTTTGTTAGTTATGATGAGATCTTACCACAGAACTTGGTAGAGTGACCTGAAGGTATACTTCGACACCCACTACTGGAACTTCTAGATGCGTGGAGCTAGGTGTATCACATTTGGGCTCGTTTTGTTAGTTATGATGAGATCTTACCACAGAACTTGGTAGAGTGACCTGAAGGTATACTTCGACATCCACTACTGGAACTTCTAGACGCGTAGAGCTAGGTAAATCAAATTTGGGCTCGTTTTGTTAGTTATGATGAGATCTTACCACAAAACTTGGTGGAGCGACCTGAAGGTATACTTCGACATTCACTACTGGAACTCCTAGATGCGTAGAGCTAAGTGTATCGAATTTGGACTCAATTTGTTAGTTAGGATGAGATCTTACCACAGAACTTGGTGGAGTGACCTGAAGGTATACTTCGACATCCACTACTGGAACTCCTAGACGCGTAGAGCTAGGTGTATCAAATTTGGGTTCGTTTTGTTAGTTATAATGAGATCTTACACAGAACTTGGTGGAGTGACCTGAAGGTATACGTCGACATCCACTACTGTAATTCCTAGACGCGTAGAGCAAGGTGTATCGAATTTGGGCTGGTTTTGTTAGTTATGATGAGATCTTACCACAAAACTTGGTGGAGTGACCTGAAGGTATACTTCGACATCCACTACTGGAACTCCTAGACGCGTAGAGTTAAGTGTATCGAATTTGGACTCAATTTGTTAGTTATGATGAGATCTTACCACAGAACTTGGTGGAGTGACCTGAAGGTATACTTCGACATCCACTACTGGAACTCCTAGACGCGTAGACCTAGGTGTATCAAATTTGGGCTCGTTTTGTTAGTTATGATGAGATCTTACCACAGAACTTGGTAGAGTGACCTGAAGGTATACTTCGACACCCACTACTGGAACTTCTAGATGCGTGGAGCTAGGTGTATCAAATTTGGGCTCGTTTTGTTAGTTATGATGAGATCTTACCACAGAACTTGGTAGAGTGACCTGAAGGTATACTTCGACATCCACTACTGGAACTTCTAGACGCGTAGAGCTAGGTAAATCAAATTTGGGCTCGTTTTGTTAGTTATGATGAGATCTTACCACAAAACTTGGTGGAGCGACCTGAAGGTATACTTCGACATTCACTACTGGAACTCCTAGACGCGTAGAGCTAAGTGTATCGAATTTGGACTCAATTTGTTAGTTAGGATGAGATCTTACCACAGAACTTGGTGGAGTGACCTGAAGGTATACTTCGACATCCACTACTTGAACTCCTAGACGCGTAGAGCTAGGTGTATCGAATTTGAGCTCGTTTTGTTAGTTATAATGAGATCTTACCACATAACTTGGTGGAGTGACCTGAAGGTTTACTTCGACATCCACTACTGGAACTCCTAGACGCGTAGAGCTAGGTGTATCAAATTTGGGCTCGTTTTGTTAGTTATGATGAGATCTTACCACAGAACTTGGTGGAGTGACCTGAAGGTATACTTCGACATCCACTACTGGAACTCCTAGACGCGTAGAGCTAGGTGTATCAAATTTGGGTTCGTTTTGTTAGTTATAATGAGATCTTACACAGAACTTGGTGGAGTGACCTGAAGGTATACGTCGACATCCACTACTGTAATTCCTAGACGCGTAGAGCAAGGTGTATCGAATTTGGGCTGGTTTTGTTAGTTATGATGAGATCTTACCACAAAACTTGGTGGAGTGACCTGAAGGTATACTTCGACATCCACTACTGGAACTCCTAGACGCGTAGAGCTAGGTGTATCGAATTTGAGCTCGTTTTGTTAGTTATAATGAGATCTTACCACATAACTTGGTGGAGTGACCTGGAGGTTTACTTCGACATCCACAACTGGAACTCCTAGATGCGTAGAGCTAGGTGTATCAAATTTGGGCTCGTTTTGTTAGTTATTATGAGATCTTACCACAGAACTTGGTGGAGTGACCTGAAGGTATACTTCGACATCCACTACTGGAACTCCTAGACGCGTAGACCTAGGTGTATCAAATTTGGGTTCGTTTTGTTAGTTATAATGAGATCTTACACAGAACTTGGTGGAGTGACCTGAAGGTATACGTCGACATCCACTACTGTAATTCCTAGACGCGTAGAGCAAGGTGTATCGAATTTGGGCTGGTTTTGTTAGTTATGATGAGATCTTACCACAAAACTTGGTGGAGTGACCTGAAGGTATACTTCGACATCCACTACTGGAACTCCTAGACGCGTAGAGCTAGGTGTATCGAATTTGAGCTCGTTTTGTTAGTTATAATGAGATCTTACCACATAACTTGGTGGAGTGACCTGGAGGTTTACTTCGACATCCACAACTGGAACTCCTAGATGCGTAGAGCTAGGTGTATCAAATTTGGGCTCGTTTTGTTAGTTATTATGAGATCTTACCACAGAACTTGGTGGAGTGACCTGAAGGTATACTTCGACATCCACTACTGGAACTCCTAGACGCGTAGACCTAGGTGTATCAAATTTGGGTTCGTTTTGTTAGTTATAATGAGATCTTACACAGAACTTGGTGGAGTGACCTGAAGGTATACTTCGACATCCACTACTGTAATTCCTAGACGCGTAGAGCAAGGTGTATCGAATTTGGGCTCGTTTTGTTAGTTATGATGAGATCTTACCACAGAACTTGGTAGAGTGACCTGAAGGTATACTTCGACATCCACTACTGGAACTTCTAGACGCGTGGAGCTCTGTCGAAGTAATGTGTAATGTCGAAGTATACCTTCAGGTCGCTCCACCAAGTTCTGTGGTAAGATCTCATCATAACTAACAAAACGAGCTCAAATTCGATACACCTAGCTCTACGCGTCTAGGAGTTCCAGTAGTGGATGTCGAAGTATACCTTCAGGTCACTCCACCAAGTTTTGTGGTAAGATCTCATCATAACTAACAAAACCAGCCCAAATTCGATACACCTAGCCATACGCGTCTAGGAGTTCCAGTAGTGAATGTCGAAGTATACCTTCAGGTCGCTCCACCAAGTTTTGTGGTAAGATCTCATCATAACTAACAAAACGAGCCCAAATTCGATTAACCTAGCTCTATGCATCTAGAAGTTCCAGTAGTGAATGTCGAAGTATACCTTCAGGTCGCTCCACCAAGTTTTGTGGTAAGATCTCATCATAACTAACAAAACGAGCCCAAATTCGATACACCTAGCTCTACGCGTCTAGGAGTTCCAGTAGTGAATGTCGAAGTATACCTTCAAGTCGCTCCACCAAGTTTTGTGGTAAGATCTCATCATAACAAACAAAACGAGCCCAAATTCGATTTACCTAGCTCTACGCGTCTAGGAGTTCCAGTAGTGGATGTCGAAGTATACCTTCAGGTCACTCCACCAAGTTTTGTGGTAAGATCTCATCATAACTAACAAAACGAGCTCAAATTCGATACACCTAGCTCTACGCGTCTAGGAGTTCCAGTAGTGGATGTCGAAGTATACCTTCAGGTCACTCCACCAAGTTTTGTGGTAAGATCTCATCATAACTAACAAAATGAGCCCAAATTCGATTTACCTAGCTCTACGCGTCTAGGAGTTCCAGTAGTGAATGTCGAAGTATACCTTTAGGTCACTCCACCAAGTTTTGTGGTAAGATCTCATCATAACTAACAAAACGAGCTCAAATTCGATACACCTAGCTCTACGCGTCTAGGAGTTCCAGTAGTGGATGTCGAAGTATACCTTCAGGTCACTCCACCAAGTTTTGTGGTAAGATCTCATCATAACTAACAAAACCAGCCCAAATTCGATACACCTAGCCATACGCGTCTAGGAGTTCCAGTAGTGAATGTCGAAGTATACCTTCAGGTCGCTCCACCAAGTTTTGTGGTAAGATCTCATCATAACTAACAAAACGAGCCCAAATTCGATTAACCTAGCTCTATGCATCTAGAAGTTCCAGTAGTGAATGTCGAAGTATACCTTCAGGTCGCTCCACCAAGTTTTGTGGTAAGATCTCATCATAACTAACAAAACGAGCCCAAATTCGATACACCTAGCTCTACGCGTCTAGGAGTTCCAGTAGTGAATGTCGAAGTATACCTTCAAGTCGCTCCACCAAGTTTTGTGGTAAGATCTCATCATAACAAACAAAACGAGCCCAAATTCGATTTACCTAGCTCTACGCGTCTAGGAGTTCCAGTAGTGGATGTCGAAGTATACCTTCAGGTCACTCCACCAAGTTTTGTGGTAAGATCTCATCATAACTAACAAAACGAGCTCAAATTCGATACACCTAGCTCTACGCGTCTAGGAGTTCCAGTAGTGGATGTCGAAGTATACCTTCAGGTCACTCCACCAAGTTTTGTGGTAAGATCTCATCATAACTAACAAAATGAGCCCAAATTCGATTTACCTAGCTCTACGCGTCTAGGAGTTCCAGTAGTGGATGTCGAAGTATACCTTTAGGTCACTCCACCAAGTTTTGTGGTAAGATCTCATCATAACTAACAAAACGAGCCCAAATTCGATACACCTAGCTCTACGCGTCTAGGAGTTCCAGTAGTGAATGTCGAAGTATACCTTCAAGTCGCTCCACCAAGTTTTGTGGTAAGATCTCATCATAACAAACAAAACGAGCCCAAATTCGATTTACCTAGCTCTACGCGTCTAGGAGTTCCAGTAGTGGATGTCGAAGTATACCTTCAGGTCACTCCACCAAGTTTTGTGGTAAGATCTCATCATAACTAACAAAACGAGCTCAAATTCGATACACCTAGCTCTACGCGTCTAGGAGTTCCAGTAGTGGATGTCGAAGTATACCTTCAGGTCACTCCACCAAGTTTTGTGGTAAGATCTCATCATAACTAACAAAATGAGCCCAAATTCGATTTACCTAGCTCTACGCGTCTAGGAGTTCCAGTAGTGGATGTCGAAGTATACCTTCAGGTCACTCCACTAAGTTTTGAGGTAAGATCTCATCATAACTAACAAATTGAGTCCAAATTCGATACACCTAGCTCTACGCGTCTAGAAGTTCCAGTAGAAGTCGTCGAAGTATACTTTCAGGTCACTACCATGCTCGGGGAATAGAGACTCTGCAATAAATTTCTAAATGCTAGCAAATAATAAAATTGTATTGTATTGGTAGTAGGTACCATATCTTACCTTTTCAAAATATCAGCACAGGTGATAATTATAAATATAACTTTGGTTCGCTGAACTAGGTACTCTAGGTAGGTATTTCGTGTATGTACAGCGATCTTTTCGACACCAGCGACTGCTCGCAACCGACGCAGGGTCCACTCCCGACGGCGGTCAAACGCAGACTAATTGATAATTTGAAATCAAACCAGAGACCCAGTAAAATCAAAATAACCCTTATGTTCACTCTGTTAAGATTTACAAAATATGTGAAAAAAATACAAGCAATTTTTATTTTATTTCGTATACTATTTGTCCTATTTATAATATTTTTATTACCAAAATTTGTAGGTGAACATATCTACTAATAGATGGTATTTTTTAATGACAAAAAAACGGCATATTTACAGTAAAAAATGTACCTAAAGTCACCCCTAAATCGTCAATTTTGAGTGAAGAGGTGAGGGAAAATCATTTTTATAGTATTAAAAATAAAGATTTTTTGCAATGTTATTACCAACAATTGGAGATATAGGATCAATCTTTGTATAGCAATTTTTAGTTCTATCCTATTTTGCTTGACTTAGTCACAAAATGTACTGAAAACTCCAATATTTTAAGGGATTTGCAAATCCGTTCTTAAAAGGCACCAGTTTTCTCCTTTTACTTGTACATAATAGGTAGTTGATTATAGATCGAAGACAAATGCACATTAAAAAGCCCTTAGGTGTAAATTATAACTTGCTAACCATTTAGGTGTTAGAATTTCTGGTCACTATTTAATGAAATTTCTTTGCTAATAATAATTGGGAACGGAATACTAGTAAAATTTCATCAGTCAGCTAGCTGATCAGCAGCTTGGTGTGACGTTAAAACAACATATTTTGTACTTGCCTTAAGTTTTTTAGAAATTGTATAGTTTTAACATGTTTCGCTTTCAGTTTTACAGCCTCACAACATCTGAAATCCTGTTTATTGTACAACTTTTCCCTGCCCACCAATTCTGATGGTCAACTTCTTATTCTGAAAATTATTGCAGAAACATTTAAGTAAATGGTACATCATAATATTAGCATAGCGTTAGTGTAAATTCATACAGAGGGCCAATGCCCGTACAAATGACAGACCCGGCTACTGTGACCAGTATATAAAAACTTATGGTTGAGAGAGTAGTTCCTATAGGAAACTGTATACTAATGTCACATTAGAATGAAAATTCTGCCAGTTTCCTCCATCATGGCCCTGTCACCCCGCAGTATTGCTATGTCTAGACCCCTCCATCAAAAGACTTATATTTAGACTAATTAGACTAAGCTATTAGCATATAACATAACAAACTCAATCATCATCATAATATCAACTAATTGCTGGTTCACGAATGAGCACCACTTTACCTCTCAGAATCAGAAGGGGTTTGGCCATAGTCCACCACACTGGCCAAGTACTGATTGGCAGACATCACACATTTTCAGAACAGTATCGATAATTCTCAGGCATTCCTTAAGATGTTTTCCTTCACCATAAAAGCAAGTGATATTTAATTTATTAAAACACACCAAACTCCACTAATTGCCTAGGGATAGAACTCTCATCTCTACAAACAAAACAAATAGGTCTATTTCATACTATTACTTAACATAAATGAAAAATTGTATCCGTTTGTTTATTTTCAAAATTCAAATGTAAAAATTATTCGAATAATGCAGTGGAAAAATAATCGAAACAAGTTTCAAATAGTGTCTAAAGTCTAAAATATTATTCCATTATTGTTTCTCAAGAAGAAGGAGGGAGAAACTAGTCAAAATCAAAATATATTTATTCAATTTAGGTACAATGTACACTAATGTGATGTCCAGTTAGGTACATATAAAATATGATGGTGATAATCAATTACAGTATCTTAAAACTAAAGCTAAAGATCCAATGCATGGGTTTAAAGAAAACCTTATTACAACATTACTAGGATTAATGTATGAGTAACTAGCTGATGCCTGCTACTTCGTCCAAGTGGTTTAAGTTTTTTTGATTCCCGCAGGAACTCCTTAATTTTTTGGGATAAAAAGTAGCCTATGTCACTCTCCAGATCCTCAACTATACCCATGCCAAAAATCTGTCGATCTGTTGCGGCGTGATTGAAGGACAAACCAACAAAAAAACACACTTTCGCATTTATAAGATTAGTATGATGTACAGATCTAAATTTATTTTTATGAGCTTTATTGTTAGCATAAATTGTTACTTACTCAGTGAGGACAAAGGTTGGGCTATAGTATAGTGACGGTGACGGAGGGGGCAGGGGAGGGGGGAGGGGGAGGGGTGGGAGGGGGGGAACCCCCCCTCCAAGGGAAAAAGTGCGGAACGCAATAGTTTTCGAAAAATAAATTTTTAAAGTTTTGAAATTATGAAGTAATTTTATCGTAATAATGACTAAAATACATACTTTAGAGGAGGAGGGGGAGTAAGGGGGAGAGGTGGGGACGCTAGGAAAACTCCTTAGACTTCACCCTCTCCCTCTCACCCCCTCCAAGAATCCTCCTTAAATAGAATGGGCTACGCCAGAAGTCTCGCTTCGTCGCCCCTGAATGAAGCTTCGACTACTCGACCTCGCTCGCTTCATTCAGGACCTCCTTCGCGAGCTTCTGGCTTCGCGCTTAAAAAAAACACTCTAGGGGTAGGGCAGACAAGACTGCGTGGAGTCGGGGTGTGCTGATTCGGTTTTGCCTATCACATGCTGAAGTACCTAATTATAACTAGAACCGACATTTATACCTTTTAATTAATTGTACCTACTTTAACCTTCTCAACCATTAACCTTGAAAAGCGCGTAAAACGATGACTCATAGATTTGAATTTGGCGCCAACGCACGCGTTCCGTTCCAATAATCGGTATAGACATTATCTATGGTTTGAATACGATTATTGACATTTTATGATACTTTTCATGTTTGGAACGGATTATAATACGTAAAACGAAACTTTAGTACGCCAACTAAACGTCAATGAGTCTGTAATCTATGGCAAATGTCGTAAGAAATAGTGAAAAGTGGTGAACATTTACGAATTTTCAAAAAATTATATCTCGAAAACTATTGAGTTCCGCAGTAAAATATTTTAGTGCAAGGCTTACCACATCAAGGCCTTTCTGTAAAAAAAATATGAACGTCCAACTCGACCGTCACTATACTATAGCTGAGCCATAAAACAAAATAGAATCAAAATAAAATCACTCTTTTGCAACTTTGAAATTCTCCCACAAAAATTACAATTCTCGCAACAGAAAAATTGCTTTGCTTTGAACGCCATGTTTTTTATTTTCATATTAGCTGGCTGGCTTCTTATTGGCAGATAAAAAAAAATGGTTGCTTTCTTATTGGCTGGTTTAAAATTCATTCAACCAATTAGAATTCAGTTTTGTTAGAAAGGGATGGCGCCGGTTATGCCATACAAAATGACCGGGACAGACTGATACATCTGCTTGACCCTCGAGTTTGCATGGCTTGGTAATATTGTTCTGTGCTTGAGACTACGCCATTTTTTTTTGTAAGAAATTGTGGTGTTGTAAGCCTTTGATTTATTGTTCCCTAAATTCAGATTTTAATTAAACCTGAGATGAGAAATCCACTGGAATAAAATTGAGAGTACAGAGAAAGTGTATATTTCCTAATATACACTTATATGGCACCTACACTTTGTCCTATTATCATCATATTATATTATCAAAAAATAGTTATAATCTTATTACGTAATCGTAATTTTGCGCATAAATTTGCAATTTTATTTAAATTATAAATGTAAAGTTCGATTTCAAAAGCTTCTAGGAATCTGGCCGCTCCAGATTTAAAGTAAACACCAATAAATAATACATTTTTTACTTTTCCTACAAAGGGCCTTCAGCAAATTTTATCCCCTAAATTTAGGGTGAAAGCTTTTGTTGGTTACATTGCTTGAGCGGCCATTATAAATAACTATAATGCTAAACTAGTAGTAAAAAATGTATATGTGTGCAAATATTGTGATTGTGTGGAAAGAGCGAGAACAAAAATGTATAGCCATACAAAAAATATGAGATAAAAGACATGTACTTACAATGTACCTCGTCCTATTTTCTTTAGCTTGGACGGCCCTGACCCTAGAGACAAGTAACCACAGAGTACACAAGTAACCGTAATGTGAGGATATGCACGGTGCACCCTCTTGACACCACTCTATGGTTGTGTGATGTGTCATTGTGTCTTGGCAGTTTTGTTGTGAAATAAGAAGAATAAAAGTAGACTTGAGATTCGCCCGGCCGTAGCTCTGTTTGACGCACGTGTCAGTGAGAGTTTTGGTGTAGTTTTTGTGCTTTTTTAGTGTGTAATAGTTGGTGTTGGTAAGAATATTTATATTGTGCTCGTCTTACGCAGTTTCTCCTTGTGGAAACATGGATATAGACCCCCTGCGTGTTCCCCCTGATCCGGGGGAGCACGTTGAAATCCCGACTTCAACTCCGCCCCCAGAACCGGCCCCCTCAGCAGGCCGTAAACGTCCTTTTGAAGAAAATGATTCATCTACCCCCAAAAAACCCATATTTGACCCTTCAACCGCAAGCCCCTCGGTCCAATCGACTTATATCCATCCGTCCTTAAACGAACTTCCCACAAAATATCTGGAATCGGACTCTGGACCTTTCATCGTATATGTCTCTCGTGAGGTGGCTGATCCCTCGGCCGGCACCACAATCAGCGCTATTAAATTTGGTCAATTTCTACATAAAAACAAAATCCGATCTATTGTTAACGATGGCATCAAAAGCGTCGCCAGAAACAAAATCTCAGTTGAATTCTCATGTGGAGAAGCTGCAAATAGTTTTTTGACAAACCCAATTCTGGAATCAGCTAACTTCAAAGCTCACATCCCCACATTTAATGTCACGCGAATGGAACTGGTTCGAGGCGTTCCGGTTGACTGGCATCTCGACGAATTTGTTGAATCTCTCGAACTCCCTCGTGGATGTGGGGAAGTTCTTAAGGTTAGACGACTAAACAGAATACAAGTTACTGATGGCGTTGTGACCTGGATCCCGACCCAGTCGGTTGTTGTGCCTTTCAGGGGGCAGGTGCTTCCTGTCAAAATTCTTTCATACCACACATCTCTCCCGGTTGAAACTTATATATTCCCAACTATTCAGTGCTTGAACTGCTGCCGATTTGGCCATATTAAATCTCAGTGCCGATCGAAGCCTAGATGTTATAAATGTGCACGAGAACACTCAGGTGATACATGCGATTTGACTATAGATGAGGCTTCCTGCATTCTCTGCACCGGTAGGCATCTAGCCACAAACAAAAGTTGCCCAGAACATTCTCGACAGCAAGCTATCAAACAGCTAATGTCACAAGAAAACATCTCCTACATTGACGCTTCAATCCGTTTCCCTCCTAGTGGTCCATCCTACGCTGAAAAGACTAAGTCCCCTCCAACATTCCCGTCTAAGCCCAACCCCACAATCTCTTCTCATCACAATAATTCTCCTAACCAGTCATACCGTGAAACAAAATTCCGCACTCCTCGTCCTAGAGCCCCAATGGCAAAGGGATATGATAGGCAAGCCCACCAGAATATCACTGGCAATTGTTCTTCCTCCCTTGGCAACGGTTGTGCTATAAATAATAATGATCACTCTTATTTCCATCAAAACAACAATGACAGCCTTATCCCTCTTTTAACCAAGTCATTAATTAATATTTTAGAAAAGCTTAATAACAATCAATCTTCACCGCCCAACGTTGCCCAAATTTTACTTGAAATCCTTTCCCTACTCCAAAATGGACGTAGTCCAAATACTACAATGGAATTGTAAAAGCATGCGCAATAGAAAACATGAATTAATCCTTTTAATAAATGAATACAAACCTGTTATTCTTGCCATCTCTGAGTCTTGGCTCAGGCCGGGTTCCCATTTTAGGATTCCCGGCTTTGCCTGTCTTAGGGATGACAGGGATGATGGGTACGCGGGAAGCGCCATCCTTATCCGGCGCTCTCTCGTTTATTCTTCCATCCCCCTCCCCCCTCACAGCTCTCAGTTTAATGCTGTTGCTGTGAGAATCCTTGAAACCTCCTTTCTTTCTGTATAGATTCCTCATCCTCATTCTTCCCTCATCCCAGATTTAAAGGCTACCATATCATCCCTTCCTTCTCCAGTTATAGTGATGGGAGACTTTAACTCCCATCACACAGCTTGGGGCTCCCATTCATGTGATGGGTTTGCTATCCTCTTTGATGAACTTAATGTTTGTATTCTCAACAACGGTTCTCCAACAAGGAGGCTGTACCCGGATCAAAACCCAAAATCTGCCATAGACTTATCTCTTTGCTCTCCCTCTTTAGCCTCACTTTTTTCCTGGCAAACCCTACCAAGCACTCATGGTAGTGACCACTTTCCAATCCTACTATCTCTGGCCCAAAGATCCATTCCACTTAAGAATACCAATCCTATTATGAAATACAAGCTCACTAAAGCACAATGGCCACCGTTTGCTGATACTGTTGACAGGCTTATTGACTCTCTTCCTAGTCTAGGAGCCGACGGAGACTATCAACTTTACTATGAGAATTTTGTAAAAATTTTAATTTCATCTGCCGATCTCCATTTTCCTATCAAAAAAACTGAACGAGATTTTTACTCATCTCCCCCCTGGTGGGATGATGAATGTACAAACATAATCAATCAACGCAAAGAAGTAGAAATTTCTTACACGATGAATATGTCCCGTAATAATTTTTTGAAGTACCAGCGTATTGATGCTAAAAGTAGGAGACAACAGGTTTCTATTGACAGGATTCGTCCCGGAACCTTGGAGGACTCAAGTCATAATCCCAATACGGAAACCTGGCAAAGACCCCCTTGACCCAAATTCATATCGCCCCATAGCTCTTTCTTCAACCCTGGCCAAAGTTATGGAGCACCTGATAAAAAACCGTCTGGAATGGATAGTGGAAAGTAGAAATTTATTGGCTAAATCCCAATTTGGATTCAGAAAAGGACTTGGTACAATGGACAGTGTTGCAGTCATTACGACAGATATTCGAACAGCCCTGGCTAAAGGAGAGTACCTAGTGGGTGTCTTCTTGGAGATAGCATCGGCATATGATAACGTTCTTCTCCCAATGCTCAGGCATAAACTGCAACAGCTGAGTGTTCCGTCGAGACTAACACGTGTCATTTGCAACCTTCTCTCAGGCAGAAATATTCTGGTGAGATCATCCTCCTCCTCTCTTCCCCCCAGAACTATCTGGAAAGGTCTCCCTCAGGGCTCTGTCCTTAGTCCTTTGCTCTACAGCATTTACACATATGATCTCGAACTGTCTGTCGTGAGTTTCTGCAACATCCTCCAATATGTTGACGACATTGCTTTGTACAGCCTTTGACGGCTGAGTTCCGTCATCAGAGCCAACCAAGACAAACCCTTTCTCTTAAAAAGTTTCCTTAAATTTACATCCCTCCCACACCCAATTAACTCTTCCCCCAGATTACCCGTTTTCTACCCCTTATAAAAGTTTGATTTGTAAACCCCCAATTGTTAATCTTGGTATTCACAAAGGTTCAATCGAGGCTAACCAGAAATTTAATGAAATTATTCAAAACGACTGGCCCGATTTCCTTACAATATACACTGATGCCTCAAAACTATCTCAGAATGGCTCTGTTGGAGTAGCATGTTGGATTCCAAAATTCAAAATTAGTATTCAATTCAAGTGTCCCCCGGAATCTTCAGTATTCACAGGAGTCTATTGGCATATTAGAAGCAATCCTTTTCGTTGAAGCCCATAATATTAGACAAACTATAATATTGACTGACTCCCTAAGCTGCTTGCAAGCTCTTAAGGGTAACCCTTTCCATAGTAAGGAGAGAGTCTCTGTTGTGTTCAGGATCCGGGAGGTGTTATATTCTTGCCAGCAGAAAGGCCTAAACGTTATACTGGCTTGGATTTCGGGTCACTCTGGTATTAGTGGCAATGAGACTGCCGACGCTTGCGCCAAACTTGCAGTTGAAATGGGCACTATGACCCATTATACTTTGCACCCACAAGACCTCCGTTCTCTAGCAAAAACGGACTTGGAGAGCTCTTGGAACTCAATATACACTGAATCGATTTCTGTCAAGGGTAAGCACTATGCTTCCATACAACCCGATATCCCGCGACGACCTTGGTTCTTCTTTCATAAAAAATCGGTTCGCTGGGTCACCTCTACCATCAGTCGTCTTCGAATTGGTCACGCCTGCACCCCCGTACACTTGGCTAAATTAAGAGTGCGTGACAGCTCCCTGTGTGAGTGTGGTCTGGACGAGGGATCAGTCTCTCACATTTTGTTCTCCTGTCCTAAACTTCTCTATAAATTATATGATGTTCTTCCCCCTAAAGTTCCCCGTCCCTTGAATGTTGAGTGTGTCCTAATGTTAGCCTATAGCCCTTATGTTAAGTATCTTTGTAAATATTTTAAAATTAACAAACTTAAATTGTAATTTATACTATAGTAGTCTCCTTTTATTTTTATATTTATTTGTGTTTGTCTCTATATGGTATATTATTATTTAGTGTAGTCTACTAACAAATATATAATTATGCCTTCTATTACAGAGAATTTCAGTAATTTTGGCACTCTGTAACCGGCCAATCTCCTTCGTGCCTCCCTCAAGTTACTTGACATTGGCGAAGTGCACTGTGCTGTTTTGGCACTACTGAAAGCCAAAAACCAAGAAAAGAAGAAGAAGAAAGTAGACTTTGTTTTGAGTGACAATCAACAACATTGTAAAAAATATTGCATGAAATAAAACCACATAAATACTTTTAAAGCGCAAGATATTATATTCCTTTAATTTCACATGGTAGCAGAGCGAAAAATGGATTATTGAATCTAACAGAATAAGGAAATTGCGGAAAAATAATATGTCGGTTGTAAAAGTGCAAACCTTGGGAAAAGACAATTACGCATGGTGTATTCATGCAAAACCATATCTAATCAAAAATAAACTGTGGAAATTCGTAAAAGATAGCCCAAAGTAGAGTGCAACAAAAGATGATCTTGACAATGACGAAATGGCAAATCGGACCTGTTGCTGCTGAGTGCTGATAGCACCTTCTGTCGCGAAGTGCATATATGCGATCGCGAAATGCTTAGATCTTTGGTAAAGGAAATTAGCATCTTTAGTCTATCGTAGTAGTTTATCAGTTATCTATGACATACCCGGAAATTGGTCTTTAGATTATGAATTCTATATTTTAAAACCTTGATAAATGAATATCGGCGTTGCATAGCAACTCGTTGATTTTTCGGTCTCTAGAAATGTAATGGAACCGTAATCCTTACGTTTCATGGAAATGGTGTTATGATGGAGCGGTGATCGAGAGATGGTGAAATCGAAAGCTAAGTACCTAGGCAGATTACCTAAGCTATAACACTAGAATTTCTTTATGTTGTATTTCGAGTATCATTTGAGGAAGTAGTGATTTATGGGCGCTCATGAGTTACTTGGGGAAGCAATGGATGTATAAGCAATGAGTTAATTGTTAATATGATGAATTAATCATTGATGGATATGATGAACTAAAGTGATATCGTGACCAATGATCATTGAAAGTTTATCCCTTAGATAAAGGTAGCGCATGTGCGAAGTAAAGCCTGTCTAAGGAAGGTTCTAGATGTGGAGGCGAAAAGAGGGAGGTTAGATGCCTTCGGCTAGGACGGGCCTGGTCGAGGAAGAAAAATGCCTTCAGCTACGAGGCTTACGGGCCTAGCTGAGGAAGATGGGGCCTCCGGACGTAAGTATGGTACGAGCCGTCCGGAGAAGGCACGGTCTAGAACAGGAAGATCTTGGTCCGATGGTCAGTTAAAATGAGAATTTACTGGAAATATGAAATGAATACTTACTCATCCATGGCTAAGATTAACAGAATTCATATGCTAGGTCTTAGGGCATCACGAGCGGTGATGTCATAGTCAATGTGAATGTACAGGTCTCCGAGATAACGCACACCACGATGAGAGAAGGAGCGAGAGGACACAAGGGCGAGATATAGTCGTACGAGGCGGCAAGCGCCCGTAAGTAGATCTGTGTACAGGTATGACTCCATTGGGTTTATAGATTAATTCGGTGACATTCTGTTCCATTGAACATCCCTATATATTGGTAATAGAGTTGTCCGTTCGTATCCATATTATTGACGTAGACGTGTCCAAAGATATAAAGCAGATAATGGAATAGAATGGCTCGCCGACACCTTCAGAGCTAAAACAGGCGAAAAACTGTAAATATGCTAGAGATGTATGGGTAACTCTGGAATCAATATTTGCTAGTAAAGGACCTGCCAGAAAGGCGACTCTACTAAACATGGCGAAGGGAATGATGTTCGTGAGCATATTAAAGGCATGATGGATATAGTAGACAAGTTACAAGAAATGGATATAACCATAAATAGAGAACTACTCTCGATTATGATCCTCTACAGTCTGTCAGCAGATTATGAAAATTTTAGAACTGCAATTGAATCACAAGACTCGCTCCCAGATCCAGAAAAGCTAAAAATAAATATTATTGAAGAGAGTGACACTCGACGTCGTGATAACCCCAGTACTAGCAACACAAAAACCTCTGAAGAATGTCTACACACTTTTTGCAAAATCTGTAAGAAGAAAGGTCATAATACATCAAAATGTTGGTCAAAGAATAAGAAACAAGGCAAGAAAAATAAAGAGCCGAAAGAAAGCTCAAACAAAGTTGACAATAAAGCTGAAACAAACCTACACAGTTCCTACCGTGTGAATGAAAATGCCGAAAAGTACTGGATGCTTGACAGTGGCTGCACATCACACATGACTTTTTCAGATAAGCCCTTTACTGAGATAAAACCTATATCGAAAACCCTAAACCTTGCTTCCAAAGACAAAACTGAAGAGATAAAAAGGTTAGGGCATGCTGAAATAGAAATTGAAGAGGGACGACAAATTGGTATCACAAATGCTCTTTATGTACCAAGCCTGTGTGCTAATCTTCTGTCTGTTGGTAAAATGACTGAGAATGGACATACTGCCCTATTCACTAAGAAGAAAGCAACAATTAAAGATCACAAGCGCAAAGTACTAATAAGAGCAGTGAGAGAAGACGATGGTTTATATTATCTCCATACGACAAACAATGATGCTAATAGACATAAAGCCAATACTGCAGAAAGTAGCAATAAAGCAGAAAATAGTAAGTCAGACGATGACATTAAGGAATGGCACAAAAGAATGGGACACATGTGCGAAAGAGACATGAAGCTTGCTCTAAAGAACGTAAGCCTAATTGGGCTAGATTTAAACAAAGACAGTTCCTTAGGAGAATGCGACATATGCATAAAAGGCAAAATGAGTAGAGTGCCTAGCAAGCCAAGTGACAAAAACACTGAACGTACGACCCAAAGACTGGAAATCATACACAGTGACGTCTGTGGACCATTTAAGCATCCTACACTTAATGGCAATAAGTATTTTGTTATCTTCATCGACGACAACACAAGATACTACCGAGTATATTTCATCAAGAACAAAAATGAAGTATTACAAAAATTCATTGACTACAAAGCAGAAGTAGAGAACTTAAAAGAGAACAAAATTAAATGTCTCCAGACCGATAATGGTACTGAATATCTAAATTTAAAGTTTAACACTTTTCTGAAAGAAAATGGCATAGCAAGAAGACTAACTGCTCCGTACACTCCGCATCAAAATGGAATCGCTGAAAGGAAAAATAAAACCCTAATAGAAAAAGCTAGATGTTTAATGTTGGAATCAAAAGTACCTATGTGTTTATGGGCAGATGCCGTCTATGCTGCAAATTACTTGTCTATTCAAAGCTAAAGGAGTTGCAGAGTTACAAACTTAAATACCTCCAACTCCTTTAGGTCTCGCTCAAATCGTCAGATTATTTGAATGTACACTTTTAAGCATGTAATTAACTCACTCTATCTTAATCTGACGCGCTCGAGTATTTTTGATGATCAATTATTTAATATTTGATCGACCCACCAACATACAGGGCTCATATATGGTTAAGGTACTCTACAGGGTCCAAAGAATCCCCCTTTATATTAATCTGCCGCGCTGGAGTAAATCGAAAAAATCCCTTCTTGGGCTCCCCTACTACTATGTCCTGGCAGTCATGGATATGGACAATGAGACAGAACCTCAAACATTTAGAGATGATATGAATAGCAAAGAAAAGTCCAAATGGGTAGAGGCTATGCAGAGTGAAATGAATTCACACCATGAGATGGAGACTTGGGAAATAGACGACCTCCTCAAAAATCGTAAACCACTTCCATGCAAGTGGGTCTACAAAATAAAGAAGAATCCGAATGGTACAGTCGAACGTTATAAAGCCAGGCTTGTAGTTAAAGGCTTTTCACAAAAACCAGGCGTTGATTACCAGAAGACTTTTAGTCCTGTTGCTCGCCTCAGTACCATCAGAGCTGTTCTAGGAATAGCGGCTCAAGAAAATATGATACTGCAACAGTTCGACGTATCTACTGCGTTTCTAAACGGTACTGTGAAAGAGGAAATTTATATGAAGCAGCCAGAGGGCTTCAATGATGGCACTAAAAAAGTATGCAAGCTGAAAAGAAGCATCTATGGACTCAAACAAGCACCTCTTTGTTGGAACGCATGTATATCAGAGTACCTTATAAATTCTGGATTCAAGCAAAGCAAAAAAGGTCCTTGTCTTTACTTACGTGATCAAGTTTTGATTGCACTGTGTGTAGATGACGGTTTGGTGGCTTCTACTAATGAAAATGCTGGAAGAAAGTTCTTTGAAGAACTAAAAAGTAGAATCAAAATAACTAAAAAACCGGCTTCCTATTTTCTTGGACTTGAAATTAACAAAACCAAAGATGGTAGTATAACCCTAAATCAAAGGTCTTATACAAAAAAGATACTGGAAAAGTTTGGAATGGCTGATTGTAAATCTGCCCCAACACCAGCAATAAAAGTTGACAAAAATTATTAAGAAGATGAGACTTCTGAGTCACTTTTTCCATATCGTCAAGCTGTGGGAGCCTTAGCATATCTGATGGTTGCTACGCGACCAGATATAAGTTACGCTGTAAGTGTGGCATCAAGGAATCTTGAAAAACCTACCAAGCTTGATGTAATGAAGGTCAAGCGAATATTGAGGTACCTGAAGGGTACATAAAACAAAGGGCTTGTCTTCACAAAAGCCGGGAGAAAAGGCTGATATGTATCAGTGACGCTGATCACGGTGGCGACACAGCAACGGGTCATTCGACGACCGGGATGGTCTTCCTATTGTCTGGTCCGATTATGTGGAAAAGCTAGAAACAGCCAACGGTAGCAATCTCTTCTACGGAGGCAGGACTTGTAGCCTTAACAGAGACCGCGAGGGAAGCTTTATGGCTGAAAGAGCTCCTAGAAGAATTGACTGATATAACAGAACTCAATGGAAAACCCACAATCTCCGTTGACAATGAGTCTGCTATTAAGCTATCCGAGAATCCGCCTTATGAGTTCCATAGGAGAACCAAGCATATTAAGCTGAAGCATTTTTTCATTCGAGAATGTATACAGAATAGTACGGGACTAATAAACATTGACCCTAAAAAAAAATGTAAAGCTGATTTTTGGCACAAGTGTTCCTATGGGTCTGGGAAGTACCTCTTTTAAAAATTCCCCCCCTCTAGGCCGCGGGCGTTCCCCCCCACCCCCCCAAACGTCTCCCCAACCGCAGTTTTTTGTAATTTGCTCATAAAATATTAGTGCTAGAAAAAAACTTTCTATGGCGAAAATTATCTTCATTAAATTATCTACAAAATAATATCATAGTTCATTTCTATCTCAATCTATCAATAAAAATCTCTAAGCGCTCTCCGAGTCCAGTATAATAACATCTTCAGGATGGTGTTGGGACTGCCTCGGTACTGCAGTGCGTCCGGTATGTTTGCGGAAAATCGTGTGGACGGTTTTTTCGCAATCATACGGAAGAGGATCGCCTCGACCAAATGTAGATTGGAGAGTAGTTCCAACACTATTCTGAAGGTGATAGCTGACAGACAGGACAGCGCTTTCAAAGCGCACTGGATGTCAGCTTTAGTTTGTAAGTATATTAATTATATTAACTAACATAGAATAAGTCATATACTAACACATATTATTGTCTATTTTTATTATTATTATTGTTTATAATTATGTATGCTACTAATTAGAATAACTAACATAGGATAAGTATTTTACTAACCATTATGGACCGTTGTTGTCTGTCAATAAAATATTCATTCATTTCAATAAGACTAATAGTTTCGGAGATATGTTAACCCTTTGTGCATGAAAAGAAAATAATTTGCATGTATGGCTTTTTGTAATGTAGTTTCTTGTGATTTCCATAAAAACTGACAGAGCTACAAAAATGTTGTCCGGAGCGAAATGAAAGGTTATTAAATTAGCTATAAAATGATATGTAGTTTATTTTGATAAGAGTAATAGTTTTCGAGATATGCCTACCTATTGTGTAAGATAAAGAAAATAATATGCAAATACCGTGTGCGTTGTTTTTAATTTTCGAAAAAAAAATAACAGAGTTAGGAAAAACTCATTGAATTAATAAGAAACATAGTTAAATTGCCTACAAAATAGTATTTAGTTAATTTTGATAGCACAAATAATTTCGGAAATATACCTGTCACAGTTAACATGAAAGCAATATTTTTCAAAATTTCATGTTTTTTGTAATTTGTAGAAAACTATTAGAGCTAGGCAAAAAACTCCTAGAAACAAAAATAAACACCATTTAACCACTTATTTAAAAAAAATAGTTTATAAATATAGGACTAGTAATTTCGAATATATATCCATGTATAGTTTACGAAAAAAAATAAAAACATTGCTAGAATCCTATGCTATTTGAAATTTCCACAAAAACTATTAGCACTGGAAAAAATCCTCGGAAGAATAATTGATTTCACAAAATTACCCACAAAAAAAGTCTTATGGTGAATTTAGATAGGACCAATAGTTCGTGAAATATGGCATATATTCCAAGTTTCTTTTTGTTTTTTCAGCAACCGTGGTTATATTTTTGAATTTCCAAAACTAATAGAACTAGGAAAAAAAACATAAGAAGCAAAAATGAACTTCATTAAATTATCTTCAAAATAGTTTTTAGTTTATTTTGACAGAACTAATAGTTTCGGAAATATGGCTGCCTAACTGGAATAAAAAACTAAACCTTTGTAAAATCCGTAAATGTTTATTGTAATTTCAAGAAAAAGTATTAGAGTTAGGAAAAAAGCTGTCAGGACTTAGTACAAAGATTATTAATTTACCGATAAAATAGTGTTTAGTTTATTTTGATAGGACAAATAGTTTTCGAAATATACCTTGCTGTTGTGTAAGAACCGGTGGTAGTCATGTAGACTTAGCATAATAATACATAATAAATAGAAATTAACCCATAAATGTAACATATTTTTATAACATCCCCTCCTCCCACAACCCCCCTCTCCCCTCCCACAACCCCCCTTCACATCCTACAGCCCCACTCCCACCCTCCACATCCCCTTGCCCTCCATCACCCACCACCCCCTCCTCCCTCCCACAACCCCCTCCCCCCTATTATTTATGAAGTGTGGTGTTGTTTTGTAGATAGATAGATAAAGATATCATGATTATTACTATTAGTTTATTGTATTATAGCATCGATGATTTTCAAATAAAATGTCATGCACATTTTCAATCGTAATATTTCCGAAAGTATTAGGTCTATTGAAATGAAATAAAAAGCATTTTGTAGACGATTTTATGAACTTTCATTTTGATCTTGTGGTTTTTCCTAGCTCTTATACTTTTCGTGTAAATCACAAGAAAATTAAACAATTTTTCAAAAAAATAAAAAATACGCAAAATAAGCCGGCATATTTCCAAAACTATTTGTGCTATCATAATGATTTAAATGCCATTTGGTAGATTATTTAATGTCAATTATTTTCGCCATAGATGGTTTTTTTCGAGCACTAATATTTTTTGAGAAAATTACAAAAAACTGCGGTTGGGAGACGTTTGGGGGGGGGGGGTGGGGGGGAACGCCCGCGGCCTAGGGGGGGAATATTTAAGAGGTACTTCTCAGACCCCAAGGAACACTTGTGCCAAAAATCAGCTTTACATTTTTTATTTTAGGGTTCCCATACAAAGCTTGCATAAGTAGCCTGAGCTAGAATGGAGAGTTTGATATTAAGCAGGTTTCCACGGAGCTGCAACTGGCAGATATGTAGAAGCCATTATTTGGCCCAAGACTCGAGAGTCGAGATGCTAAGCCGAAGAATTGGACTTGTTCAAGATGTGTCCAAGTTCTAAAAAGTACCGTGGATGTGAGGATATGCAACCTCTTGACATCACTCTATGGTTGTGTCTTTGTGTCTTGGCAGTTTTGAGAAATAAGAAGAATAAAAGTAGACTTTGTTTTGAGCTTTGATTAGGTATATACAGAAGGATGTGCCCTAACATATTTAAATTGAAGCTTCCTATAACCTTAAAATGGCGCATGGGCGGAGCTTAATGCGGGCATTAGGGCTGAAATTATCGATACCTTTGATTATGTCGATACTTAAGTATATACTCGATATAAAATTAACAAAATATAATTAATAAATAATTAAACATAATTTTTGAAATACACTAGTATTCGTATTTTATAATGAACAAGCTGATGCCCGCGACCCCGTCCGCGTGAATTGAGGTTTTTTTGTAAGAAAAAATGTTGTATGAAAAAAATTTTTTTTACTCATCGTTTCGTATAGAAGACAAAAATTCATTCGGAGGAAAAATACGGAGAGAGCTGATGATTGAGGATTTCGAAGACGGATGAAGAGCACAGCCAGGGTATTCAAGATAGGTGGGGTGTGCTCGACCAAATGTAACTCGAAACTTCATCCAATTGACAGTGTGCTGAAAAAAAATTCAAAATGGCGGATTTAAGATGGCCGCCATACAAATTTCGTCGGTGTCTATCTCGGAGAGTATAAAAGATGGAAGAGTGGTTTCTTGGCAAAAGATGATCAGGACATGAAGGTCTATTTGATGAACAGGAAAAATTCAAGATGGCGGAATTTATTTTTCCATAGAATATGTATGGCGTACACAATAGAATATTGAAGAGGCTTACAAGTGTAGAACTATGCAAGACTTTGATGCGGTTTTTTTACAAGATTTGTTCTGTATGGAAGAATTGTCGGTTTGCTGTTAGGAAAGCCAAGATGGCGAAGTTCAATGGCACCCAAAGGTACCCGATCGTCAGTGGTATGATATTGATATTAATCAACTAAGGAAGATTTCTTTGTGTTTTTACTTCAACAGTCTCTTACACTGTATGCATGTCTGGAAAGTTTATTTACAATAAAAGGCCCTTTTAGATATTTAAGGGGTCTCTGTTTTATGTTTTCTTATGAGAATTTTTTTTACGTCTGTCGGATGCGTGGTACTCTGGCGCTTCCACTGTGCTCGCTAGCATAGCAATGTGTTGTTTACTTCAGAACACGTAGGCAGTAAACACTAGGTTAGAAGGAGAGCAAGTAAGTAGACAGTGGGCCGCGCGGTCTACGCGGGCGGGTGCGGTTCCATTTCAAAATTTGTTTTTAAAGAAGAACTCTCCATAATTTTTCGGAGAAAAAATATATGGAGGTGTTTATTTCAGAAAGTACCTATACTAAATGGAAGGGTGGAGTGAAAGTACCTATACTAAATCGTTAAGGGATCAACGCACAGCCTAAACCGCTGGGGTTAGCAACTTGAAATTTTGACAATAGGTTCCTTTTGTGACGTAGGCGCTCAATAAGGAAAGATTTTTCAATATTGCACTCCTACGGGGGTGAAATAGGGGGTGAAATTTCGTATGAAACTCCGGGTTGGCACTGAGAATTTCTTAATTGAAAAACCCAATACCTAACTTTTATGCCCGACCGGGAATCGAACCCAGGACCTCATGATCCGCAGTCGACTATGCTAACCACTAGACCAACGAGGCAGTCAAAAATAGTAATTATTTAAAATGATACATAATAACTGCAATGAAGGGACCAAAAACCACTTGAATAGACACTGTAATTTTTGAATACGAGACACCATCCCGGAGATCGGGTGTCTTAATCACAAGATTATCATCGCTACAGCCTAAAATGAGTTTGGCAATATTATAAGTAGAAGCTGACTGTTCAATTTCATCTCTCTATCCCTCTGAGTGAGAAACAGTAAGAGTGATATGAAATTTTAATTTTATCGATACTCAATTTATTTGTAAACAATACAATCCCCACACTATATAAACACTCAAACAAAAACTAATGAAATAATCCAAATTTTCAGGGATAGCGCAAAAATTGACGTGTTTTGGATTCAGTAAAGAAGAAACTAAGCTATAATTAGTTGAAATAACTTAAAATACTCGCCACAAAAAGAAAAATAAAAACAACTATGTTACTCACTTACGAAATGAAATTCCTGGGCGTTTTACAATACTATTATTACGACACCCCACAACTGAGCACTTCACCATTGTTGATTACACAAAACTAAGCAAAAACACATAAAAATATTATGAAAATATTCATAAAACTGGTAATTAGCCACAACCAAAACACCGGAAGCAATACAGACGCCATATAAAGGTTATACATAAAAATTGGCTTCAATAGCAAAATTTGATGACGTCATATGACAGTTGCCTGACACGTTCACGCAATAACATAATACACCTGTCTCATTCTAAAAACGTAGCTTTCAATAAGTAAGACTAGTCAAAACATAGTAGTACATGTTTTATTAACAAAATGCATCGTATAACTATAATTGAGTAAAATGTAACACATCCATCTCTATATACCTAATCAAAGGTTTTGAGTGTCAATCAACAACATTGTAAAAAATATTGCACGAAATAAAACCACATAAATAGTAAATACTTGCATTTCATAACCTACGTAAACGACCTTGCAAATATAATAAAAAACTGTGAGATGTTTCAATTCGCTGATGACACATGCCTTATATCCGCACATCATGATATTCACGTAGCTTTGAAACTACTCCAAACCGATTTTGACTCACTAATAAAATGGACTCATGACGTTGGCCTACATATAAATGTTGATAAAACCAAAACAATGTACATTAGTTCGAGCCATAATAGACACAACGGTGATATAAATTTGATAGCGCATAGCCACCAATGTTTACATGAAAACGGACAGTACACAATATATCACAATAAGAATTACAACTGCGCATTGGTGGAAGCAGTAACGAGTCAACGCTACCTGGGACTAATCATTGATGACCGCCTTCAGTGGAAATACCACATAAATTACGTATGTGACAAATTACGTGGCCTTCTGGCAAAATTAACACTGGTTAAGAATAAGACGCCTTTCTCGACATTATTAATGATGTATAATGCACTAGGTGAATCAATAATATCGTATGGATTGAGCAGCTATGGGCTGACATATAAAACACATATCAATCAGATATACCAGCTCCAGTTGCGACTTCTAAAAACTATTGTACCAAAAAAAATTAAAGAACAACATAGTAACGATTACCACTTATTATTTAAATATTGTAAAGTAATGCCCATAGATGTCAAAATCAAATATTTAATATTAGTTGAAAATTACCTAAATTCAAAACTACAAGTAAAGGTTCAGTATAGTAAAAAACTAAGAAGTCCAAAAAACCCCAGACTACATATACCTAAATTTGTGAATAATTACGGCAAAAGAACACTCAAAGTCATCGTTCCAACCCTAATGAACAACCTTCCTAAAATTTTAAAAGAAAACATGAACGGAAAAAATTTCAAACATCAACTTAAAAAACATTTTTTGGAGCAACCTGTATAGTTTATATTTATCACTCACAAACTGCAACCTGGAAACCGGTTTCGCTGGCAGCGACGCGATGTTTCTAGCGCTGAGCTAAACTTTTTGTAGATTACCCACAATATTTTTAAGTTAGTCGTACAGTTTCTTTAGCTATAAGTATTGTTAAGTCTTACCTATATTAACACGGTGCACAGTAAAACCGACTGTGGTTTTTGTGGCACTGTTTGCAACACAATTTCTTGTCCATTTTATAAGATCAATAAATAAAATAAAATAAATAAAATACTTAAGCGCAAGATATTTCTTTAATTTCACACGTAACCACAGATCAGGTATTAGTTACTACCACCGACCAGAAAACAAAGGTTACTACACCGTAACTAATAACTATAGGTTATTTATATATGACGGCCACAGATCAGCAGGGCGACCGCGTATCTTTTGCATCAGTCATTGATACATCGCAATCACCTCCGATTGGCTCATTTTATATGTGCCAGCCGTGAGCCGTCATCAAACTAATACCTGCAGGGCGACCGCGTAACTTTTGCATCAATCATTGTCAAATTGCAATCACCTCTAATTAATTAACACTCTTCCACTATTGGACGAAATCCATTGACGCAGCAAAAATATCATAAATTCAGCCAAAAATTGAAAAAAGTAACGGAGGATGTCATATTTTATTGTACTTTTCTCCAATGGCTTGTCTCTTACAAGTCATCTAGAGCACAGATTTATAACTTTATTATGTCTGTGATCTAGAGTCTAGACATCTAAGTTAGGTCCACCGACCAGAAAAACTTTCAGAAAAAGGTCTTTACTCTATGGTCGTAAAAAAGTCATACACAATGAAAAAAAACAGTTTTCACGGCTCTGAATTCTAGCTTCATTGGTCAGTGGCGACAATGGTGTTGCTAATAAAAATATATTGAATTTAATATTGTCATAGCTATTAAATAGTTTATTGTTTTTATGTAAAGATGATTTTGGTTGCTATGACTACTATAGTTGTTGACTTCAAGTAGTTGAAAATAAAAGGCGAAATAATTCTATAGAAATATGTTTTAATCAGGCTAGTTATCTCTTACTTACTTATTATAGGTAATGGGCCATCATTAATTATACGTAAGTAAGAAAAAGAGAAAATGAGCCATCACGTGCAGAAAATTATGATACATGGAGAATCTACAAAAGCTCTTTTGTTAAAACTTGGCCTGTGGAACTACGTTTCTAATAAAATTAAGAAGCCAACAAGCGAAGGTGATGAACTGAATAATTATACAGAAAAAGATGGGTTAGCATTAGTCGAGTTATTTGTCATAATATAGCCAAGCGAATTAAAGCAAGTAAAAAATTGTAAAACCAGTAAAGAAGTCTGGAATACGCCTGAAATTATTTAAGATAGTAAAGGTCCAGCTAGAAAAGCAACTTTGTTAAAAGAGTTGATACTTAGAAAAATGAAGGTTTTTTTTTTTCATCCACTACAAGTTAGCCCTTGACTGCGACTTTCAGTGACTCTTTTTCTTCTTTCTTTCTAAGCTTTTCAGCAGCTCTTTCTACTTTTATTCGTTCAAGATTTTTGCTTCAATTTCTTCTGAAGAACAACTTGGTAACTTTTTCCTGAAACAATAGTAGGTATTCTTTCTTTTGGACGTATTTTAGGAGTGTCCTTTTTGTTAGCTTTGTAAAAGAAATGCTTCTTAAAGGGACTGGGTACATTATCTGGGACAGCGTCAGAAGAAGTGCTAGCAACAATGTAGATACCGGAATTTAATCTATCAACAACAGCGTTAGTTGAAGGTTCTGGCATAGTCTCAAGCATACTGTCAGGAGCTGTGATGTCTATTTGATGTGGAGTGGTGTCAAATATACCGTCAGCAACGCTAATCGCTGGCGATCTGCCATCAGTTGCTGATGGCTCCATGGTGGTGTCCAAAACACCATCAGTATTACAAGAGGCTGGCGGTTCTGATGCCTGCTGAAGTAGACTATCTATACCGGTGATGGCTGATGAACTAAATCCTACAAAACGCGGATCAGATAGCCGGCTATCATCCACGGAAACATATAACGATCCAACCTCTTCCAATGTTGAACAATTAGTTTCGTTCAATTGTTGTAGCCTTTTCAGTTCATCTTTTGTTTTTTTCCACAAATTGAATAACGATAAATCCACTAAATCCCCTGATCATTCATCCAATGTTGAATCAAAAGTTGCTAGTTTTTCAGGATTGATATTATCGTTTAAAAACTGTAAGCCCCTTTTAAGATGAAGAATTCGTTCACTGTTGTCCTGGATTTTGCTTCTCTCACTCTCAACTGGGACTTTTACCTCCAGCGGGTTCCACGGAAATAAGCCATATATCCTGAAGCCATTTGCCAAAATTGATTTAGTTATGGTATTATCCATTACCTCGTGTAATAGCTTAGCAAAATCTTTTTTCTTCAGTACGTGAGGCTCATCATTTTTTAGTTTTTCAACCCTCCAAATTTGTACACGCCTCCTCCATGCTTCCTTTAGTGGTTTAAATACTGCCACATCCATGGGTTGAATTAAATGAGTTGCATTAGGATAAAGTGCCACTAACACGATTCCCTTTTCGTCACAAAACTGGCTAGTTTGAAGTGATAAATGAGATATAAGTTGTTCAAATGACAACATAGTTGATCATTTGAACAAATTTATGGATATAGTGTTGATAAACTAGCAGACATGGACATAGCCATTAATAAATATTTATTAAGCGTTATGTTGCTATAGGTATAGTTTACCCCAATTGTTTGAGCGTGAACACTTGTGATACGGCATCTCAGAAAGCGTCACTTTAAATGAAATCATAAGGTTACAATTACAAAATCAAACCGTTTATTCTGACATTATTATTAGCTGGTAGGTTTTTACAAATTACTCTCGATAATCTATCTTTATGAAATTCGTATGGATTTATAATGTTATATCACTTTTATAATCTTTCTAATAGATATGCATAACAATAATATCTCTATAAATCAATTAAATATCAGTTTTAAGAATATTCAACAGAATCACGCACCGCTTTACCGTAGCCCCAGCTCTAATCTAAATTAAACAAAATGGCGGCGGCTGACTTGCACAGCAACCACAGACCACATGACAATCACAGACTATACCATAACACGGATAGCACGCAACACAGAGCAACAATGTGGCATAGATTAATTATGTCGTGTTACAGGCGGCCATCCTCCATGAACGAGTCCCATCGTTCCTATTCACTAATCAAATAAAGCAATCATGAGTTTACAAAAAAAAATTCAAGTATTACCTATTCCTACGTTACTTATTTAGTGAAATGAAATGAAAATCTTTAAAATACATAATTAATATCGACATCACCTACAGCTTTTATCAACAGCCCAGTGTTGCCATTGGCGGCTGGAGAAATAGAACGTCGGGGTGTCTGAAAAGGAACGAAATTCGAGGTGAGGGAACGAAGAACATAATATAAGTTTTTAAATCAATTTTTTTCCAGAAAATTTAATTGTGCAAGACTTAAAGGTTTATATAGGCATTTATATTCATTTATTAAGGGGGATGAGCACATCCGGCCCGCGAAATTCAAATTTAATTTGGTTTTTCGCAATTTGTTTTTTCAAAAACTCGGCAGTCGTCTCGCTCGCCACAGACTAAAGAAGCGTATTTTTTTGTTATGGCTGCGTTCGTACTTGCTTAGGAAAGGGCGGCAGTTTTGGGCCGGATGGAGAAACGAAACGCAATTTTTTGTTCTTGATTCTTGAACACAGATTATGTAGTCTTGACTTCCTTAATTATTTTCTAATTTTGTTTTCGTAAAAGAACGAAAAGAACGGTTGAAGTAAGGGAACGCCGAGGGAACGCTTGATCATAAAATAGAACGCTTTTCGTTCCCTAGGGAACGATCTGGCATCGCTGCAACAGCCTGTCAAAGTTACTGCCTTCGCTTTGACAACATCAATGCTGCATGTTTGGAGCCACTCATGGGCGGCGAGTTCATTACGCCAATCCTGCCCGACTCCAAACATACTGTAGCGTCACAAGTACTTGCCATGTACCTACTTACCTCGGTTAACCCAGAATACTTACCATCAATCACCATTTACCGTGTACAACAACCAAATACCATTGTACCTTACCTCAGTACCCGAATAAACCTCATTACCTTTAATTACCTGGAGGAAGGATTATGTGGAAAGGATAAATAAGTACCAAAGGATCACTTTATTATCAAGAGGAAATAAGGAACACTGAAATCAAGATGCAACTCACTTTAATATCAAGACCGACACCGTTCTCATCGAGCGATGCTTAGATAACGGAAGATGCGAGATCGCCTTCAAAAAGGCGAGAGCCCGCAGCATCGGTTCGACGGAAGGTGTTAGCTGAGCCGTGTTGAGGTCGCCTGCACTGAACTGTGTAGATTACAAGCAATCGCGCCAGCCTGTTTGTATTGGACATAGAAAGGAAATGTTTAGCCTTGATAAAGGCTGTCCGTACAAACTTCTGCCGGGACCGGAGATGCCGCTGATTTCCCCAGAAGTCGAAGGAGAATGCACCGAGAGTTCCACTGTCCACACAAGTACTCCAGCCAGTTCATTATCACCACTGCACACGTGTCACTCGTTACGGCGCGCGCGAGCTATACGAGCGCGTGTTGTGTCCGGCGGTAAACGGGCGACTGAGGAGCGCGCGGGGGCGAGCGACCTACTTATACCCGCACGGTTACAGATGTTTTGAATTAGGGCAACTAGCTACCTAGTGCAATATTCGATATGTACATATTATAGATATATAGTTTTAGTCGTAATTCTTTATTATTATTATTTCTATTATTATTACTATTTTCGGATTGGTTGTTAGTTGTAAGAATTTTAGTATAAATATCGGCATATTTTTACATACATTCATTCTGATCTCAGCAGCAAATCAGAGTTTTATTTAACTCCAAAACCTCCGCTAAACATACTCACTCAACCTATAGCCGTACAGAGTCCAGGTAACTGCCTTCACTGGAACCCTATAAACAGCTGCGATGCTCTAAGCCACTCATGGGCGGCGAGTTCATTACGCCAATCTTGCCCGACTTAGAACACCATCCCTAAACCTACTCTGTAGCCGTACAGAGTTCAGGTTACTTCATTCACCTTCATTACCCTATACCCAGCTACCATGTTTAAAATCATTTCATTTCACTAATCTTACAAGGCATTGTATAAGTAAATCATCACAAGTTGCAATTCAAATCGAAATTTCCTCACTTTTACCTACTCACTTAGTGTCGATTTCACCAACTCCGAATAACGCTCAACCTAACTATAGCCGTACAGAGTTCAGGTTACTGCCTTCATCTGAACCTTATAGACGGCTGCGATGATCTAAGCCACTCTTGGGCGGCGAGTTCATTACGCCAATCATGCCCGACTTAGAACACCCTCCCTACCTTTAACACTTTCCCTAACACCGAAGCATAGATTCAAGATACCACTCCAAAGCAACTCTGCTCTAGGTACCACCTCATGGCACCACTCCAGCGTATCACTCCAGGGCACCACTCCATGGCGACACACATGTAAAATAACATAAAAACAAATGATTAACTAGAAATGACTTGATCATCGCTGCTATTCATCAATATTGGGGCACTACTCAGGGAGGTACTCATACATCCAAAGCCAATAGAACTCACAAAGTCGGCTACAGAGCTGATATAACCTGTAAAACTAGATATATAGAGCTATAGAGCTGGTAGAGCTCGTAGAGTCAGTAGCGCTGGTAGAGCACACAAAGTCGGTATAGTTCATAGAGCACGAAGAGTCGGTAGAGCTCATAGAGCACCAAGAGACAGTAGAGTCCTCAATAAAGGTCTTTAAACTATGGTGCAAACTCACAGATATGAAACAATGAACAATTGACTATAATGACAGTTTTATACTAACGCAGTTGTTACCTACCCTACCCCAGCCGGCAAAATAATAGCATTATTTATAAAAAAAATACTAATCGATAGGGGTTTAATAGCTCAACTCAGATAAGTAATCCTACGGATTTGCTCACCCTTAATTTTTAAGTTAAAAATAAAAACAAAAATTAGAAAAAAATAAAATTATTTGTATCTTTGAACGGTCATATCTTATAATATATGCAATATACGGAACTGCTCACAACCGTAAAAAACTGCTCACGTCGCGTATTTAATTGCTCAAGTATTATTTTTACCAGCTCCACCTTTCTTAATTATTAAATAAATAAAAATAGTCGTACCGAGTTGAATTCATGATATGCGCATGCGCGCTAAAAATAAAGCGTGCAAAGTACTATAAAAAATACTCATCGATAGGGTTTTAATAGCTCAACTCAGATAAGTAATCCTTCGGATTTGCTCACCCTTAATTTTTAAGTTAAAAATAAAAACAAAAATTAGAAGAAAAAAAAATATTTGTATCTTTGAACGGTCATATTTTATAATATATGCAATATACGGAACTGCTCACAGTCGTAAAAAACTGCTCACGTCGCGTATTTAATTGCTCAAGTATTATTTTTACCAGCTCCACCTTTCTTAATTATATGCGCATGAGCGCTAAAAATAAAGCGTGCAAAGTACTATTTGCTATTCAAAACAAGTTCCCGAATGTGTAGATCTAATAGAAAATTGCAATTAAAAAAATATTTCAATTGGTTAGAACCCTTCCCGCCATTATAAAATTCGGGGAGGCTCTACGGAAGGTCACGTGATGGTCACGTGACTTGTGTCGAATTTAATAGCATTCTCAATAAAAAAAAATACTAATCGATAGGGTTTTAATAGCTCAGCTATGTAATGCCTCGGATTTGCTCACCCTTAATTATTAAGTTAAAAATTTTAATTTTGGAGCAGATAACGTAACAAGTAAGACTCAATTTAAGTTTAAGCATTATTATTATTTATCAATTTTTGTATATTGTTTTAGGGAGTAAAATAATTCAAGACCAAAAGATTTTTTTTGTAGTAATTGAATTTCCTTTTATTTTTATATTTACATATATGCTTTTTGAAAAGCTCTGATAATATTGATTTTTATCAGAACTATATACTTATATATATTTAAATAATTATATCTAGAGAATAGATTAAACTTATAAAACATATATAACTAAATACTAAATAGTTTTATCTACTACTAGCGACCCGCCCCGACTTCGCACGGGTGCAATTTATATTTGTAATTTTATCGTGAAAAAAAAACAATTAAAGTAAACAATTTACAGATTTTACATAATATGTACTATATTTCGGTGCCCTCGCCTGGGAACTATGCTTAGAAAGTTGAGACCTGGCTCTTTTAGACATTTCGCAGTCTGTCTACAGCAGTTAGATATTAAAATGTTTTAAAAAATGTTAGTAAGTTATCTTGTATTTATTATGTTTGTTTTGACAAATATGATATAAAAGACAGTCAGAATTTGTCAGAAAAAAATTAATAGATCAATAGAGGTTTTATGTAAGAAGTTGAAAAAATCAAATTATTATTGCAATTTTCGTAGGGATCTCTAATAAATACGCGACGTGAGCAGTTTTTTACGACTGTGAGCAGTTCCGTATATTGCATATGTTATAAGATATGACCGTTCAAAGATACAAATAATTTTATTTTTTTCTAATTTTTGTTTTAATTTTTAACTTAAAAATTAAGGGTGAGCAAATCCGAAGGATTACTTATCTGAGTTGAGCTATTAAAACCCTATCGATTAGTATTTTTTATAGTACTTTGCACGCTTTATTTTTAGCGCGCATGCGCATATCATGAATTCAACTCGGTACGACTATTTTTATTTATTTAATAATTAAGAAAGGTGGAGCTGGTAAAAATAATACTTGAGCAATTAAATACGCGACGTGAGCAGTTTTTTACGGTTGTGAGCAGTTCCGTATATTGCATATATTATAAGATATGACCGTTCAAAGATACAAATAATTTTATTTTTTTCTAATTTTTGTTTCTATTTTTAACTTAAAAATTAAGGGTGAGCAAATCCGAAAGATTACTTAACTGAGTTGAGCTATTAAAACCCTATCGATTAGTATTTTTTATAGTACTTTGCACGCTTTATTTTTAGCGCTCATGCGCATATCATGAATTCAACTCGGTACGACTATTTTTATTTATTTAATAATTAAGAAAGGTGGAGCTGGTAAAAATAATACTTGAGCAATTAAATACGCGACGTGAGCAGTTTTTTACGACTGTGAGCAGTTCCGTATATTGCATATTTATTATAAGATATGACCGTTCAAAGATACAAATAATTTTATTTTTTTCTAATTTTTGTTTTTATTTTTAACTTAAAAATTAAGGGTGAGCAAATCCGAAGGATTACTTATCGGAGTTGAGCTATTAAAACCCTATCGATTATTATTTTTTTTATAAATAATGCTATTATTTTGCAGGCTGGGGTAGGGTAGGTGCAGTTGTTTCCGTTCCTCAGTTTTTATGTATTCATGTTTATGAGAAAATAAATAAATCATAAATTTGACTATGATAACACATTAGTCACATAAAAGTATGAAACAAGTCCGGAATAAAGAGATACCACACTTAGTGAACAATCATTTCATAATACATCAGTGTGACCAATTCGTATTAGAATTCATTACTTCTAATAACTCAAGTGGGAAAATAAACAAACTTACTATCAACGTACGTTGGTAAGCCTCAAGCCACGTGGCTACCCGCCAAGGTAATGGGCACTGGGTACTTCTTACAAAAACCTCACAACTTGTTTTGTATTTCTATTAAGACTCATAATTTATTCATATCACTGTTAAGCTCCGTATCCAAATCGTAATTTAACTTTACTAAAAATATAGACGACCAACTGTCTAAAACAGTCAATAGCCCTCAAACATAACAACTCTAAAGTAATTAACAGCATTGCTGCCTGATATAATCCGCGCGATACAAAACTGTTTTCACGCATGTAAAATCACTAACGAGTAAAAAGACAAAGTTCTGTCAGGTAGGTATGTCAACTCATAATTGATTTGATTGAAATCAAACCTTAACTATCCACGAGGGTCGATAAACAATACTTCTGTAACTAATCAAAGCGGAATGAAACTTTCATGCTATTTAAATTACGTAATCAGGTTCGGTAACATTAAGGAAACCAACCAAAACCCAAGTAATGTTTAACTTCAAATATCTGCTCGTTTATACCTGACCATAACATTTTTTTAAATTAAAGTCGAGTAATTATTCGAAAAATTAACTATTCACAAACGCATTGATATCTCGGGAACACACAACCAACTTATTTTGAGACACTTTTTCTATTTAACACGTCATGTTTAAAAACAATTGAATCGTCCACAATTCTATTACAATTAACTTGTAATCCTGGCAACTATGGGGTGCCACGCATTTATTTCTGTTCATACACAAAAACTTTCAAAAGTACAATACAAATGAATTCACTAATTAGCTGGGCTAAACTGATTTTACGAGACACAACAGTTAATCATTTTCAAACACATTAGTCAACAGTAGGTATGAAACTGCAGAATTGAGGTTGATTTGTATCATCGTAACTGGGTCATGAGTTTTAAATAATAACCCTCATTTCAAAAACGAAAAAACTAAATTACACAAAAACAATTTATCTGTACAGCATGTTTTAGCTTTTAGCAAAACGTTACTTTATTACTCAAAACTCAGCAAACTTAGAGGTTTCAAGTTATGCGCACTCAACTTAGGGTATGAGTCACTTTTTTATCACAAAAATATTTTGTTCAATCAAAAGTTCTACTTTTCAACAAGATGATTCTGCAAGACAGTTTATACTGTTCACAAACTAGCATTCAGGGCAATTCAATGTATGCGTTATGACAATCACAACCACTGAGCCAACACAGCTCGCTAATTTACTGGGAAATTATCATTATAAATGGAAATCGCGCCTAAATACCATTGCGGTGATTTTCGCACAAAGTCGCGTTTGTACTAGGTCTAAACCTTTTCTACACAATTTACGGTCAAATTCAGTAACATGAATTACTGTTCATTTACTTTGTGGGGTTCATCCTTTTACATACATAAATTAAACGGTCTTACCGATGTCGCATATTACGTCATATCACCAGAGTCTCGATAGTGTCATCACCTCACATGCCAGGCGAATGCCAGCCGCAGCACGGGAAAGCGCGCAACAACGCGGCTCCGAGGCGCGCAGCAAGGCACGACAGCGTGTCGCGCAGGCCGATCCCTCGCTCCGCTCCGATCGAACCCTCGTGTACTCAAGCCCCCTCGTGAGGCGCCTGAAGTAAGTGAGCTGTTCAACCTCACAGCGCGACCAGCCTCCGCAAGCCAGCGATATTGTTCACATGAAAACAAAACAAAGTTTAAGCACACAAAAGTACCCTCCGCACATATAATTGCATCATGGGGTTCGATTCCTAGAAATCCTGCCACCTTCGAAGATCGATCAAGTGAACTTCTTTATAGCAACTTTTAACTTTTCACAACTTTAGAAAAAACATGTTTGTTCCTTTTTGGTTCATCATATGGACCTAATTAGCGGTCCTATAACGATTTAAAGTGGGCAAAATTAAGTTCTTTATCCCACATCTGAGATGATACGGCATCTCAGAAAGGGTCACTTTAAATGAAATCATAAGGTTACAATAATTACAAAATCAAACCGTTTATTCTGACATTATTATTAGCTGGTAGGTTTTTATAAATTACTCTCGATAATCTATATTTATGAAATTCGTATGGATTTATAATGTTATATCACTTTTATAATCTTTCTTATAGATATGCATAACAATAATATCTCTATAAATCAATTAAATATCAGTTTTAAAAATATTCAAGAGATACCGTAGCCCCAGCTCTAATCTAAATTAAACAAAATGGCGGCGGCCGACTCTCACAGCAACCACAGACCACATGACAATCACAGACTATACCATAACACGGATAGCACGCAACACAGAGCAACAATGTGGCATAGATTAATTATGTCGTGTTACACTTGATAGGTCTATCTACTGGTTCGTTTTATTAAAACACTAAAGATTTTAGACTTAACTATATATTAAATTCGAGAATGTGATAACAAAATAATTGGACAGTGGACAATATTATGTTGGGATGGCGAGTTCGTTAATCGTTCTAATTCCCGGTTCTAAGTCCGCGCGCCCCCGCAGCCCCCGCTCACGCTCACGTGGGGCTCGTTGTACCAACACCAATCTTTCGAAAATTTCCGGATAGCCAGATCATCTCTAGATAGAATCTAGAGATGATCTACCAGATCCGGATAATCTGAAAATGAAGATCATTGTGGCATAATAAACAAGAAACCAAAATAATTATTAGTTTTATTTAACTGAAAGAATTTCACTAGACAATTAAATTGAATAAAAATAACAAAGAATGACAGTTCACACGTTTGGTATTGACAACACTATGGAGATCGTATATGGCGCGGAGGTCGCATATCACCTTATTCTCCCCCGGTTCAAGTTTCACTCTCATTCCCATCAACCACAAAGTCCTCTAGGTAGGAGGGTAATTTTCGCGTCCTATTAGATTTCCTGGGGAGTCTAGTTGGAAGAACTGGCGAGGACGTGCCTCACCTTTAGTATATGTGCCGCGCAGTAGACAGTTCAGTTTTTTTTACAGAAAGGTATTAATGTAATAAACGTAACGCCAAAATATTTTCCGTCGAATCGTAATAGTTTTCGAGAAATTAATTTTTGAAATTTCGACATTTTGAGGTTAGTTTTCCCGAAATTCATCTCTACTTATTTGTGTGAAGGATGGTGTGAGGGAATGAGGTAGGACTAGGCTAACCTACCTAGGCCGCAGCCGCCCCCCCTCCCCCTCCCCCACAATTTTTTTTTTAACTGCCCAGAAAGACGACCACCAGAAATCCTTACAGTTTTGATAGAAGGCTGTGATGGAATCAGAGCAGTTTAATAAGTGCTCGCTTAAGTATTTATTGGGCTAGTACTACGAACTTAAGTTAAAAAAGAGGTTTTTTGATTCCCCTTGGACACCCGGACTATTGAAAACATTTCGCCTTTATATTTTCAACAACTTGAAGTCAACAACACAAGTACCTAGGTAGTAATAGCAACCAAAATCATCTTTTCATTAAAATAGTCTTTTTATTTTCAACAACTTGAAGTCAACAACACAAGTAGTCATAGCAACCAAAGTGTTAGGTTTTTTTTCGTTACGGAATTTCTGGATTCGGTCTCCACGCTCAAGGCCCGCGATAGAAGCTATGCAATAGCTAAAAAAAAATACAAATACAAATAGGGTACACATGTCATTATATAATTCTTAAGTAAGTTATTGTCTTAATGCTTTATAATCAAAATAATCTTTAGTTGAGTAGAATGAATAATTCAAGAGCCATTTACTGAGGGCAGGCTTAAAACGTTTAATAGGCAAGGTCTGAATATCCCTAGGCAACAGGTTAAATATTCTAATACACATAGCATGACAACTTTTTAAATAAGAAGCAGTTCTAGGAGTTCTGCCCAGAACCAATCTTTCGGGATTCCTTGTATTTCTGATGAAAACATCTTTGGCTTCTTTAAATTGATGTATATTATTTTTAACAAAAACAGCTATTTGGAATATGTACATGCAAGCCAAATTCAAAACTTCTAAACGTTTAGATAAAGGTTTACAGGAATCTGTCGGAGGTTTTCCAAATATTGCTCGAATGCATTTCTTTTGCGCTATGAACGCCCTTTCCATGTCACATGAATTTCCCCAAACTATAAGGCCATACCTTAAAATGGAATCTACATATTGAATAGTAAACCATTAACATAACTTTTTTCATCCCATCTATTCGAAAAGGACGACTTGGTTCGCCTTTAAGTGCGCCCAAAGGTGGTGTTTTCTATGATGAACTTTTAGCGGGCAGGAATGAACTTTTAATCCTCTTTATTTCAAAAGTGCGCCGCAATTATCTTTTCCGCGCACTTTTTGAATTTGGAACATCTTAGTGTTCAGCGCTAAAGAAATCGAACGCAAATATTGTTTGAATAGAGAATGAATGCCCTTTGAAATGAATTGAAATCGCCCTAATGATTGCCAACCTTCGCAAGGAGACGGCACACTAAAGCCGGGTCCGCTGCGCCTTGTTACGAACAAAATATTGTTTTGCTAACACGTTAGTGAAACATAATTTTATAACAGGCCGTCCACTGCGATTTTCGAGTAGGTTTAGATTATTTTTGTTAGTAACATATTTTTTTTTAAATTTATTGATCAAGTACCTACGTACAATCATAAAAACACCATCCTAAAAACCACAGAGTACTTTGTCTATATAGCTAAAAACTTTGACGTAGCGAGGATCATAGAGTAAAGTAGATGGCGAGTTCACCAGTATAGGTGTTCTGTGGAGTTCACATTGCAGATATTATTACCGAAAAACAAAGAGATTTGACGAGTTGTGCCTCTGGCGAGCACAGATACGAAATGAATTAAAGTTCCCCCCGGCCCCCCCGCAGGCGAACGCGGGGATGTTTTCCATCCGAGGCGGCAAACAAAAACACTTTCAAAACAGTTAGGCCACGCCCCCAAATAGCATGACCTTGGTTATAATAACACGTTTGTGTTAGCAAAACACGATAACAAGGCGCAGCGGACCCGGCTTAAGAAGAAGAAGAAGAAGAGAGAATGAATGGTACGACGGCCCATTAAAAAAAAAAGGAAACCAAATTAAAAATGCGCGAACTACAAGGCCGCGTTTTCGTAAATTTTCACGGATTGTTAAAAATACATGGTTTTATTTTGAAAAATGAGTTCTTCAAATGACAGTGAAAGTATAGAATTAACTCCTGAAAGTATTAAGCTGACACAAGAAATGTGATCTATTACTTGCAAAATTCCGGGAGAAATATATGAAAGCCTATGGTAATTTTATTGAATGGAGAAATGCAAGAGGGGCCAAGAATTGTTCAGAATCTGTGTTTTGGCCTACTTCCAGTACTTAACCAAAACTAAACAACCTTCCACTCTTTGGAGTACCTACTCAATGCTAAAATCAACAGTCAGTTCTAATAACGACGTAAAACTGGACACTTATTCGAAATTAATAGCGTATCTGAAGAGGATGTCTCATGGATTTGTAGTTTTATTTTCTCATAGAGGGTGATGAAAAGTAGAGTGTATCATTCGGGCGCAAAATATTTTTGGGCTCGGGCGACGTACTTTGAATCCCTCGCTACGTTCAGGATTCTACTAAACTACTCTAGAATCCCTCACTTCTCTGGATTCAAAAAAGCGCCCTCGCCGTAAAAATATTATTTTGCTCCCTTATAATACAATTTATTTAAAACAAAAGTATATTTATTTAGTTTATTACAGACAGAATCAATAGTAATAGTTGGAGCGGGAAGCTCTAGAAGTGGTTTTAGTCTTTCCGGGTCAGGCCTGATTGTATTATTTTCAACAGTATATCCAAGCAAGTTGATTTTAGGCTTAATGAATCAAATCAAATCAAATCAAATCAAATGTTTTTTCAACCGACTTCAAAAAAGGAGGAGGTTCTCAATTCGACTGTATTTTTTTTTTTTTTTTTTTTTTTTTTATGTTTGTTACTTCAGAACTTTTGACTGGGTGGACCGATTTGGATGATTCTTTTTTTATTTGAAAGAACATACTTCCCATGTGGTCCCATATAAATTTTATCGAAATCGGTTGAGCGGTTTTTAAAATATGAACAATAAAAGTTGGCGCGGGAGTTTGAAGTCGGTTGTTTAAAAAGTATTTTTTATATTAAATTATATTCAAATAAACTTTTACAAGTACTTTTGAATCGTCAAGTGAATCTACCACTCGTTCGGAATGACATTCCTACCGAGAAGAACCAGCAAGAAACTCGGTGGTTGCTCTTTTTAAATAATTCATTTACAATAATTATTATATCAATGTGTACATAAGTAACCGCTGTCCTTAGCATTGCTGGAGCGATCAAATCCATGCTCCTCTATCATTGACATAATCTTCAACAGTATAATAAGCTTTTTTTAGGAGCATACATTTAATGGATTTCTTAAATTTGTGTATAGGCAAGTTTAAAATAGGTTGTGGAATTTTGTTATAGAAAAGAATGCTCATTCCCACGAATGACCTTCTGACTTTTTGGAGGCGAAGCGATGGAGTCACGAGCCTATTACGGCCTCTAGTTTGCCTATCGTGCAGATCGCAATTTTTTTTGTAATTATGGATGTGCTGTTTTACAAAAATTATATTACTGTAAATATATTGCGAGGCGACAGTTAGAATACCAATTTCTTTAAATTTCTCTCTAAGGGAATCACGCGGTTTTAAATTATAAATTGCACGTATTGCCCTTTTTTGTAATACAATTTTTTTTTGAATATCTGCCGCTTTACCCCACAGTAAGATTCCCATTGAAGTTTTGCGTCTAAGTTCACCCCCAGGAACACAGTAGTATCTTCTATTTTCAACATATAATTATTTACCATTAGTTTTATATCACTTGTGGATCTGGCATTCGGCAATGCGAACTCAACATTTAGTTTTTTTTTTGTATTTAAAAGTAGATTGTTTACCGTAAACCAGTTAGTGACTTGAGATATTGCAGTATATACGTCGTCAAAGTTGTCCTTATGTCTATCGACTTTAAAAATCAAGGACGTATCATCAGCAAATAGTACAATATCGCAAGTATTACGGACAAAATATGGCAAATCATTGATGTACACCAGGAACATGAAGGGACCCAAAATGGAGCCTTGAGGAACACCCATTAGTGTGGCTGATCCGGATGACTTCACGTCGTTGATACATACTGTTTGAATGCGATTACTGAGGTAGGATGCAATTATTCCAAGCGCAGTGTCTTTTACTCCATAGTAGCTCAACTTAACTAAAAGCGTCTCGTGCTCAACGCAATCGAATGCCTTGGACAAATCACAGAGAAAACACTCTTCTGTTCGTTTATAGTTAAACTAGCGGACGCCCGCGACTTCGTTCGCGTGGCATATGTTTTTTAATTCCCATAGGCATTCCTTAATTTTCCGGGATAAAAAGAACCCATGAAAAAAAACCCCGTCGATCCGTTGCTCTGTTGCGGCGTAATTGAAGGACTATTTAACGTCCTTTGGGATAGAACTTATAATTGTGACTGTATAAACTGTGAATTATGTATTTCATAATTAAAACCGGTAGCCCAAATATCAAGTTTCACGGCTATTTAACTTGAAAAACGCCGGCCTTTTACACCAACTTACAACCCCCATTTTACCCGTTTGGGGGTGGAATTTTGAAAAACTGTTACACCCGTACTTCTTTATATTGTACCAAAATACCAAGTTCGTTGTTATAACTTGAAAAATATGTTGATAAATGAAGGACATTCATCCCCTATTTCACCCCTTTGAGGGTCGAAATTTTCAAAAATGGTGAAACACGCACGTCTGCATATCTAACTGAAAGCCCAAGTGCTAAGTTTCATCACTATAACTTGAGAAATCAAGGACTTTCATACAAACTTTCAACCCCTATATTACCCCTTTAGGGGTGGAAATTTGAAAAACTGTGCCACATGTACTACTTTATTTATTACCTAAAGCCAAAACACTAAGGTTCGTTGATACAACTTGAGAAATATCTTGAGAAATGAAGGACTTTCATATAAAATTTCATCCCCTATTTCACCCCTTCGGGGGTAGAATTTTCAAAAACTGTGAAACACGTATTTCTTTATTTTTTACCGATAACTCATGTTCTCAGTTTCATGGAAATAACTTGAGAAATGACGGACTTTCATACAAACTTTCAACCCCTATTTCACCCCCTTAGGGGTGGAATTTTGAAAAATCCTTCCTTATTGAGCGCCTAAGTTACAAAAGGAAGCCACTGTCAAAATTTCAAGTCTCTAACCCTAGCGGTTTAGGCTGTGCGTTGATATTAAGCCAGTCAGTCAGTCAGGACTTTGAATTTTATATATTATATAGATTTCTTGTTTTCACGTTGTTGCTTGCCGTATAGTGCTTCTTGTTCTAAATTTCCATCATTTTTACTAGCCATATTTTTTCGTGCTTCCGCTTCTTCAATGATTGAGGTGATATGCGACCTCCGCGTCATATACGATCTCCATAGTGTTGTCAATACCAAACGTGTCAACTGTCATACTTTGTTATTATTACGTGATTATATTCTCTTTGATTATTACTTGTCTCTGGTTATTATTACTCAATGTAATTGTCTAGTGAAATTCTTTCAGTTAAATAAAACCAATAATTCTTTTGGTTTCTCGTTTATTATGCCACAATTTATTTAACTGAAAATGCCTGACGAAAAACTAGGCAAATCTTTGCTATCAAGATATCTGCGACCCGGTAAGTTTGACATCGAGCCTGATGTCGCAGACGCCGATGCAAAATGGCTACATTGGAAATTACCGAAGATACTCCCTTAAGCGTAAGCAATATCAAAACATGCTCCACGTATAAAGATTCGATGAAAGTTCTAGAAGACATCTATGTCAAACCGAATAATACTATTCTAGCTCGACATATTCTCTTCAATCGCAAGCTACGAGCCGACGAAACGATCTCTGACTATGTTAGCCCTTCATTTCTCAAGTTGTATCAACGAAACTTGGTATTTTGGCTTTAAGTAATAAATAAAGAAGTGCGTGTGGCACATTTTTTCGAAATTCCACCCCCCCCAAGGGTTAAAATAGGGGTTGAAGGTTTGTATGAAAGTCCTTCATTTCTTCCATGAAACTTAGCGTTTGGGCTTTCAGTTAGATATGCAGAAGTAGGTACGTGTTTCACCATTTTTGAAAATCGACCCCCAAAGGGGTGAAATAGGGGATGAATGTCCTTCATTTTTATCAAGATATTTTTGAAGTTATAACAACAAAACTGGGTATTTTGGCTTTCGGTATAATATAAAGAAGTACGTGTATCACAGTTTTTCAAAATTCCACCCCAAACGGGTAAAATAGGGTTTGTAAGTTGGTGTAAAAGGCCGCCGTTTGTCAAGTTATAGTCATGAAACTTGACGTTTGGGCAACGGGTTTAAATTATGAAACACATAATTCACAGTTTGGTGAAAATTCTCTCCCTCTACGTTAAATAGTCCTTCAATCACGCTGCAACAGAGCAACGGATCGACGTGTTTTTTTGCATGGGTCTTTTTATCCCGGAAAATTAAGGAATGCCTGTGGGAGTTATAAAACTTATGCCACGCGAACGAAGTCGCGGGCGTCCGCTAGTATAATATAAAATGCTATAAATGTAAGCAAAAAGGGCATAAATCAAATGAATACTGGTCGAAAGTAAATCAAACAAATAAGCGTTATGCGAATTATTGCTTAGAAACGTGCCTAAACACGAATGACAATAAAGAAAAAGTCATAAAATGGTGTCTTGATAGTGGCTGTACGTCACATATGACTCATGAGTTGGGAAGATTTCATAATACAGAGAAAGATGACCATAAAAACATAAGGTTAGCTTCAGAGAACTGTACAGCACAAATTGAAGGCCGTGGTTCAGTGAAACTTAATATAAAACCGTCACTGAGTACAAACCTAATGTCAGTAGGAAAAATGACAGATAAAGGTGCAACAGTTTTATTTAAGCAAAAAAAGCAACCGTAATGCGAAATGGTGAAATACTGTTAAAAGCAGAAAGAAATGAAGATGGTTTATACTATGTTAAAGAAAATGTAGAAGAAAAAACCAACTATTGTGAAGCAAACAAAATGCAACTGTGGCATAGAAAACTAGCACATCTTAATGAAGGGCAAATGCGAATAGCTCTTGACAAGAAAAGTATGGAAGGCTTAGAATTTAATAAATGTGATACAGTTAAAGATTGTGAAGTCTGTGCTAAGGGTAAGGCAACAAAACTGCCGTTTAATACAAATAAAAATGAGCAACGAACAACTCAGAGATTAGAAATTGTGCATACTGATGTATGTGGTCCCATGAGACAGCCATCAAAGGGGGGTTCAGAATACCACTTTGTCCAATTCCGATTTCGTACGAATATGGGTGATTAACAAAAACGATAAAGGATTGTTTGACCTCTACTACACTCGCCGGCATATTATATATCGCCGGAACATAAAAAAAAGGTTTGATATCAGTATCATATAAGGTTGCTGGCTGGTTTATACGTCATTTAATTTAAAAAGAAATATTTTCAAATTAAGAAAACAACTGAACATCACATTTTAAGCAATAGGCATGATGACTGATTTTGAAAAATGGTCAGATTATGTTCGGAAGTATCTACTATTTCGAAAAAATATCTTATTTCAGCAGAAAAATAAAGTTTGGTACTTAGATAAAATTAGCATTTGAAATTTAAATTTTAAAATTCACGCCAAAACGTTCGGCGGTGTCATGGCGTCGTTGTGACGTCACTATTGTTATTACCAATGTAGGGTATGTTCCGAAATACACTGCGAGCACTGTAAGGTGTGACGTCAATTAAGTATACTGCGAAACCGTTCCTTTATAGTTAGCTACACTGGTCACTGTTTAAAATGGAACGCAGTCAGCACTGAAACCACCTTACCTCGAAAACGCCAGTACTCACAGTACAAAAATGGCGACGATTTATGACGTCATATATTTCCCTAGGATACTGCGGCACTATACTGTCACTCCATAGCGGAACGAATTTCTCCCCAGTAAGAGCACTGAACAGTGCTCTCAGTGTATATCGGAACATAGGGGTACTCTGTGCAGTGTGCAGCAAGCAATAGTGTGATTTTCAAAGCTCGAAAACAAACAATTGTGACGTCATTCGCTTATTTGTGTTTTATGCAATATGACGGATTACTGTATTTTATAGTTTTATTTTATCAAAATAAATAGCAATCTCACTAGAAATAGAAAATAATTCGTTTTTTATAATCCATGAATCCTATTTCATTAGATAAATTCATAATTTCATTGATTCTTGGTTACTGTCATCATTCCTATTGTTTTAATTTTATTCAAATACACCTTATCTGGAGCGAACTTCGAGTATTTCTTCCTTCTGAGTTTGATTTAAAATTTCATTGAAATACTGTTTTTTGTCAGTTTTTTTCGCGTATCTTTCTGGAGTTGATGACTGAATTATGCCTGACTTAGCCCCAACGGAGATTGCCAGGGCACTCGAAATGCGAAGAAATGGTCAAACCTACTGAGTGATATCCAGAGATCTTCGTCGACCAGTTTCAACGATCCATCGCAGTATCCAACGGTTCAGGGAGACCGGTACTTATGTGAGAAGAGCAGGACAAGGCAGAAAAAGACGCACTTCGAGTAGGGATTATCGTTTCATTCGGCTTCGTGTACGTAGGAACCCCCGTTTGACGGCCGTCCAAGCCTGACATGAGTTAGAAACAGTGCGGGGTGTAACCGTAAGTGAGCGTACGGTACGAAGAAGGCTCGAAGAAGCTGGTTTGGGTTCATTTGTGCCCGCCAAGGCTCCAAGGCTCGAGGTAAATCATCGTAGAAACAGGTTAACTTTTGCTCAGGAACATCTACTTTGGAACGCGGACCAATGGAGTAAGGTATTGTTTAGTGATGAGTGCAGAATTCTCTTAAATCAAATTGACGGCAGGCAAAGAATATACAGGCGCAAAGGAGAATGATACATTCAGGCAAATTTTGAAAGTACAGTTGCATACGGTGGTCGATCAATATAATGGTTTGGGCGGGCATTTGTTTGGGAGCTCGCACAGACTTGGTAGTGATTGACAGAGGGAGTCTGACTGCAGACCGCTATATCAGAGAAGTTTTAGAAGAAAATGTCGTACCGTTTGCCCCATATATCGGTGACGATTTTGTTTTTATGCAGGATAATGCTCGGCCGCATACCGCTCGGGTAACTCAAGCTTATCTTAATGATATGAATATCACTGTTATGGAGTGGCCGGCGAGATCACCGGATATGAACCCAATAGAGCACGTTTGGGACTTGCTGAAAAGAAAAGTTAAGTCCAGAATTCCAGCTCCTGCCAACGTGGGTGAACTGCGAATCGCCGTAGTTGAGGAATGGCGGAGACTATCCCAGGAGACCATCGATAACATCATTCTCAGTATGCCTAGACGGGTAGAAACTTTAATAAGAGCACGTGGAGGAAATACGCGATATTAATCACCATTTTTCTAATTTAATTGTTATTTTAATATTAAATTTCACTTTTCCCGGTTACATGAAAAGTTCAAAAATGTACCATTTTTCACAAATAGCCTTTACTCGCAAAATCTGTTCTTAATGTGATCTCATTTTAAGTAAAACAAATGAAACTTTAAATAACAAAAGAAGTGTAGTAAGTAGATTTTAAAATAAAACCATATTTTTTTAATTATGCACCTTTTTTTTATGTTCCGCTAAATAGGTATGCCGGCGAGTTTATTTAGATGTAAAAAAAAGTAATACGCTGAGCAGGACAAGAAAAGCAATTTTCTCGCTGTCACTCCTTGGCATTAGCGTGTAGGCGCACATACATTGATATGGCGTGCATATGTCATCGTAAGATTGTAAAAACCGTAAGATTGCAACGACCTCAATTTACATAGACGGGCCCTGTCGAACAAAGAATGTGGACTTATGTTTAACAACGCCATCTAGTCTGAAAAGCGGGAACTTGCTTGCAACATATGCGCCATCTTGAAAACGTATGACTCGGTCATAGATTAGCACAGATGCGCTTGTCGAAAATAATACCTACATGAGTGTACTCTCTGAGGTAAACGATAAATGTTAGTATGACGTTGTTATTTTTACCACTTTTTTGTTACCAGTTTCCTGGAAAACCATTGAACCGATTATTATGCGGTTTTTTGCATTCGATATATATAGCTTGTGAGAAGGTTCTTAGATATATTTAAAGGTCAAAGTCCACACAATGGGGCGCTGCAGTTCGTCGTGGTTTTTTTTAATTTAATTATTTGTTAATTGTTGATACTGAAGTTTTGTCGAAAAATTTACAGAAATAAAGTCATTTTTAGGGTTGCGTACCAAAATGATAAGAAAACAACCCTTGTGGTGCGACATGACTGTCCGTCACACTTAGCATAATTCGGTAACTACTAATGCAAAAAACTTGAAATTTAAAATAATAACAGCTAAAACAGTTTAAAATAATCCTCGCCAAACCTTATTGCAAATGAAAGAATTCAAAAATAATTATTAGTACTATTATAATAAAAAGGGGTTGGAATGGGAGAGGTGAAAGAGTACTAATGGATCGAGTCACAGAAAAATACTTCATTTGAAATTATTTTATTTTATACATTTCTAAGTATGCTACTTGCCATCAAAAGAAATATTAAAAGTTATTTTGAGATAAATCACTTACACAGTGTGCATTTAAAAATACGATTAAGTAATAAACACTTGTAAGTAGGTAGCTGTACATAATAGGTACTGAACAACTTTTGTTCAACGAAATAATAAAATTCTGAATTTTGAATTAACTATTTATTTTTCATCAAATATCAATTAATCAAATCAAAAATAATAATATATAATATATAATATAAATATTATAAATGCGAAAGTTTGGATGGATGGATGTATGGATGTATGGATGTTTGTTACGCCCCAACGGCTGAACGGATCGGGCTGAAATTTGGCACAGAGATAGATTATAGTCTGGAATAGCACATAGGCTACTTTTTATCCCGGAAAATTAAGGAGTTCCCGCGGGAATCAAAAATCCTTAAACCACGCAGACGAAGTCGCGGGCATTCGCTAGTACAAAATAAAAATTATCAACTCTAATAAATAAAAACCATTTATTTATTGAAGTTGGTTAAACATTAAACTCACGTCATAACTAATTTTATCATATTATTACATTAGCATAATATTGCGTCTCGGAAGGTATTAATGCCTACTGTCCGTTCTGCCCATCTATGCATTAACTAATCTTGGTTGCATTTTTTTTATCGTACTGGATTGGACTATTCTAGGGCTGGAACCCAAAGCCGTAAGGCCAGTTAGTAAAAAAAAATATCATACAGTTTGCCGCGGAAATTAAATGATTGCGAAATGGATAAAAATATTAAATAGGAAGATTAAATAACAACGATCTCGCATTCTTCAACCGGACTTATGATGAACTTATGAGGGTAGATCTAGGAAATGTAATAAGTATAATTATAGTGAAATTAAATATGTGATTGCCGAAATATTTAATTATATTATAAAAATAATGTTTTTTCTCTGTAAGTGAATGTTACAATTCTTTTGAGAAAATAAATTCTTTAACCTGAAATAACGTTTTCTTGGAAATGTATAATTGTGAATTGAAACACTTACCTTAAAATAAAAATAATACAGTGCCAAACTAATAAGACTTTAGATGATAACTTAATAACAAATTATCTACACGATGAGCGACCGTGATCGCGCTACGACGGGGACAAAGACAGGCTTATGACAGGTTATAGGAGCGCGCTCTCATAGTTGGTCGCCCGCCATTTTTCTATGAAAGGGCCCATCTAGTACTTACATATATATCGATGTAAGATTGTAATCTAACGCTTTTTTTTCGATAGATTGTAAACAGTCGAAAGATTGTGAACCGTTCAATGTTTTATGTGTCAATTTTTGAAATATTCATTGTATTTACGTTTTCTTGTCTCTTTCTTGTAGGTTAGGTTAGGGTTCGACATAAATAATCAAGTAGTGCCCTTAGGTTCTATCGGGTTAATAAACCTAACAGATTACAATCTACTGAAAAATAATCCGTTATATTGTAATCATTCGACAGTTTACAATTTCGCGAGTTAGATTATAATATAACGGTTTTTACAATCTTACGGTGACATCCTATACTCATTTCGCTCAATTGTTGTATTATTCTTTGATTATGTTTAACCTTTCTGCGAGCGAGGGGTCTTTGATTATGTAATTATATATACTCAATATACATAATCAAGGGTATTAGGGAATTTATTGTATTTGTACTTACATAAGTTAATTTCTTTAATAAAGATTTCTATTTCTATTAACGCGTCTCTATCTCCTGTGGAGATAGAGACAGCTATGGTATTAACAATGCCTACTCACAGACATACAAATGGATACGTCGTCTTCTTTAAATAGGTAGGTATCGATACATCGAAATTTTAGTCGATGATCGAACATAAATATCGATATATCGTCATTTTTTCTACAACTTACAAGCTAAACAGAAAAATAAACGACAGTCGACACTCGACACTCAGGAAACCTACAGGCAGCATCGATAAATTATAAGTAGGTAATAGATGGGCCCTTTCACAGAAAAAAGTCGGGCGTCCGACTTGCTGAGCACGTTCCACACCTGTCACAACTTTTGTCCCCGTCGTAGCGCTGTCACGATCGCTCGTCGTGTAGATAATTTGTTAAATTAGCTAACATCTAATCTAAAGTCTATTTAGTTTGGCACTGTATAAGTTTTATTTTAAGGTAAGTGTTTCAATTCACAATAACAAATTTCCAAAAAAACGTTCTTCGTATAGCGGAGAAAGATTGAGCTGTGAGGAATGAAAACAAGTCCGATGTATCAAGTACTAGCTGATGCCCGCGACTTCATTGTGTCAAGTGGATTGAGATTTTACGATTTCCCCGGGAACTCTATAATTTTGCGGGATAAAAAGTAGCCTATGTGTTATTCCAGACAACAATCTATACATATCTGTGCCAATTTTTATGCAAATCCGTTAAGCCGTTTTGGCGTGATTGAGTTACAAACATACATCCTTCCAAACTTTCGCATTTATAATTTTTGATTGGGAGAGTTTACCTTTATTAGTTATATTATATAGGCTTAGGCTGGCAAGTAACCGGATTCCGGTTACTGGCGTTTACGAGTTATCTGTCGTGTAACCGGATTCCGGTTACAATTTAAAAAAAAATAACAATTGAAAGTACCAGTACTGAGAAATTCTAATCAGAAAAAACCAACATTTAATTATGGCCCGACCCGGGACTCCAACCCGGAACCTTATCGTGCTAACCACTAGACCAACGAGGCGAAAAAGCAAACAGTACATAGTTAAATTATGTAAAAGCTGCATCAATCATTGTTAAAATCTCAATTATTGTAATTAGCTGATGGTACTGTTGCTGTGGCAATCCATTTTGGGCTATTGTACTAAAGGAAGAGTGTTAAGCGGTAATGCATCAGAAATTTAATTGTTGTTATTATTAGCTATAGTATGGCGGAACGCGTCCTCCGCAGATGCGCACATTTTTATTTCATTAAAATAGAATACTGTCTCGATTCCTCTCTAACTTTGGTATTAAATACTAGGATAGACAAGGACACAGTAGGAATTTTTTGACGTCCTTACTCTATGTAATCAATTTAAGGGTAGAAAGGACTTGTCCAAGATTGGGCCTTGAACATGAACCAAGATGATTCAAATACACGTCAATAGAGATCCTAAAATATGGCTTAAAGAATGCGAGGAGGACACGAAATGTTTTTTTTTTTTAATTTGTTTTTTTTCCTAGAGTAAGAATTATGGGAAAGAGTCTTTATTAGGGTTCCGTACCCAAAGGGTAAAAACGGGACCCTATTACTAAGACTCCGCTGTCTGTCTGTCTGTCTGTCTGTCTGTCTGTCTGTCTCCAGGCTGTATCTCATAGACCGTGATAGCTAGAAAGCTGAAATTTTCACAAATGATGTATTTCCGTTGCCGCTATAACAACAAATAATAAAAATTAAAAAAATATATATAGTAAGGGGGGTCCCCATACAATAAACGTGTTTTTTTTTGTATTTTTTTGCTCAATATTAAAAACGGTAACAGGTAGACGGTTCAAATTTTCACAGAATATTAACTTGTATATTACCTTTCAAAATAAATAATTAAATATCAATAAAGTAAATATTAAAGGGGGGCTCCCATACAACAAACGTAATTTTTTGATATTAACAGTAAACCTCTACAAACAAAGTTAGTTTTGCGGTTCATTAACAAAGGTAATTTATACCTACTTCTTGAGTACGGAACCCTCGGTGCGCGAGTCCGACTCGCACTTGGCCGATTTTTTTCGTGCGTTTTTACTCTAAAATGACTGACCATAGAGCACATTAATCAAAAAAACTACAGATATGGGTAATTTTGTTTATTTTATTGGTACCAAAAAAAAAGGGTAATTTTTGGTCTTTTTTTGCTATTTTTCTGTGTAAACCTTAAAGAAGAGCGATTATAGTGCGCGTCACGTAAAAAGAACGCTGGCCGTTTACCTGCGCACTGAGCGATTTATCGATCTAGTTGGTGGTAAGAAGGGGACGCGACGGAGGAACTATAGATACCTATTACGATTCTAAAATAAACCTACAATAGGTAATATAGAGAACGATAGGAAGCTAGCGCGACTGTATCCGTACCCAGACACATCCCCTCCACTGTCCCTCAGCGTTCTTTTTACGTGACGCGCACTATACCTTTTAAACTTTAATCTCTATTTAGTTCGTAACGATTTGAATGACGTACTTTGTTTACATAGCTTTAGTACAAGTAATAGGAGTTATTATCCATTATGCAATCATATAATTTCCGCGGCAAATTATATCAGAGAGAATGTAATCACTACGAACTGTATGATATTTTTTTTTTACTAACTGGCCTTATTTACGGCTTCTATGACTATGACCTATATTATCTATCATCAGTGGGTCTTCTCCGTTTGGCCCGTGAGGGCCAAGCGGGGGTACGGGCCTCGAGGCTGAGCCTCCTTACCCGGGCGGGGCGCGGGGCAACTCTGTGCCCCGGTGAATGGCTTTAAGCCGTAACGACGGCTTGGGCCTGCCTAGGAGGCTACGGGCCCTAAAGTTTGGTGTTTTGTGGGTCCGCACTGCGGGTGACGTCATCGTCACCGCGTGCTGGACCCGTTTCTTCTTTTTAGGCATGGAGGCGCGTAAGCACCGCCAAGCCTGCTGTGAGGGCTTGTATTGCGCCCTGGCCCTGCAGATACGCCGTCAGCCCAGTCGTGAGCGCCTCGATCACGGCCCGGGCTATAGCCACAATGTCCGGGTCGGTCTGCGCTTCTTGTTGGGCCGGTTGGGTTGCAGGGCGGGCGTTAGCGGAGATTGACGGTTGTGGGGCGGGTTGGCTGGCCGGGCGTGCAGCTGCGGCCTGGCGGGGACGCGGTGCGTCGAATTGTGTCGGGCTTGGTGCAGCCTGACGCGTGCGAGTAGCTAGTGGTACGGTTGGTAGGCGGGTGGGTGGCACCTGGCTTGTGGCCTCGGCGGGTGATCGTCGGCCAGCCGCGGGCTCCGGCTGTTGCGGAGTCGAGGCCGCCGCTGGTGCGGTGCGGCGTGAGCGAGGCGCGCGGTTTCGGCGGCGTCTTCTCGCTCGCACCGGCTGGCCCCGTTCGGTGTGCGGGTTTGCGGCCGCTGCCAGAGTCGTAGCACTCTCAGCGGTCGCAGGTTGCGTGGTTCGTGGTGCCGATACAGGTCGCGTGTCGGTCATCACCGACTGTGCGACAGTGGGCGGCTGCATTGTGGTTGGCGGTGCAGGGGTTTGTGCGGTTGATGGAGCGGCGGTGGTTGCGGGGCTTGTGGCCACGCCCCGCTGTTTTTGTCGGGCGGGCGCGCGAGGTGGCGGCGGCAGGTTAATGCCTCGCTTTCTCGCCTCGCGTTTATAGAGGCTGCAACGGCGGTCGTTCGCCGAGTGCTTTTGCCCACAGTTAGCACATGTGGGCTCAGCATCTCGGGGTCGTGGGCAGTCCTTCACGCTGTGTTCACCGGCACAGCGGACACAGCGGAAGGGTCTATGGCAATTGGCCGAATTATGGCCGTAAGTCTGGCATCGGTGGCACTGGGGCGGTTTCGATCCTCCACGCCACGCCTCAACAGTGATTTGCGGCATGAGCAGGATTTCATTAACTTGGTAGAGTTGGCGTAGTTCTTCCTTCGTCATGTGCGCCAACCGCACGAAGTAGGTGCAGCCATGTTGTCCATGTCGTCCTCGGGGCGGTGGGATGGCTCGCGCCGCCTCGGCGGGGAAGCCGAGTTCGCGCAGCGCGGCAACCAGCTCGTCCACTGGGGTATCGAGGGGGAGGCCACGGATGGCCACCTTCGCTGGGATTTCGGAGGCCGGGCTGTAACAGTACCACGATATGGCACTGTCTTTTGCGGCGGCTTCTGTGAGATGCCGCTGCACAGCCCGGAATTCGTCGGCGTCTTTGGGAAGAAAGCGGACCCCGCGTCCCAACGGTTTCGCGTTTGGTAGCCGTCCGAGCACTCGAGAGAGCGCCTGGAAGTGCCTTGACCAGTTAGGGAGGCACTCCGCTACTAGTGGCGGGTAACCAGAGCGCGGCGTTGGTTGCGCAGGGTCAGCAGTGGCATTGGGTGTGGGTGCGGTGGTAGGCGCGGCAGGCGGTGGCGAGCGGCGCGGTGAGGGCGGTGCGGCGGCGGCCTCGGCGTACGAGGCGCTTGGTTGTGGCGACGTCATTTGCACGTCGCGGTTGGTTGGCGAGGCAAGGCCTGCGTAGCTGGTCGAGTCTTTCGACCAGCTAGCCGAGTCGTATGACTCTCGCGCTCGAGCGGGCGTCGGGGGTGCTGTGCGGCGCGCGGCGACAGGGGGGTGCGGCGGGGCAGCGGTCTCCATGCATGAGGGAGTATCAATGCGGGAGAGTGGGGGGCACGGCTCCTGTAGTGGGAGGCGCCTTCTCGGGGTCGGTGATGATGATGGCGGCGGGTCTTGGTAGTCAGGAGGCGGCGCGGGTAAGGCTAAGCTGAGCTTAACCCGCTTGTCCTCCCGGTTACCCGACGAACCGGAGGAAGAGGTGCTTGAACGAACCCGCTTTGCCAGCTCGCAGCCGGGCGTGGACGCAGCTACGCGGGCTACGATGGCAAGCGGGTCGTCGTCGCTATCCTCGTCTGATGAAGATGGCGGCGATGTTGTAGCGGACGTGGTGATCGGAGGACGCCTCGTGGTCGCTGCGACAGGAAGCGGAGTCATGGCCAAGTCCACGACGTTGCGACGTGTCACTGCGCGCGGGATCCCGGTACGTCCCCTTCCCAACTTGTGCGGTCTCTGGTCGAGTGTTCGTCTCTCGGCCATGGCAGCATATGGTTCGAAATGCGTTAAAATGGATTAAAATAGATAAAACGGTAACATGGATAAAACGGTAAAACTTATTAAAAATGGGTAAAACGATTTAAAAACTGCGACCCTAACAGGGCGACCTGCAACTCCTCGCGTGCAACCCAGCCAGGTGAGACCCCAAGGGGAGGCCCAGCTTAGGCGCCCGCGGACCGGAGTATACGGGTCAACCCTGCGTGGTGTGGAGGGCGTAGGCAGAAGGGTTTGATCCCGTGCACCTTTTTCCTCACGAAAAAGGGCAGTAGGGATACGCGGCGTTTTCGTCCCGGTCGGGGGCAGTAGCTAACGCGAGATCGACCCGGCCGCTTCCTCAAACTGCAAGCAGTGAGTACAACTGGCACCAGGGACCAAGGTAGCTAGGTACGCGGAACCGAAACTAGACGCGATATACCTCAATCGGATGTAAAAACGCTGGAAGCAAACGGCGGCGTTTTTTTTTCCGTTCAAAACAAACCGAGAGATATATTATCTATGACAGAGTCAGCAAGCAAGTTCCCGCTTTTCAGACTAGATGGCGTAGTAAAATACGCCCACGTTATTTGTTTGTGTTGTTTGCTGTCTGGCGTCTATAGGTATTTACTATTATTACAAACTTAAATTGTAATCTCCTTTTATTTTTATATTTATTTGTGTTTGTCTCTATATGGTATATTTTTATTTAGTGTAGTCTACTAACAAATATATAAATATGCCTTCTATTACAGAGAATTTCAGTAATTTTGGCACTCTGTAACCGGCCAATCTCCTTCGTGCCTCCCTCAGGCCTCAAGTTACTTGACATTGGCGAAGTGCACTGTGCTGTTTTGGCACTGCTGAAAGCCAAAAACCAAGAAAAGAAGAAGAAGAACACTATTGAGGTCGTTGGCAGGCAGGAGAGTTAATCTCGGCTAAATAGTGTATTACCTATTTATGGTTAAATCTGATACCTAAGTTGAGACTTGAGAGACTGCAGGAAACTTCCACCCTAACTGCCCACATATTTTATAAGGTTCAACTGGCAATGGAATCAAGCAGAATTAAAATTGAATCAGGAATTCAAATGCTAGCCCGATTAACAAAGAAACCTGGTATAGAAAAGTTTTATCCTGTTATATTTGGAAGTGGACCAAAACAAGGTGACTGTATTGAAGTGTACAGCGATGGGAACACAAGTTTCCTACTTGCTGAATTAATATGTGAAGCATTAATTCCACAAGAGTTAAATGGTCCAGAGGCAGGAGTAATAATTTTCAAAACTGACGGTATTTTTTGCTATGGCTCCGTTTTAAACTTGTTACGAAATAAAATTATGAAACATATAAATTATAATAATAATTATTCATGTAAATATGGTAGCAATAATGTTGATTTGTTAATTAACTCAACTCTTAAAAATTTACATTTAATAGATTTGTTTGATGCTACACAGTTCTATTTAACCATACAAAATTTAGAAAATCTCTTATCAAAATATCCTAATATATCACTAGTTGTTTTCCACACACTTACTGCATTTTATTGGAGCGAACAAGACTTTAAAATAATAAAAATGGATACATACTTAAAGAAAATGCTCAGCATTATACAAAAAGTTGTAAAAGATTATAAAACAACTGTACTGTACAGTAGACCAGAATACTTTAGTAGTAGCAAAGAGCCAATTAATAATTTGGAACCATGTTGTCAGCAGGCCACAGAAGAACAAATCAACTACAGAATTCAGATTGTATTTAATAACGATGGCTTAAATTTAATTAATGTGAGAACTTGTGATAGTCAATTTCAGAAAGAATTTAATTTAATTGATAATGAAATAACTTGGTTGGATTACTCGGCCATATAATGTAATTTGCTGCTAAAAAAGAATGTTATCTTAGAGAAATGTGTGAAACTTCACATCTTTTCCAAGGTTTACAGCTCTCATTATGTACTATTCTTATCTGTGTGATCATACATTTTGTTTCACCCAGGTAATATAAAATATTAGGTATAATAAAAAATAGGAATGAAGTTGAAAGTAATAATTTATTGCTAAAATTTGGCAGTTTCAAGGGGATTTTTTAAGGAAATGGTGTTGACATCTACAAGTGTTTTACAAATAGAAACAATGTAACTCAGTGTTGCATATATTTTTTGAGCAATTAGAAAGTTGTTATTAGGTACTGTTTTTGTTATACTGTCACTATTGTACATGGATTAGCATTATTGTTAGAACAGTAAATATAAATTGTATTGCTGCATAAAAAAGCACAAGTTTATTAATATAAGTATAAAATCTATTTTAAATTGAAACTTTGTTGAGTACATTTTGATAAAATTAAATTTGACTAGGTCAGTTTTGTGGTACAATGGGCGAGATATTATGTGTTAACACAGATACTTTTACTGTGCAGAGGGTGAATTATTATTATGGCTAATCAAACTTGACACCAGGTATGGAGTGCATATTATTACTTGAATTATAATTCCTGAACCTTGGGACCCTGTTCTGAGGTGCCTTTCTCCTTGAACCTACTTGTGTATCGATATAAGTTCAAAGGAATAATACGCGCACCATGTGGTAAACAGTTTTAGATTGGGTGTAATCACGTCAGCCTCATGAAAAGGGTTAATTATTGACCTAAAAAGGTGTGCTTTTGCATTAAATGTTTAAATAAAATGTATATTAAATCAATGTATACAAGTATCACAAGAATCTTCCAACAATATTTATATGTGCATTAAATGCCATTAAATTGTGCAATGTTAAAGTTGGTTCCAAGTAAATACAGGTATAAAGTTCATATTACACTAACCTAAAGATATACATTGTAAAAAGACTATCTTTGATGAGATTCTTACCTTAAACTTAAATAATAATTATACTTACTAAATGATTAATACCAACACTTTTATCATTTATCCATATGATTTTTGAATAAACTGCATTTCAGTATTAACCTGTGTTAAGCTTATTTATTGATAAGTCAGTCAAATAATGAATTACTTAAATAAAACCTAAATTGAACTAAAATTTGTTTCAAAGTTTTGAATCATCACTATCCTACTTTTAAGTGTGTAGAACAGAAGAAAATTGTGTTCTACACTTTATGAACAAAAATTTATGAGATCATTACTCACATTAGGTTTTTGAGATTCAAAATCATGTACCTACAAATTAGTTAATCACATCATCAAATATATCACATACATAAAGGCTGCAAGACCATGGCTGAAGTAGTTGAGATTTTCCCACTTATTAATAGTATGGTAATAGGAATAACCAGATTCTTGCACTGAAAAGGATGCTTCAAACATCACTCCTAAATAAGCTAAATGAATAGCAGTTATTAGAGAGAACACAGTGTTAACAATAATAGCTAGTAAACTGTTCTTCTTATACTTGTGGTCGCATTGTTTTATACAAGGATTGGCTAAACAGCACACTTCCAATGCAGATGCCACTTTGTACCGGAAATTATATTCCACATAGGAAAATGTACCTATACTAAGCAGTACAGCTGAAAATTGAAAGTTAAAGCCATGAAGCAAAGATGACACTGCATAGGTTGTAAGTATTGAAATAAATTGACCACATGGTTGGCATGTCTTAAATACATAATTCTTTAACCATTGATGCATTGGAATATTCCAAAAAATAACAACCTGAACAAGAGATCGTGGCAATTCAATTTGCATTGGCTTTGTAATATGTAGCTCAGAATGGCAATCATTTGTTAATCCGAAACCAGCACTTGCCATTGATACAACTGACATACTAGAGACAAAGTAGTGAGACATTCTGAACGCTTGAGCATCACGATAAGCAACTAACCATTTTGTTGCACTTTCATCTATGTACCAAGGTACTATGCAATTAGATAAAATTAAAAATACCATAGACATCACAAGGTTAAAAAATATTATTTTGATCCACCGGCTACTTAGAAATTTAACTTCCAGATACTGATTGTAGTTTTGGAATGATATCCATGGTCCTAAAATACAGTTTGCTGGACAAAGTACATATCCTCCAAATTCAACTGGATTTAACATTTGCTTAAACAAATCTCGATCTAATTCAATAGCTACAGAAATAATCTTCATTGCTGCTATCATTTGGACACCTCTTATTTGCTGCCACATTTTTGGATTTGTTACATAAATTTCGCACAATAATAAAAAAAGAATTACACATATAGATACCAAAAATCCTCTCATTTTTTTTGTTAAAACTGATACAGCAATAATGGATACATATGCACCAACAGAAAGCCCAATTGTCCAAACAAAACTGGACCCAATATTATAATAGAGAAGAAAACTACCGATGATTAAAGACAAACTGTGTCTGACATTGTGAGGCATGGGTACATATTGTATTATCATGCGAAGGCATAGATTTGCCAAAATCAAATCCTTAGCAAACCGCAGTCCTTCATAAAGCGTTGGCTCTCCGCATAAAGATATGTAAGTCCAAGTGCTCTCAACGTATTCATCGTCTTCATCCATTACAACAGACTTGCGCACCGGCTGAGTAGTTTCACAGAACCAGGCCAGCGCTTCAAGTTAAGCTCTTCACTCTCACATATTTTTAAAACCTAGTAATATCGCAGCTAGTATTTTTAGAAAATAGAAATCAAACTTGGGGCTAAATGAAACAAACAATCACAACCATAGCCGTCTCTATCCCCATTCCCCAGTCCCCAGATAGAGACGGCTATGTCACAACACATTATTTATGTGTAATGTTGTCTCTGGTTACTTACAGCCGTATCCAGCCGGGACTCCTTATAAATATACTTACTCTATGAGCCCAGTACTCGTAGACGGAGATAGAGATAATATAGATATGGCGTCAGCGTATACAGTATGCGATAGCGATAGTCTTAATTCAACTAATTTTAAAAACTTTTCTACTTCCTAACTAAGCTAAACTTTTGGGCCGATAAGCTAATGCCAAGAAGTGACAGAGTGAAAAAATGTTCTCTTGTCCTGCTCAGCGTATCACTTTTTTTGTTTGACCTATCCGTCAGTTTAGGTCGGACAATCCTGTGTCGTTTTTGTTATTTGCCTATATTTGTACGAAATCGGAATTGGATAAAGTAGTAACTGTGCTCCTAGCTTACGAAAAAAGTGGTTTAACCTATAGACAATGGTGTATTGCTGTGTGTTAGGCTGCAAAAGCTTAACTGAACGGAAATACGAAAACATAACATAATACGAAAGTTTACAATTTGACCTTATTTTTACCTGATTGTTACAGATAAAACAGGTTATATTTGTAAAAACTCGCATGAATGCTACAAAGTATAGAAATAAGAAAAAAAATATTGCATTAAGACCCTTTGATTAGGTATATAGAGATGGATGTGTTACATTTTACTCAATTATAGTTATACGATGCATTTTGTTAATAAAACATGTACTACTATGTTTTGACTAGTCTTACTTATTGAAAGCTACGTTTTTAGAATGAGACAGGTGTATTATGTTATTACGTGTCAGGCAATTGTCATATGACGTCATCAAATTTTGCTATTGAAGCCAATTTTTATGTACCTTTATATGGCGTCTGTATTGCTTCCGGTGTTTTGGTTGTGGCTAATTACCAGTTTTGTGAATATTTTCATAATAATTTTATGTGTTTTTGCTTAGTTTTATGCAGTTTTGTGTAATCAACAATGGTGAAGTGCTCAGTTGTGGGGTGTCGTAATAATAGTATTGTAAAACGCCCAGGAATTTCATTTCTTAAGTGAGTAACATAGTTGTTTTTATTTTTCTTTTTGTGGCGAGTATTTTAAGTTATTTCAACTAATTATAGCTTAGTTTCTTCTTTACTGAATCCAAAACACGTCAATTTTTGCGCTATCCCCGATAATTTGGATTATTTCATTAGTTTTTGTTTGAGTGTTTATATAGTGTGGGGATTGTATTGTTTACAAATAAATTGAGTATCGATAAAATTAAAATTTCATATCACTCTTACTGTTTCTCACTCAGAGGGGTAGAGAGATGAAATTGAACAGTCAGCTTCTACTTATAATATTGCCAAACTCATTTTAGGCTGTAGCGATGATAACCTTGTGATTAAGACCCCCGATCTCCGGGATGGTGTCTCGTATTCGAAAATTACAGTATTCTATTCAAGTGGTTTTTGGTCCCTTCATTGCAGTTATTATGTATCATTTTAACTAATTACTATTTTTGACTGCCTCGTTGGTCTAGTGGTTAGCATAGTCGACTACGGATCATGAGGTCCTGGGTTCGATTCCCGGTCGGGCATAAAAGTTAGGTATTGGGTTTTTCAATTAAGAAATTCTCAGTGCCAACCCGGAGTTTCATACAAAATTTCACCCCCTATTTCACCCCCGTAGGAGTGTAATTTTGAGAAATCTTTCCTTTTTGAGCGCCTAAGTCACAAAAGGAACCTACTGTCAAAATTTCAAGTTGCTAACCCCAGCGGTTTAGGCTGTGCGTTGATCCCTTAACGATTTAGTATAGGTACTTTCACTCCACTCTTCCATTTAGTATAGGTACTTTCTGAAATAAACACCTCCAAATATTTTTTCTTCGAAAAATTATGGAGAGTTCTTCTTTAAAAACAAATTTTGAAATGGAACCGCACCCGCCCGCGTAGACCGCGCGGCCCACTGTCTACTTACTTGCTCTCCTTCTATCCTAGTGTTTACTGCCTACGTGTTCTGAAGTAAACAACACACTGCTATGCTAGCGAGCACAGTGGAAGCGCCAGAGTGCCACGCATCCAACAGACGTAAAAAAAATTCTCATAAGAAAACATAAAACAGAGACCCCTTAAATATCTAAAAGGGCCTTTTATTGTAAATAAACTTTCCAGACATGCATACAGTGTAAGAGACTGTTGAAGTAAAAACACAAATAAACCTTCCTTAGTTGATTAATATCAATATCATACCACTGACGATCGGGTACCTTTGGGTGCCATTGAACTTCGCCATCTTGGCTTTCCTAACAGCAAACCGACAATTCTTCCATACAGAACAAATCTTGTAAAAAAACCGCATCAAAGTCTTGCATAGTTCTACACTTGTAAGCCTCTTCAATATTCACCATACATTTTCTATGGAAAAATAAATTCCGCCATCTTGAATTTTTTCCTGTTCATCAAGTAGACCTTCATGTCCTGATCATCTTTTGCCAAGAAACCACTCTTCCATCTTTTATACTCTCCGAGATAGACAACGACGAAATTTGTATGGCGGCCATCTTAAATCCGCCATTTTGAATTTTTTTTCAGCACACTGTCAATTGGATGAAGTTTCGAGTTACATTTGGTCGAGCACACCCCACCTATCTTAAATACCCTGGCTGTGCTCTTCATCCGTCTTCGAAATCCTCAATCATCAGCTCTCTCCGTATTTTTCCTCCGAATGAATTTTTGTCTTCTATACGAAACGATGAGTATAAAATTTTTTTTTTCATACAAAATTTTTTCTTACAAAAAACCTCAATTCACGCGGACGGGGTCGCGGGCATCAGCTTGTTCATTATAAAATACGAATACTAGTGTATTTCAAAAATTATGTTTAATTATTTATTACTTATATTTTGTTAATTTTATATCGAGTATTTAAGTATCGACATAATCAAAGGTATCGATAATTTCAGCCCTAATGCCCGCATTAAGCTCCGCCCATGCGCCATTTTAAGGTTATAGGAAGCTTCAATTTAAATATGTTAGGGCACATCCTTAAGTATATACCTAATCAAAGTTAAGACCACGAAAATATTGCATTAAGACTATCTCTATCGCACACTGTATATGCTGACGCCATGTCTATCTCTCTCTCTGTTACTGGTACAAGCTGATCTGCTGGTATGTAGTAGTCAAGTGTCACAGAGCAGAGACAAGTTGGTCACAGATGGTCAAAGAGTAATGACTAATGAGTATGGTACTTGTGTTGTGGAGGAAGCGCTAGTAGGAAGAATCTAAAATGCTTTATAAGCTAAAATAATTTAACATTTGCATTTTGCAATAAATGAGTGACGAGCTCTTGTCCAGTCCAAGGGTTAATTCATTTAATAAATTGTAGTATTTGTGTGATACTTTTCAACACCTACTTCAAACAGTGACGCGGTATAATCCGCCATTAAACCGTGTTTAACCATTCATTACAGTTTACCAATCTTATTTATCAGTGTTTGATAGTATGTTCTAAATTATAAAGTCAAGATGGCAAGTCCATCTCCACAGAGTAGCCCTATGCCGCCACCACAAGCGCCGAGTCCCATGGGGCCGCCAACGCAGAGTCCAGCACCGCCGCAGTCCCCGCATAGTCCATACACGCAACAACACGTTAATGGGCCACCACCGGCACATCCTCCAAGTGGTGCACAACCACCTTTGCAAAATCATATGCCGCCTTCAGGTCCACCCCACACAATGGCCTCTAATACTAATGGTGGACCACAGCAACATCCTGGAATACCTCCATCTGGACATCAAATGTCGACGCACATGGTTGGGCCCCATATGTCTGGACCACCAGGCCATCCTATGAGTACACAGGGATCACATCAAGGACCAGGTGGCCCAAATGGTCATTCTAATATGCCTACCAATCCTCAACACCCAAACATGGCAGTACAGGGGCCTCCCCATGGATATATGCAGCATCAAATAGGGCATATGCCACCAAATCAGGTCAGTACAGTAGAATAATATGGTATTGTTGATCATTAAAGTACAATGTGCTGTTCAAATTCAATTTGAAAAATCCATAATTAATAATTAGAAAGAGTAATTTAATTATTAAATAGTTAGATCATTAGTGACAGTCAAATTTCCTTTTTTCATTTCTGTATTTCTCTAAGAATTGTATTGTATTTAGATTACTTACAAAATATATAACAATAATTGTAGTACAAAAATTGTATTAAATAATAAGAAACTCAATACTGCTTTAATTTCATAATTAAATAAAGGTCCATAAATATATTTTGTAACAAGCAATGATTCATTTAGGATAGAATAAAACTGCTTACTAATGGTTCCAATGCTTTTGGGATGTGGAAGGACATTGGATATATCCCCTAAGTAAACAGTATATACTAGTGGTATATTTAGTTTTTTCTTTACCCAATCAGCCATATTACCAGTAAAATTGTCTAAAAAAAATTACACAGGTTTTCACTCATCAATCAATCAATCAATGTATTTATTTGTTATTAGAGTACAAATGAGGTGGAATGAGTATACAAAGGCTCCTATAACCTATTCTACCACATTGTGGTGTACAAATAAACTCATGACATGAAAACAAGAGCTATTATTAGCTTATATATAGATTTAACTCATGCAAAACTTGGATAAAAGCAGGTATTACTTTGTGGAAGTCCATGATAATGAAGAAACTAGAAGTTTAATTTGCTATAAACCGCAAACAGACAAATCTATGTGGTACAGTGTGTACCTTGCACATGTAGCTTGCGATATTCACTGCCCAGTAAGCCAGTAATTCGCACAACACAAATCTTCCAAATTATTCTTAACATACGTATTAGGTAGTTAATTGGATCTTATTTCATAAAGCAAAAGAATACTGATTTCATTCTTGAACTTACAAAAATACTTTGAAGTTTGTCCTATATCGAAAGTCATATTATGTTTTCTTCTCACTCTAAAGCATGCAGCTTTCAAGATTTCCAACTGTAAATAAAATATTTGAATAGTCAAGGAAAGGCATGTTTTTTTGACTGACTCAAAGAAATTAACATGCTGTATAGTACCGTTTACATGATTAAAATTATACAAAAATACAGTCAACGCTCAAAATCTATTATAATAACATTAAGGGGACCAATCATATTTGGTTTAAAAACAGACTGATAGTCATAAGTCATAACAACTGTTAATGTTTTTAAGATACAAATTCTCCTACCCATAAGTCCATAGATGTTACTATAATAATGTACTAATGTACAAAACATACATATTAAGTAGGTATTAAGAGTTTTACCAATAACTGAAAGATATTTTGTGGTGCATCACACATAAAATAACAGACTGAATGAAGAGATATTATCATGAGAAAACGGACTTTGGTTTTACTGTGTACCTAGGTATATTTATTTCAGAGTATAACAATAGACCCATAACTGACCACTATACTATACTCTGTCAAATGTGTGTTACCTAAAATTGTTTAAAACACAGTATGTGGTTACAATCAATATAATACTCTGAAAATATTAGTTAAATTTGGTTGCTTAATGCAGTACAATTTGCTTTTAGAAACTTTTGATATGGAGGCATCAAACCCATGGCCCATGGTTTTATAATCAGTTACTAGGCACTAGACTTAGAGGCACATACCAGTCCATATAATGAACTTATATTGGACCCTCTTCAAAATGCTCCTCATACTAAATCAGTGAATCATGTATGCACAGAAACTGGAACATATCTACTTGTTTGTTCATTTAAAAATTCAACTCATGTTACTTACTACTATATCATTATTGTTGGTTATGGTCACATCTGCATATGGCACTGTTATGTACCGCCCAAAACCTCTCACATTTATGAATGCAATCGTGCTCAGAGCCAAGTTGTTCAGAACATATGACAAACTTTCATTTTCTTCTTCTGAGAGTGGCTTATGCCCGATGTAAACAGATTTGCATTCTTCTCCTTTCCCTAAAATGTTGTTCAATTCAATTAAGTATTGGTTTTATTTGGCTCACAGGTACACTAACCTGAATCAAATTAGTTACTACATATTTTATGATCAAGATTTTTTTTAGACTCTTCAAAGAATGAGTATTAATGATATTTTGTTAGTGTTGCTAATAAGAAAAATATTTATCTAACTCTTCAGTGTCTTTTTAAAAAACCAATTCCGAGCAATATTGACTCCGATAGGCTCACTTTTGCCTTCACATTTGGGCTTAGTGTCAATCATTCGTCTATTTTTTGACCAAAACCTATCCTAAAAGTATAGTAGACCATTAATAATTAATTTTCTTATCAATCAAATTATGTATATGATCATAAAATTGGTTGACTTCAACTTAAAAGTATCTACAATACTTGACAGCCAGATTATTGTATATATTTGCATATACAATCATCTGGCTATTATAGTTAGCGTTTTCATGAAGATAATATCATATGGAAATAAAATACGAAAATAAAAATTGAACAGCTTAACTAGTACCTATATTTTTCTCTTTTTACTTCTTACCAACCTGGTTTTTACTGTAGACAAAGCCATCTGGATTTAAAATTGGCATAAAATAAAAATTAAAGTTTGCCATTAGCATTTTTAGTTCATCAGCATCTTCTAAAAAATCATTGAATAAATTTAATATAACAGCTGAAGATATCCAGTCCATTCCTTCTTCTCCTCCGACTATAAAAACGGTAGGATTGTTTCTATTCATTTCTATTTTCAAAACAAATATATCTCTTTTTTCATAAGTTTTTGCAACAACAATCTTTTCAAAGTTATCATTTATTTTTGTTTGGATCCAATTTAATATTTCATCCCAATCATAAAAAGTATCAGATATATTGGCAGGTGATACAGCACTATGTTCTTGGTATTTTAATTGTTCTCTGCAAGATAGTTACATGTTTTTGTTTACAAATTTAACAAATGGACTAAACAAAACTAAACAAAAACTAACGTTTTAATTTGTGACACACGATTACACTGTATACCCAAATTCTGCATACGGCTTTCAAACATATGAAATATTTTTATATTAACGATCACACTCATAGGAATAGCAGCATCATTTGACACACCGTTCAAGAAAATTACTGAAGATACTTTTGATTGCAAATTATATAATATAGCTCTTTCACGAGGACTAAAAGCTGTTACTTCATAAAGAACATAATCACTTTTATGAACTGGAAGAAATATCATAATTATAAACAGTATTTGCGTCACTGAATTCATTTTATTTAAAAAAAATCTATGTGGCTTAAACTTAACAAAATACTGTTTATCTAACTAAACTCGCCGGTATATTTAGCGGAACATAAAAAAAGGTCCATAATTAAAAAAATATGGTTTTATTTTCAAATCTACTTACTACACTTCTTTTGTTATTTAAAGTTTCATTTGTTTTACTTAAAATGAGATCACATTAAGAACAGATTTTTCAAGTAAAGGCTATGTGTGAAAAATGGTACATTTTTGAACTTTTCATGTAACCGGGAAAAGTGAAATTTAATATTAAAATAACAATTAATTAAATTAGAAAAATGGTGATTAATATCGCGTATTTCCTCCACGTGCTCTTATTAAAGTTTCTACCCGTCTAGGCATACTGAGAATGATGTTATCGATGGTCTCCTGGGATAGTCTCCGCCATTCCTCAACTACGGCGATTCGCAGTTCACCCACGTTGGCAGGAGCTGGAATTCTGGACTTAACTTTTCTTTTCAGCAAGTCCCAAATGTGCTCTATTGGGTTCATATCCGGTGATCTCGCCGGCCACTCCATAACAGTGATATTCATATCATTAAGATAAGCTTGAATTACCCGAGCGATATGCGGCCGAGCATTATCCTGCATAAAAACAAAATCGTCACCGATATATGGGGCAAACGGTACGATATTTTCTTCTAAAACTTCTCTGATATAGTGGTCTGCAGTCAGACTCCCTCTGTCAATCACTACCAAGTCTGTGCGAGCTCCCAAACAAATGCCCGCCCAAACCATTATTGATCCACCACCGTATGCAACTGTAGTTTCAAAATTTGTCTGAATGTATCGTTCTCCTTTGCGTCTGTATATTCTTTGCCTGCCGTCAATTTGATTTAAGAGAATTCTGCACTCATCACTAAACAATGCCTTACTCCATTGGTCCGCGTTCCAAAGTCGATGTGCCTGAGCAAAAGTAAACCTGTTTCTACGATGATTTACCTCGAGCCTTGGAGCCTTGGCGGGCACAAATGAACCCAAATCAGCTTCTTCGAGCCTTCTTCGTACCGTACGCTCACTTACGGTTACACCCCGCACTGCTTCTAACTCATGTCGGGCTTGGACGGCCGTCAAACGGGGGTTCCTACGTACACGAAGCCGAATGAAACGATAATCCCTACTCGAAGTGCGTCTTTTTCTGCCTTGTCCTGCTCTTCTCACATAAGTACCGGTCTCCCTGAACCGTTGGATACTGCGATGGATCGTTGAAACTGGTCGACGAAGATCTCTGGATATCACTCTGTAGGTTTGACCATTTCTTCGCATTTCGAGTGCCCTGGCAATCTCCGTTGGGGCTAAGTCAGGCATAATTCAGTCATCAACTCCAGAAAGATACGCGATTAAAAAAAACTAACAAAAAACAGTATTTCAATGAAATTTTAAATCAAACTCAGAAGGAAGAAATACTCGAAGTTCGCTCCAGATAAGGTGTATTTGAATAAAATTAAAACAATTGCATAAAATGTGATGTTCAGTTGTTTTCTTAATTTGAAAATATTTCTTTTTAAATTAAATGACGTATAAACCAGCCGGCAACCTTATATGATACTGATATCAAACCTTTTTTTTATGTTCCGCTAAATATGCCGGCGAGTGTAGATCAAAAAAGTTCAATTGTGTCAGTCTCTGTTACTTTTTCCCATTCATTTGAAAGGTACAGAGATTGTGTCCATCTTGGTGGTGGTTGATGGACATTGGCTTCTTTTTGTCATGGGAAATCAATGTCTTATTTTCAAGAAAATTATTTATTTATTCATTTATTTCAGGCATATTATAAAATATATAGTATAATACGTAAATTATATTAATACTTAAAAAATAAAATATAATCTTATAATACTATAAATAGATAAATACAATATACCTATAAATAGTAGGTCATATATCTATTTATATTAGGTATTGTAGTGGATTATATTTATTACTAGATGATTCCTGTGACTTTTTGGACTTTCATCATAATTGTACAATCTTTCAAGCAAATAAAAATTTGATTGATTTATAACATTAAAAAAAGACTAATGCTACGATAGGGATTTTTCTTTGACTTCCCTATAGTGACGGTACACTATGCCTTCAGGCCAGAAGTCTGCATTGAGGAAAGCGCGGTTATTGTCTTAGTCTAGTACGAATTAATTTAGTTGTCCATAATAGTATTAGCTGTGAAGTCAGTTAATAATAAAAAATAATCATTTATTCTTCAATGATTTTTGCAGGGTCAAATGACAATGGGTAGCGGCCCTCCGCCGCCTGGTAATGGAGGACCACCAGGGCCGCTAGGTGGTCCTCCGCCACACGGTGTACATCAAGGAATGCCACCTATGCCCCCGCACCACAGCATGATGGGGTCGCAAGCGGGGTATTCTCACGCTGCGCCGTCCCCAGGTGGTGCGCCGGCTCCCCCCGGGGCGGCGCCCCCTAACCAGCCACCGCCGGGTGGGCCACAGCAGCCCCCCGCGGCGCAGACTCCGCCGCACGGCTCCGCGCCGCCACCCTCCGCGTCGGCCAATGGAGCGCCTTCCTCATCTCCAATGCAGGGCTCGCTCGCTGCATCGGGCCCCGACAATCTCAACGCTTTGCAGAGGGCTATTGATTCTATGGAGGAGAAGGGGTTGCAAGAGGACCCACGATATTCGCAACTGCTGGCCATCCGGGCGCGATCTAATCCACAAGATCCGAATAAGGGGCTCTTTTCCAACAACCAACTGAGCCAATTAAAGTATGTAATGATGTTATGAATGAATTGACTTTTATCTATATTTACCTACATTTGTCCAACCATTTATTTAACTTTTGACATAAGCACGCCTATGAAGTTTCATAATTATTGACAGGCAACCATCGACAAAAAAAAGCTTACTTCATAGACACATATTGTTTTTTACAATAGTGAAGTGTGTGCCCTTTTATCCGATACTAGATGATTCCCGCGACTTCGTCCGCGTGGACCAAATTTTTTCGATTCCCGCGGGAACTCTTAAATTTTCCGGGATAAAAAGTAGCCTATGTCCTTCCCCGGGATACAACCTACCCCGGTACCAAATTTCATTAAAATCGGTTGGACAGATAAATTTTTTGATTGCCACGGGAACCTTTGAATTTTCCGGGATAAAAAGTAGCCTATGTCCTTCCCCGGGATACAACCTATCCCTGTGCCAAATTTCATCAAAATCGGTTGTACAGATGGGCCGTGAAAGCGTAGCAGACAGACAGACAGACACACTTTCGCATTTATAATATTAAATATTAGTTTGGTTTTCGTAACTCGTATACTCATGTGGTAATTACAAGTACGACTTTTCTTTTCAAAATATTCACAGAGCTGCAACACTAGCTTTCTTGATAGTTGTTTAAGCCCCATATATATATCTTTGGCGATGGATGGTTTCCATGACCTGCCTCATTGCAGTCACTTGTAGCCAAATTATAAAATGTACATTTACTGTACCCCTTTACTTAAGAGGCCGGTCCGCGCCGCTCGCAACTTCTATTCGAACCGCAAATATAAATTTGCCGGTATATTGCTATCTCTTTTTGGCTGATGACACATGATCGCGTGCAAGCGAGATAGCAATATGAGCGTCCAGAATTTGTTAATACATTTAGTCTTGTTCCGTGAATACCAAAAATTATGAATGAAAAATTGTAGTGTTTTTAACTTCGTGTTGTTATTCTCTAACTTGACTATATAGGCTATGTTCCTGGTCAATTAGTACGCGAGATATCGTTGGTTTTAATATGGAACAAATAAGGAGAAAACATGTCATTTATGTCGTAAAAACATGCAAAACGCAATGTGCTTACATTTAATTTTGGGAAAGTATTTTGAAAGAATAATTATCCAGGGACCTAGATAAATACAAGTTCAATCTATATAATCACATAATATGGTGGAAATATTCTCGAATTACTAATTATTTTGGTATTACGTTTGTATGGGCAATTCCCCCTCCGCTGGCACCTTAAGTGATTTATTTTAATACATAGTCATTTAAACGCTGGGGTATGTTGTTACAATGATAAAAATGTTGTGTAAAAATAAAATAGCAATGTTTCAAATCGATTAAAATCGATCTTCATAAAAAAAGTCAATTGTTATCAAAAATTGAATCAGTAACGCATTAGGACATCATTGACTACGAGCTGCCAAAAGATAAATAAATGATTGGACAGAGTATAGTAATCTATATATATAAAAATGAATCGCTATTTCCCTTGGTCACGGCATCACGCGTGAACGGCTGAACCAATTTCGCTAATTCTTTTTTTGTTGAATAGGTGAGGACCTGGAGAGTGACATAGGCTACCTACTATTTATCCCGGAAAATTAAGGAGTTCCCGCGGGAATAACAAAAAACTTAAACCACGCGGACGAAGTCGCGGGCATCAACTTATATTCAATATTATGATTAATTGGTAAATATTTATTTATTTTAGAGCTCAAATAGCGGCATATCGGAAGCTGGCTTGTAACCAGCCAATTACACAACAAATTGCTATGATGGCCGCCGGAAAGCGAACTGGAGATACACCGCCCGAGTGTCCCACACCTCCTGCGCAGCCGCCCTCACCCTATAGCCAGGGGTAAGTAATATGGTGAAAAGACAATAAAACTTGTTCTTATTTTTATTATCAAATGGAAAATGGGATGACTGTAGAACAACGATAGGATTCTTAAATCTGACGATCAAATGTCAGGAACTTCACGATCCTAGAAATTACATCACCGCTCATAATAAGTGCGGGTGTGTGAGCGAGATACATTTATATAGTATACTCCTTCACTCAACCTTATAAATTGAAAATCTATACAAATATTATAAATGATATTATAAATGAGAAAGTTATCCATCCATCACTCCAAATTGTCGCATTTATAATATTAGTATAGATAAAACTATATATTACAGTGTGCAATGTACAGGTGCATACTCATAGCCCGATGGGACGTTAAATCCGACATGACCGGAAAGAGATCAGGCGCAGGACCGACGGTTTGACGTGCGCTCCAAGGCACGGGGATAAAACTTCCAACTACGGGCTTGTACTCAGAATTTCTTATCAGAAAAACTCAATCTTCAATATTATAGCCCGATCCTAGAATCGAACTCGAGACCTCGTCATCACCAACGAGGCTATTTGATAGTACCAAGTAGTTAGTACGATAAAATTAAAACTCTTCTTACTGACTACGTGACATACGAAAACCTCGCGACACATTTTTGAGATATCTCGCGCGCCTGCGTTGTTATTGTCGAAAATGGTGTTTTTTTACTCTTTTTACTCACAAAATGTATTGTAAAACATTGTATAATACACGTGCGCGTTGAAAATTAAAGTTTCGGCGCTATTAAAGTTAATAATTTTTTTTAAAGTTTGCGCTTCGAGTATAATTTTCAGCGTGTTACACTTTGTAGCATAAATAACTATTATACGGACGTTTATAATGTATAGGCTATACTTTGTGTTTTCATGCATCGGTTACTATTCCATTCCAGCAACTTTTTAATAAGGAATTTTATATAAATGTTCAGGCAAGCGCAGGCAGGCGGGCAGGGCGCGGGGCTAGGGGGCGGCAAAGGCGCGGCGGGCGGGGACGCGGCGCGCGGCGGCGGCGGCGCACCGCCCACGCCGCTGCCCATGACCGGCCAGATGGCGCCGCCCACGCAGCCCACGCCGCCGCTTGTCAACCCGGTACTGAACACCACCCTTTATACACATCTGGCCCGTATTGAGGCCTTCGCCCACGTCAGACTTTGTAACTCCGACCGAATTGGACCGATTTTTGTCACCGATTTTGTGACTGACCAAAATGTCGACGACAAATGTTTGACGACCTCCGTGGCGCAGTGTGTAGCGCTGTTGTCTTAACGTGCGGAGGTCCCGGGGTCAATCCCCGGCAGGGTCAATTTGGGAATTTATAATTTCTGAATTTTCCCTGGTCTGGCCTGGTGGGAGGCTTCGGCCGTGGCTAGTTACCACCCTACCGGCAAAGACGTGCCACCAAGCGATTTAGCGTTCCGGTACGATGCCGTGTAGAAACCGAATAGGGGTATGGGTTTAATATAACTGCCATGCCCCTAACAGGTTAGCCCGCTACCATCTTAGACTGCAGCATCACTTACCATCAGGTGAGATCGCAGTCATGGGCTAACTTGTAGTGGATAAAAAAAACCAATCTTGCTCTGAATACATGTGATAATTGTTGACAAAGGTGTGCAGTCGAAGTCGCCGGCTGACCCTAAGTGAGCCAGCTCTATGCCGTTTCTCACGGTAACACGACGCATCCGCCGCTGACGCGGTGTAATCCGAATGAATCGCGATGTGGGAACGGGAATCAGACATTATTGTAGTGGATAAAAAAAAAAAAATGTCGAATTCACTGACTGTCGTTTAGTAGTATTTCTATCAATTCAATATGTTGGGGGTTATTTTAAATTTTTTCACACTACTCGCTCGGCAATGCCTTATTACGTAATACGTATTGTTCGGGAATATTGGACTAATTTCTACTTATATTTAATCTGTGTTCGATATTCCTATTTAATCTGAGCAAACGTCAGATATTATCAGTTTTGTGGGTGGTGAGTTTTTAAACTACCCACTTTTTCGCTTTATTTTCTTCGCCGCTTGACGCGGGCGCAGACTAGCGCCGCGTCACAACTCGAGTTCCGCGCCATAGTGCGAGGACGTGCCGTGGTTCCTTTCGTTCGTCTATCGAAATGCAACGTGTCCGCCGATAGATAGACTTTTTCCTGTGATGTACTAATTCGCGCACAAGTGCATTCAAACAATTAATATTCGTTTATTGGCAGCTGCCTAACCTAACAACATTTGTATGTGTGTGACGTGTGGACATTCAACCTATATATCGAAACACAAACCCCCCCCCCCCCCCCCCCCCCCCCCTACGTATTGTTATCTTAAGGTAAAGTACGTCAAGGCTTAGCGGGGTTGCAATGGACTGAAATCCATAACCTATTATATATATATATATATAGGTTATAATGTGATTTGAATTTAGAAAGAACCCGCATCCAAAGAAAATACTGTTTAATCCAAATGTTGTTCTGTTAATACTACAGTCATTTGCTAGCACTTGACTTCCCTTCCAATAATAAAAAAACTATAATAATTAACTGCTTTCTGTAATGGGTAACGGGTCTATTTCCTTTACCCTATATAATTGTTTGATTCATCAGACAGTAATAATTGTTTAACAGCCCATGGGAGGAGCGCCTCCTCTTCGCGGTCCTCCGCCGTTGCGGCCACCCGGTCCCAACGCAGGCCCCCCTGCGTCTCAACAGGTACCTATACCATTATTAGATTCAAATAATTTCAATTAATTACGTAATTTTACGAAACCTAACTTTTAATTACTAAATTCTATGAATAAAAAAACTTTTTGGATTGTTTATTGTGAAAAATTAAGTGTAATGTTCTCTCAGCCAGGCGTACCAACCCCAGGAGCAAAACAAAATCGCATTACAGCTATACCCAAACCTGTCGGCATCGATCCCCTACAAATACTAAACGAAAGAGAAAACAGGTATGTAACTCTTTAATTTTTCGGGTTAAAATGTAGCCTATGTCCTTCCCCGGGATACAATACCCCTGTATACAAATTTCATCAAAATCGGTTGAGCAGATGAGCCGTGAAAGCGTAGCAGACAGACATAAACACTTTCGCATTTATTATATTAGTATGAATAGTAAACACACCTCAAGTTCTATTGGTAATGACCATCGATATAATATATGTAGGTAATAGTAAATAGATGGACCCTTTCATAGAAAATAATTGGGCGTCCAACCTTTAGAACACGCTCCTAACCTGTATAGCCCTTGTGCAGTACCGCACTTATGATATTTGATGAAAACCTAAAAATATTTAAGTCAGTTGACAGCGAAAACGACGCCCAATGTCTTCAAAAAGACTTGAATACCATCGCTACCGTACCGTACCGTACCGCAACCGTATGTACCCTAATGTAGATAAATGTTATGTGGTCACTTTTACTCAAAGAAAGTCAAAGAAAATTTTATTTAACTACACTTTAAAAGAGAAAACTCTTGCAAGAAAGAAATCGGCCAAAGATCTTGGTGTCGTATTCGACGACAAATTGACCTTCAGAGATCATCTATATATATAAAATTCAAAGTCCTGACTGACTGACTGACTTATATATCAACGCACAGCCTAAACCGCTCGGGTTAGAGACTTGAAATTTTGACAGTAGCTTCCTTTTGTGACGTAGGCACTCACTAAGGAAGGAATTTTCAAAATTCCACCCCTAAGGGGGTGAAATAGGGGTTGAAAGTTTGTATGAAAGTCCATCATTTCTCAAGTTATATTCATGAAACTTGGTACATGTGCTGCGGGTTGAAAATAAAGAAATACGTGTTTCAATGTTTTTGAAAATTCTACCTCCAAAGGGGTGAAATAGGGGATGAAAATTTATATAAAAGTCCTTCATTTCTCAAGATATTTCTTAAGTTGTATCAACGAAACTTAGTATTTTGGCTTTAGGTAATAAATAAAGAAGTACGTATGGCACAGTTTTTTTTTAAATTCCACCCCCAAAGGGATAAAATAGGGGTTGCAAGTTTGTATGAAAATCCTTCTTTTCTCAAGTTACAGCCATGAAACTTAGCATTTGGGCTTTCAGTTAGATATGCAGACGTACGTGTTTCACCATTTTTGAATATTCGACCCCCAAAGGGGTGAAATAGGGAATGAAAATGAATGTCCTTCATTTATCAAGATATTTTTCAAGTTATAACAACGAAACTAGGTATTTTGGCTTTCTATAATATAAAGAAGTACGTGTATAACAGTTTTTCAAAATTCTACCCTCAAACGGGTAAAATAGGGGTTGTAAGTTGGTGTAAAAGGCCGGCGTTTTTCATGTTATAGCCATGAAACTTGATACGAGTATTTGGGCTATCGGTTTAAATTATGAAATACATAATTCACATAGTTTTTATAATATCTATCCCAAAGGAAGTTAAATAGTCCTTCAATCACGCCGCAACAGAGCAACGGATCGACGTGTTTATTTTCATGGGTTCTTTTTATCCCGGAAAATTAAGGAATGCTTATGGGAATTAAAAAACTTATGCCACGCGAACGAAGTCGCGGGCGTCCGCTAGTTATGAATATATTATTTCAAAATGCAATAAATTAATAGGTTTTATCTTAAGGTCCACTAGAGATTTTAAGCATCCAAAAAGTTCCATACATCTGTATCAAACCATAGTACGAAGTATTATGGAATACAATTCAATAATATGGTCACCGTACTATGCTGTTCATAGCAATCGGCGAATTTTGTCGTTTCGTTTTAACTATGGCCACAGAAATACAACTTACTATGATCGACTGGAACATTTTGGAATGCAAGCTCTAGAATTTCGTCGTAAATACTTCCATCTGTTATACTTACACAAAATCATCCATTCTGAAATAGACTCTCCTACCTTACTCTCATCAATAAATATAAATATTAATTGCCTATTAAGAAAACCGAGACCCTTCGCCCTTAATGTCTACATGAACAATACTTCTTTTTACAATCCCATTGTTCGCATGTGTCGCCTTTACAACGATCTTGCCAAAAATGACCGCAATGTTAATAGACATTTTCAATAATAAAATAAGTGCTTTTAGAAAACATATTTTTAATTGCATAAAATAGTACTAGTAATTTTGTAACGTATTTTATTGTCTTTAAATTGTCGACCATTGTTGTTCATATTTTGCTAATCAATTTTATAAATTCTATGCAAAATTTCTCTGATTTGTATTTGTAACTTCAAACACTAGCTCTTTCCATCTTCATTCATTCACTAGTCTTTTCTATTTATGTTATATGTTTTGTGTATAAGTCATGATGTGTGCACATGTTTTGGGTTATAACTTAGAACCGATCTTATCATTTAATACCTACCGAAATGTTATAGTTATTACCTGTTTTGTGTACCAATAAACAATAAACAATAAACAAAAACATATTTACTTTATAAAACTGTTTAATTGAACACTAAATAAATTATTTAACAATTTTATGTACAAAATTTAGCGAGTTTGCTGTAGTTGTTGGTCGCTTGACTTAATGGCGAATTAGTACATGACTGTGTAGTAAAATGCGAGACGGGCCGCCCGCGCCCCGGTGGTTACCCGCACCCCCGCTTCCGCGCTGCTTGGCGGGAGAATTTAAATATCGCGCGAACAGCCCTGTCCTTGTGCCCGCCATAGCGCTGACCCGCTTTTCAGACTGGATGGCGTTAGTAAAATAGGTCCACATTCTTTGTTTGACAGGGCCCGTCTATGTAAATTGAGGTCGTTGGTAATGAAAATGAAAAAGAAAAATAATGACTGAAAAATATCCGTTTTTTGGTCAACAGGATAGCGGCGCGTATCGCTCACCGAATGGAAGTGCTATCCAATTTGCCCGCTAACATATCAGATGATCTTCGCTTACAAGCGCAGATTGAATTGCGAGCACTTCGAGTACTCAATTTCCAAAAACAACTGCGTGCTGAGGTATTTATGATTAAAATAATTTACTAGCTTTCTCCATAATATGGGTGTATTTTTAAACTTCGATGAAATCAAACGATAATAAAACCCTTTCGCTGATATTGTTAGTTATGTTTTTCGCTATATTTCTGCATCGTAAACTCCTAATGCGTAATCATAATCATTCTCAATCGTCTCTACTATTACCTGGCATAGGTCTGGCACCATGACTTACTATGCGACTGACCACGAAAAAATGTGAAACATATTTTCAGCTGGTTGCCGTTGGCTCTTTGTTTGAACCCTAGATTAACGCCTTAGGACGCGTGACTCTACCGCAAAGAAAGCGATGATTGCGTGTTTATTTTAGTCCTGATTGGTTTTGAATACAATTTTTTTAATGTCAAGTTTAGTTTCTCTAGGTTGGCTGGAAGAGATTTTTGGTGATAAGACCACCTATTGTACAGCTGTTGTTTCCTTATTTTTTGTTGTTTAAGTGATGTACAACATAGTGTATTTTCATTTCATTTAATCTGAATATCATTTATGTACAAATTATTTCTTTATTAGATATTGGGTCAAATCCGCCGCGACACAACTCTGGAGACGGCGGTGAACATCAAAGCGTACAAACGCACCAAGAGGCAAGGTCTGCGGGAAGCGCGCGCCACTGAGAAACTCGAGAAGCAACAGAAGCTGGAGGCGGAAAGAAAACGCAGGCAGAAGCACCAAGAATTCCTGCAGACTGTACTGCAACATGGTAAGTACCTAGTAAAAAAAAATTACAGTCATAAGGACTGCCCATAAAAGTGAAAACGAATATTGAATTTCTTTTTGTTTTAATTTTTTTAATACTTTTTTTTTTTCTTTAAAAAAATAAAAATAATAAAAATATAAACCTTAAAACTAAGACATCGGAGATGTCTCTCAACAAGTTCTTAATTTTTTTAAAACCTTAACTAATTGAAAAATCCAATTACAATGTAAAGGATTATTTAAATGATAAAAAAGCATGGGAATGAATTGTTCCAGCTGCTAATTAATCAAATTGTTTATAGTTCTATTAAACATACTATGTTTAATAATAGTACTTCAGACCAGAGCGCGTTTGGAAGTTGGAACCCCGTAGATTTAGTTTTAAGATACTGTAATTCATTATCACCATCATGTTTTATGAGTTTCGGACGTTAATAAGTGTACAGTATACCTAAATTGAATAAATAAATTTTAGTTTAGTTTATTAAATATTCATCTTTAATTTTAATGCGATCAGATGGTGGACTATGTGGCTAATTCTATTGTACACAATCGCTAAACTAAACTAAAATGATAGCTCTAAATATATTGCTATTCCTTTTATAGCACTCCCTGCGGAAAGGGACTGTACTAGATTAGAATTGTCAATTTATTTTAGTTTAGCAATTGTGTACAACAGAATTTGCCACAAAATAAAAATTAACTATGAAAAATTCCTCAACTTGCAAGTGGCTGGCCTCGTTTTATTATAACTGCTGTGGTTTTAATTTCATCGTTTTTTTCCGTTTCCTAAAACTTTTGTTTAATTTACAGCAAAGGACTTTAAAGAGTACCATCGCAACAACGTCGCAAAACTGTCGCGTATGAACAAAGCCATCATGAACCACCACGCCAACGCCGAGCGCGAACAGAAGAAAGAGCAGGAACGCATTGAGAAGGAACGTATGCGACGGTATGTTGACTATACGACCATGTTTACATTGCAGTGACACCGCATTCGCAACGCGAATTCATCGTTGCGTATTATACTGAATAAAGGGCCGTTCACACGGTTTAAATTGTACGTTTCTTTGCAATACAAACATTCTGTCAACAATTAAGTCTGAATAGTTACGAAACTATTCTCATTTTATGCGTCACTACGTATTCGGTAAGAATTATCTTGAAAAAAAAAATGCTGAAAGAATGCTCTGAACTAGATAATGACCTCGACTTCGCTTGTGTGGTAAATGGTCTTGTGTGGTCTTTTGTAAATCACACTAATATAATAAAGGCGAAAGTTTGTGTGTATGTTTGTTACTCCTTCACGCCGCTACTACTGAACCGATTTGGCTCAAATTTGGAACATAGATAGCTTATAACCTGGATTAAAACATAGGCTACTTTTTATCCTGGAAAACTGAGGAGTTCCCGCGGGAACCACAAAACCTCAATCCACGCGGACGAAGTCGCGGGCGTCCGCTAGTATAGAATATATAGAAAGCTTACAGAATGAAATGCAAAAATGTGTCTTTGTCTATCTGTTACCGTTTTATAGCCTATCCGCTTTTAAACTGTTTAACAACTGTTAACAATTAAAACGTAGACCAACAATAATAATGATATCCGTTTGCAGTCTTATGGCGGAGGATGAAGAGGGCTACAGAAAGCTGATCGATCAGAAGAAAGACAAGCGACTGGCGTTCCTTCTGTCGCAGACGGACGAGTACATCGCCAGTCTCACAGAGATGGTGAAACAGCACAAGCAGGAGCAACGCAAGAAGCAGGCAGAGGAAGAGCGAAGGAAGCGGGTAAGCTATAAATTAACCACCACCACCACCACTACAGCCCATTATTGTCCTGCTGGGCACAGGCCTCCACTCACATAGGAGAGAGGGAATTAGAGCTAAGACCCACCACGCTATTCCAATGCGGGTTGGCGGGCTTTAACGACTATTTTCATGTTACTGAAAATAACCGGGACCGACGGCTTAACGTGCTCTCCGAAGCACGGAGATTACTCACCGCCATCTTAACTCCGGGCTGATACTGAGAATTTCTAGTCAGAAAAACCCAATAATTAATTTGGCCCGACCCGGGACTCGGAACTCGTCGGCCGCAGTCGAACCGCAGTCCTAACCATTAAACCAACAAGGCAGTTGAAAAGAGAGAGAGACAAAAAAAATTAACACAAACTAGTATGAGGAAGTTTTCTTTAATGAAATGTATTCGAAATAGAAATAATATGCAATATAAGCTTAAGAAGGATCCTCATAATATTATACTTAAAACTACATACATACGCTATAGAAACTTTTGTAATAATCTGTTAAAAAAGTAAGAAGAAACTACGAGCGTAAAACTAAAAAGCATAGTACTGAGTTATTAAACATTAAATCATCACAGAATGAATCGGTTAGCTTTATAAACGAATATTTTTCCAATGTGGGTAAACAACTGGCAGAAAATAAATTAAACAATCAGCAAAAAAAATCCAATACCTTTGAAATCATCATTTGCAGCTCCACTTAAATCATTTGGTTTTCTAGGTACTGATAAATCGGAAGTTAATTCCCTCTTAATGAACCTCAAAACAATAGTTTCGCCGGGTGGGATAACATATCTACTAAATTTATTAAGCACGTCAAGCATATTCTTGTCCCTATCGTAACCTACATCTTCAATACTTGTTTTGACCAAGGAATTTTTCCAGAAGTTTTTAACCTGTGCTTGATTCACCCAATACTTAAAAATGGGAGCAAAAACGCAGTGGATAATTATAGGCAAACTAGCGAATGCCCGCGACTTCGTCTGCGTGGTTTGAGGTTTTTTGGTTCCCGCGGGAACTCCTTAATTTTCCGGGATAAAAAGTAGCCTATGTGCTATTCCAGACTATAATCTATCTCTGTGCCAAATTCCAGCCAGATCCGTTCAGTCGTTGGGGCGTGATTGAGTAACAAACATCCATACATCCATACATCCATCCAAACTTTCTCATTTAATATATTATAGGCAAATATCCCTGCTGCCGGTTCTATCCAAAATATTAGAATTTTTTTTAAATAAAAGACTAAATGTATATTTAAACGAGAATAAAATTATCACTGGCTCTCAGTATGGGTTTAGAAAGGGTAAAAGTTCTTGCCAATGAAATCGTAAGAAAGCTTGACCAGGGCCAAAAATGCATTGGTGTAATATTTTTGGACCTGGCCAAAGCATTTGATACTGTTTGTATTCCCATACTGTTAGAAAAACTGGATGGGATCGGCATCAGGGGTACTCAGTTTCAACTTCCTTAAAGTTACCTCACTAACAGAAAAAAACAAGTAAAATTGGTGACGTCCGAAGTTCCGAAGCTTTTATTACGTATGGTGTACCGCAGGGTAGCGTTCTAGGCCCTACCCTGTTCTTAATATATATAAACGACCTTGCCCTTATAGATCGTAATAAAGGCAACATCTATTCTTATGCAGACAATACTGCCCTGATATTTCACGGTGACACATGGGAGGAAGTAAAATGTCATGCGGAGAAAGGTTTAAGTAATGTGGTAAACTGGCTTGACAGAAATGTGTTGACTTTAAATGTAACAAAGACAAAGTTTATGACCTTTTCAATTAGGACACCAACTCAACCTCCAGATAATTTTGTCATAAAATGCCATTCGTGCAAATATCGGCAGAAAATTACTTATGATTGCCCATATATTGAGAAAGTAACGCACTATAAATATCTTGGAGTTATAGTAGATCAACATCTTAACTGGTACACACAAATTAATCACTTAATAAACAGAACTAGAAATCTCATATGGATATTTAAAAAACTACGCCATGTTGTCCCACCCGAGGTTTTAAAAAATATATACATAGCTCTGGGAAAGTCAAATTTAATGTACTGCACCCTGCTTGGGGAGGTGCATGTAAGACTCAACTTATTCAGTTAGAGAGAGCCCAAAGATCCCTGCTTAACGTAATGTATTTCAGATCGTACATATACCCGACTCATAGTTTGTACACAACAGCCAAATTACTAACTATCAGACAACTATACATCTTACAAACTATAGCTGGGGTTCACCGTACTACTGAATATAATAAATCTCTCCAAAACAGAAGACGTAACCATGCAGTCATTAACACTGTCTCAAGTAATAAGACCCAATTTTCTGCAAGACAATACCAAAAACAATCAGTTTATCTATACAATAAAATTAATAGAATCATAAACATATATTATGATAAGCAACTATTTCCACTTAAAAAATTGTAACTAATTGGCTGAATAACTTTTAACTACGAGGATACCGAAAATCTTTTAAAATCACAAATTTAAATTTAATTTGGTAATGAGATAAATGATATGGTACATAGTAACTGCGATCCAAACACATTTACATTCACCCACACACATACACTCACATGCACACGCACACAACCACTCGTACAGAACAATGCATGCTAACTTTGTATTTTTATTAATTTTAAATTGAATGTTTCATCGTTAAAATATTATTGTTACTTGTTTAAATACTAGGAGGAAGAGCGGGGACCCCGAGATACAGGATTTTTCTAACTTACTTCAGGGTTCCCGACAAAATTGTGAAACGACGAATATTTTTACCAATAAATTTCATTTTCATTTTTTCATTTTCTTTTGACACAATACAATCTTACAAACATCCAAACTTTCACGTTTATAATTTTAGTGGAATAGTTTCCAAGGCAAAAGGTAAGTTATCTGTTGTATTGTAACAGAAATCTCGGAAGAAGAAGGTGCTAGAAGGCGGCGAGATCGACGCTCTGGATGACAGCTCACAAACTTCAGACTCGCGAGTTAGCGTCATGGATCCTAAGACAGGGGAGGTACAAAGATATTTTTATATATTTTTTAGCAGATAATAATTTTATTGTTTGTTCAGCGATGGCTAAAATTAATGTTATTTAAGATTCGATAAATGCGAGACGTCAGAAGCCCAGCTTTGCATAGTCAAAAAAGATCAAACTAGTTTAAACGGTGCGCAGGACGCCCGGTGTTGGTACCACACTATCTTCAAACACCTTACGCTTCACAATCTGTATCTTACTAATATTAAAAGCAAATACTGGTTATCCACTTAATTATTATTTATTCCTAAATTTAATCTCACAACATGGCTGCCATTTTTCCACTACATACCGATTTCTCTCCAAGCGTTTCCCACCAGTGCTGCCACTCTCGAGAGCCAGAAACAGTAAGGCCATGGACTTAATATGTTAATGTTCAGCCTAACACTAAGTATGGGTTAAAAATTGGTTTACGCTTTTGTCTTGAAACAACCTCAAGGCAATGAAGTAACAATGAATATGACTGGCCCATTCGATGGATATGATTGGAATTCATGGTCATTGTTTTATTTCACAGATATTAAGAGGAGAAGAAGCCCCATTGCTGTCTCAGTTTAAGGACTGGATGGAAACCCATCCAGGATGGGAGGTGTTATCTGATTCAGACGATTCCGGAGACGACAGCCAAGATGATGGTAACCATTATAAATTCTTAATAAAGAGAATCTCAACTAAACTTGATGCACAGGTCTCAATGTAGTCCTGTCCTATTCTGTTTGTATTATTATTAAAAGGATAGGACCTGTCATTTTGCTTTGGATTTATGTACAGCCTAGTAGGTCCTAATTCAACTCAATTAAAATTAAAATTCATATTTTATTATATTGAATAGCAATTAGACGTAATTATGAAGGTATTAATAAAAGAATTTTGCTTATAATAGAAAGGAGAGAGAGAAGAGAGCGGCACAGAGATGAGAAAAGTGATAGAGAGAAGACAGAAGAGGAGAAGGCGCGCGAAATGATTAAAAAAGCGAAGGTCGAAGATGACGAGTACAAGACTGAAGAACAAACATATTACAGGTAAGAAATCATATCTATTAGCCAATGGGCGTCCACTATTGCTTCACTTGGTTTCTAATGAGAGCCAATTTACTCAAATTGTAATAATTTAGTTCTTATTCAATGTTTATTGAGGGAAAACTTCACAATGTATCAAGATTACTTGGATTATTATTTATCTGAGGACCTGGGTCATACTACTAAAACAATTTGAACAAAATTCAAGTGATTAAATGAAATTGTGTCCTCTTTCAAATTGTTTATTATTATTGTGTTATTGTTTAGTAACTATTTGTTTATTTTTCAGTATTGCTCACACGGTCCACGAATCTGTCACAGAACAAGCCAGTATCTTGGTTAATGGCAAACTTAAAGAATACCAGATAAAGGTATGTTCGAGTATAAAGTATTTTTACAAAATATAGAGCTTTGTAAACTCATAACATGATGTCCATAAAATAAAATGATCCCACACCATTTATGTGACGTCACTTTCATGTACTTGTTTTGAGATTTTACCTTTTTCCCTTGGCCTTAATAGGTTTTTCCTTGTAGGGTCTAGAGTGGCTGGTTTCTCTCTTCAACAACAACCTGAATGGAATTCTGGCAGATGAAATGGGTCTCGGCAAAACCATCCAAACTATTGCATTGGTCACCTATCTGATGGAGAAGAAAAAAGTCAACGGGCCATTCCTTATCATTGTACCATTGAGGTAAGCTATAAGGAAATATATTTCGCAAACTACGTTACGACCTTCTGTTTTTCCATAAAAAATAAACCAGTAACGTCTCACTGAATGGCTGACTGATCAATGCCCAGTCCAAATCATACTACCTTCGAGAGCGGAAGTTATTCACAGGGGTGTCCTTTATTATGTAGATAAGGAATGAGGCCCGATTTATCGAACTGCCCACGAGAGCGAAGAGGCGGGCGGTAAGCTAGTTATAAAATGAAATAATATATAATATTTTTGTGTACACATAGATGAGGCAGTAAATAAGTGAACGGCATATCTTCCCCCACGAGCATATTTTGGCTGTGTGGCTCATTACATAACTATTTACATAATAGTTCCAACATTTTCATCTGCCCTGAAATAATGCGTTTATTCTCCCTTTTGTTAGGTTTATTATTTCGATAGCTATCAATTTGACTTATTTCATGACGTTTCATTAAATTTCTACGGGGGTAATTCCTTTAAATACAAATGTTTTGAGATTCATAGGGTAGTTTGGTACGAGTTCCGGACCGCGGCTCAGTGAACAACGATTATTAAATACTTGGGTGTTTGGGTTGTAATTTGATTTGTTGGTCGGTGGTCGGGATTAACATATTGGATCAAGGTCTTTTGTGTTGTAGTAAATTATTCCTGTGGGTTTGAATTACAAAATTATCAAGGGGCGATTAACTTGTCCCTATTCCGAAATGTTCCTTACACTTGCAGTACTCTATCGAATTGGGTGCTCGAGTTCGAGAAGTGGGCCCCGACAGTGCAAGTGGTGTCATACAAAGGCTCGCCGGCGTCGCGCCGCCTCGTGCAGACGCAGATGCGCTCCACCAAGTTCAACGTGCTGCTCACTACCTACGAGTACGTCATCAAGGACAAGGGCGTGCTGGCCAAGGTAGCGTGAGCAGTGGTATATTGTGTAAAGAGTGTGGGATGAGTGAGGTGAATGTGTACTCGTCCACACCAATAGGATACCTCCGGACTGGTGTAAGGTGTTGTGCCTGGAGACCCTTCTGGTCCTACAGTTGTAAGTTGAACTCTATTCTGTTATTGTCAGAAAACTTAGATAGCGCGATTCAAGCTTGTTATGTAACTTATAAGTTTTCAGTCAATTATCTATCCAGTGATGTAGATACAATTAGCGCCATCTAGTTTACACGTGGTAACCGCTACAAGAGTACCTAAGATTTATCGTCAACACAATAGCCAAAGACAAGGAGGACGGGAAAGGCTAGTGCTGCAGTTCTAATTTTTTAGGGGCTTCTGTAATTTTAATCCACACGGGATTAAAAAATTAGGGGCTTCTGCACGTTTAATCCCTTGTGGATTTGTTAACTACTTAACAAATTGTTAAGTAATATCCACAAGGGATTAAAAGTACAAAGTTAAGTATGTACTTTAAATCCGCAAGGGATTAAAAGTACATACTTAACAATCACTAATAATGGTGTAACTCCACAGGTGCAATGGAAATACATGATAATAGACGAGGGCCACCGCATGAAGAACCACCACTGCAAGTTGACGCAAGTGCTCAACACGCACTACATCGCGCCGCACCGCCTGCTGCTGACCGGCACGCCGCTGCAGAACAAGCTGCCCGAGCTTTGGGCGCTGCTCAACTTCTTACTGCCTTCCATATTCAAGAGCTGCTCCACCTTCGAGCAGTGGTTCAACGCTCCCTTCGCTACTACAGGAGAGAAGGTAATTCTTCAAGCAGGACTTTTGTACATGATAATAGAAGAGGGCCACCGCATGAAGAACCGCCACTGCAAGTTGACGCAAGTGCTTAACACGCACTACATCGCGCCGCACCGCCTGCTGCTGACCGGCACGCCGCTCCAGAACAAGCTGCCCGAGCTTTGGGCGCTGCTCAACTTCTTATCGCCTTCCATATTCAAGAGCTGTTCCACCTTCGAGCAGTGGTTCAACGCTCCCTTCGCTACTACAGGAGAGAAGGTAATTCTTCAAGCAGGACTTTTGTACATGATAATAGAAGAGGGCCACCGCATGAAGAACCGCCACTGCAAGTTGACGCAAGTGCTCAACACGCACTACATCGCGCCGCACCGCCTGCTGCCGACCGGCACGCCGCTCCAGAACAAGCTGCTCGAGCTTTGGGCGCTGCTCAACTTCTTACCGCCTTCCATATTCAAGAGCTGCTCCACCTTCGAGCAGTGGTTAAACGCTCCCTTCGCTACTACAGGAGAGAAGGTAATTCTTCAAGCAGGATTTTTGTACTTGATAATAGAAGAGGGCCACCGCATGAAGAACCGCCACTGCAAGTTGACGCAAGTGCTCAACACGCACTACATCGCGCCGCACCGCCTGCTGCTGACCGGCACGCCGCTCCAGAACAAACTGCCCGAGCTTTGGGCTCTGCTCAACTTTCTACTGCCTTCCATATTCAAGAGCTGCTCTACCTTCGAGCAGTGGTTCAACGCTCCCTTCGCTCTACAGGAGAGAAGGTAATTATATTGTAATAAAAACAAAAACAAAATTATAATAGCCAAGCGGGATCTTTTGTGAGATGATTGATTTTCGTGAATTTTTGTATTCGGATTTTTTATTTATTAATCAATAATGTGAATATCACGTGTACTGGGTGGAAACGCATGTAAACACAACAATTTTTTTAAATCATATATAATAATCGACCTGATTTTGTTCGTTATAATTTAATTGCCAAAAAAATATCATATAACGTTAAATAAAAATAGCTATAATTTCCATGTCTACACTTTTATTATTTTTGACGGTTATCATCCTTAGCTCTTATTATAAACTAGCGAATGCCCGCGACTTCGTCTGCGTGGTTTGGGGTTTTTTTGGTTCCCGCAGGAACTCTTTAATTTTCCGTGATAAAAAGTAGCCTATGTGTTATTCCAGATTATAATCTATCTCTGTGCCAAAGGAGACTGAGCAGTACTGTATGGAGTTTGGGCTAGTAACAAATATTTTTGTGTCTCGATAAAAGTTTGCTTAAAATAAAGTTTGATAACCCTACTTTCATATACAAAAAGAATTTTTAATTTATTCCTCCCAGTTTTTGAGAAAAACAATTTTATGTAAAAGGTATGGTATATGGACGTAGAAGGCTCCAAAAATAACAACACTGCACAAACGCGTAAACGCAAGCTGCAACATAGATAAGTTTTAGCGCATACGGAGGAAATAATATACTATATCTCAACTCGACGTACAAGAAAACGGCATGGGATTAAAATATCTAAATTCGAATCACCTTTGCTGTCGAAAATAGCAAAAATGTCAGTAAGCAAAAACCACAGACAACTAACCTGCAAGTGTTGCAACTAGCACCGAGTTGAGTCGATTCTATCAAAATGGTTTGCAAATAAATATCGATATTTTTTTATAGTACTATGAAAATGATAGTTTTTAATCGATTATAAGTCGATCACCGCCCGTTTTTATTTCATCGATTTCAATAATAACATCACTAGGTATGTCTACGGTTAAAAATGGAGTCTGGTTTTACAAATACAATTGGAGTACTTTTAAAATGCTGAAAAAATCGCGGGATAGGCAGCACTTTGTTTTATATGCCAAACTGAATTATAAAATTAAACTTAAATTATGAAAATAATTATCTTCTGACACAAGCATAGCCTGTGTATGTTCAGTCTCCTTTCATCCAGATCCGTTCAGATGTTCGGGCGTGATTGAGTAACAAACATACATCCATACATCCATCCATCCAAACTTTCGCATTTATAATATTTATTTGAAAACTTTTTACAAAATTGCCTTAAATTTTAAGGTGGAACTAAACGAGGAAGAAACGATCCTGATTATCCGTCGTCTGCACAAAGTGCTGCGACCCTTCCTGCTGCGTCGGCTCAAGAAGGAGGTGGAGAGCCAGCTGCCCGACAAAGTGGAGTACATCATAAAGTGCGACATGAGCGGCCTGCAGCGAGTACTTTACAAGTTAGTCGCATTATACTCAGTTCAAATACGCATTTTGTGGGAAAAGGTGACACTGCAAATAGCTATAAGTTTAGTGTGGTTTACAGTTATGTAGGCGGGGCGGGAGGATGTACAGTTTCGGTACTGAGCTACGACTACGAACTTTCGAGTCGAGTCGAGAGTTTACGAGCGATTTCATATTTAATAATGTGTTTACGATATTCTTACGTCATGCGTGGCGCGAATTTTAGTGATTTAGTTATCTTCATGCGGGTGCAGAAGGACGTGGGAACCCACCGAATTATTATTCCAAAAAAACTGCTACTATTATGTGATTAATGGAAATGGGTCACGACCCTCAGTAATAAGGAATACGACGCAAAGAGAGAGCTATCCTCATGATATTATACTTGGGTATTGTGAAATTTCAGTAGCGTATTTTATTGATCACAATATGATGTTCACGACTTCGTTTTCATGTTTTAAAAATAGCGGGGTGCTTTTCCGGGATAAAAAGTAGTCTTTGTTACTAAGTACCTAAACTATACCCATGCAAAAATCATGTCGCGTCGATTTAGTGCTCTATTGCGGCGTGATTTTAGATCAAACCAATAAACCTATGAACCAACCAACAAACCTACTTTCACATTTATAATATTAATTCGGATTTCCTCGAACCTTCTGTTACCGTAAAATAAAATGTCCGTTACAGACACATGCAGTCAAAGGGCGTGCTGCTCACAGACGGGTCGGAGAAGGGCAACAAAGGGAAAGGTGGAGCGAAGGCGCTGATGAACACTATCGTCCAGCTGCGCAAGCTCTGCAATCATCCCTTCATGTTCCAGCACATTGAAGAGAAGTTCTGCGACCATCTCGGCGCTGGAAGCGGAGTGGTTAACGGGTAAGAACTAAGAGGCCCGATAGTCTAAGCAAATCGTAGTAGTTTGACAGCTTAAAACGTATTACTCGAACTGTTTAAGGAGTTCATACATGCTTTTTGACGTGCAGGCATCTATGAACTCTTCAAACAGGTCGAATTATACGTTTGATAAACGATTATATATTTATTTTATTGCAAAGGTACACAAAAGAAATACAAAACAGGATCCAAGCAACAACCCTAAGTATGTGTACACAACATTATCTTGAAAATACAATTTAAAATCACAGTAATAGGTATAGTTAACATTATTATTATTTAAAAATAATAAAATACATAGGTGCAGTTTTCCTTACACAATCGGGGGGAAGATTTGTACACAATTATTATTGTCTGAAGGCTTGCTGCTCATGGATAGGTTGTAGAAAGACAATGAATGGAAAGGATATCTAGGATGGAGGAGTTCTGGGACCCCCTTGGAGCTGCAAGCAGAGTGGTTAACAGGTTAAGCTGCTCATAGATGGGTCAGAGATGGGCAATAAAGGAAAAGGTGAAGCAAAGAGATAATAAAATGATTGGCACTCTGAGTGACACCATATAGAATACTCCTGCAATAAAAAACTTGTATCCTATCTCTGGTCAGTGCTATTTCATGCAAATTGCGGTATGAGGATGGCAGCGATAAATCTAGAATATCTAAGATGATCTAATTATAATGTCTACAACCTAATATTGGATAGTGTGCTCCAGAACTACTTCCACTTAGTTCCTCTCTCACCTTTCTACCTTCAATCCGAGAGGCATTGTGGATTTGTAAATCAGAATGATTAATGTTCACTTGATGAATAAATAATCTTTATTAACAGAGTTCAATTGATGAAATGGCGCAGGAATCAACTGTAAAACGGCGTATTTACTATTTTTATTACAGGCCTGATCTATATCGAGTTTCGGGCAAGTTCGAACTGTTGGATCGAATTCTGCCCAAACTGAAGAAGGCAGGGCACAGAGTGCTGATGTTCTGTCAAATGACCCAGTGTATGACCATCATTGAGGACTATTTCTCTTGGAGATGTTTCCAGTACTTGAGGTGAGTCCGTATAATTATTACAGTTCGAGTCAAACTTTAATGTGTCTCGAGTGGAGTTAGCTCTGTTGGTATATTTTTCAAAATTAACAGTAATAAAAACCTTAAACTTCTATACACGACTATACAAACAACGCCAGTGATACGTAGCGGAAGTGACACGCAAAGTGACCGGCGAGTGTGGGAGCGGGACACTGATACCCAACCCTGTACACCTCTCCGTTTTACTCTAAAATGTGTGAACTGCGCAACCGCAAAGACGTAATTCAGAGACGCAGATTGAACAGAACTGTACGAAGTCGTAAACTTAAGCTCATAATAATTATGATTTTTAACGTTTGTCATTTTCTATTATAAAAATCTTGCAACACTTCCAGTCCATTCCTCTCCCAGCACTGTATTGTTAAAGAAACTTCCTTACGAATTTTTGCTGAAAGATTTTTTAGTGAGTTTCACCAATAGATTTTTTTTATTTTATCAATGTGTGTGTGTGTGTGTAACTATAACAAGTGAACATAATTAAAACTTCAAACATACGACTGCCCTTCCCCATTGAAATTTTATTCCTCATTGGAATCTTATTCACATTTTTATTAAATGATATTTTTTGTGAATCACTGGATATTGAACTATAGTGTTATATATTTTTGGAATGTACTCATCTTTTTCAAGATGATGATTATATAGTTAATCTTATTTTTGATTATCTTTTTTCAACTTTCGTCTTTAATGTGGAACCATGGTCACCTGATCAATTTTTTTTTAAATTTTACTAGCCTATGTCACCCGGAATAAGCTAGGGATTCTAACGATACCTCATTTATCAAAATCGGTTCAGGCGTATAGAAGTTATGGTGGAATATACAAACTCACATACATACATACATACTTAGATGAACCCTGAAAACAATATACTCCTTTTTTCAGGCAGTCGTATAAAAATTGACATTTATCTGCGTACTAGCTGTTGCCCGCGACTTCGTCGGCGTGGATTGAGGTTTTTCGGATCCCGCGGGAAATCTTTAATTTTCCGGGTTAAAAAGTAGCCTATGTATTATTCCAGAATTTATCTCAGTGCCAAATTTAATCCAGATCCGTTCAGCCGTTCTGGCGAGATTGAGTAACAAACATCCATCCAAACTTTCGCATTTATAATCGACCGAGCGAAGCGAAGGTCTCTGAGTCTACTTGTCCGTCACTTGTGACTTGTCCGTCTGTCCGTCCGTCCGTCCGTCCGTCTGTCAGAGCCTTATAACTTCTGAATTACTGACGTAATTACTTCAAATTTAAAAATTATATATAAAAACCGATGGCCTCCCGCCGAATATGGCTTAAAAAGTAATAAAAATCTTTATTTCAGGGGGGCTCTCATAGAAGCGAATATGAAGAAAAAATATTTTTATAGCGTTACTTAGGGTTGCGGTATATCATTTTAAAGATAATTAGGAATAGAGTCCAAAAATATAATTTTTTAATTTTTCCCCTATAATTGACGAAATGTTCTCAAAGTGGCGATTTTCTAACGTCCAAAGTTGACCTCAGAACTTTAAATTTACTGAAATGATGAGCCTGAAACTTGATCAATTATTTGATTTATAATATATATTAATATTTATAGATAAATATTATATGGAAACGAAATTATTTAATTTTTAATGAGCCTTAGTATTTACAACAGAACTTCACAATGGTGTCAATAGATGGCGCCGCGAGGTCTCAGTTCGGGGCGAACCACTAGTATTAGTATAGAAATACATAATATAGATTTATGCTTCTGTTTGAACGCGACTCAACTCACGGCACTCGTGTCACAGGTTGGACGGAATGACGAAGGCGGAGGACCGTGGCGAGCTGCTGAAGAAGTTCAACGAGGCGGGCTCGGACTACTTCATCTTCCTGCTGTCGACGCGCGCGGGCGGGCTCGGGCTCAACCTACAGAGCGCTGATACCGTCATCATCTTCGACTCTGACTGGAACCCACATCAGGTCTTTTTCTTTTTTTTTATCTTGAGAAGGCTTGTAAAACTACCTACGTCATATTTTTTCAAATGATATTTCTGCATAAGGGCCTCCCTCTGAGCGCTATGCTTGCTACATTCGACTAATACGTGTTGGATATTATCTATCTTTAAACAAATGTCACAATTCGCGGAATCCACCTTTTTCGACCTTTGTCTTGTAGGTAGCACGGGTCTTTGGCCCGTTAGGTCCGAGAGGGGGTAAGGGCTTCGAGGCCTGGCCTCATTACCATCATCAACAATGATGTTTTGTTCGAATTTCGTTGATAAACAGAAGCGTAATTTATATCTCTACAGGACCTTCAAGCCCAGGATCGTGCGCATCGTATTGGACAGCGCAACGAAGTGCGCGTGCTGCGGTTAATGACTGTCAACTCTGTAGAAGAGAGGATATTAGCTGCTGCGAGGTAAGGGCTAGTCCAGGTATTTAAACGCACATTAAAATTTTAAACCAAGCCTTAAAAATTATAAAAGGTATGAATGTGAATTGAGATTCCAATACCATCTAGAAACAGCTGGTAATCCTCAAATTATGGATCGTATCTTCAAACAGCTAAGAATCATCCCAGGTAAAACCCGCCTTTGAAAATAAAAAAAAACACTAAATACAAGCAACTTACATGACAACTCTGCATTAAGGATTAATAATGTAATACTATTTCGTCACTTGTTGCTACTACGCTTAGTACATAAGATTCTATTTTTCTTCTCTAGGTACAAACTGAACATGGACGAGAAAGTAATTCAAGCTGGTATGTTCGACCAGAAATCAACCGGGTCAGAACGACAGCAGTTCCTGCAGAGTATCTTGCATCAAGATGGAGATGACGAAGAGGTAACTGACAAATTAAAAAACCTGGCTGAGTTTGTTGTGGGCTCTTCTCAGACCAGAGCGCGTTTGGAACCCTCGTAGCTTTAGTTTTAATTAAGATACCGTAACCGATTATCATCATGTTTTTTTAAGTAAGTAATTTTTTTGACGTCAATAAGTGTACCTACAGTGTACCTATCAATCAAATAAAACACCTCAAATGGATGTTTGTTACTCAATCACGCCAGAACGGCTGAACGGATCTGGATGAAATTTGGCACAGAGATAGATTATAGTCTGGAATAGCACATAGGCTTTTTATCCCGGAAAATTGAAGAGTTCCCGCGGGAATCAAACAAATGTATCTGTTCAACTGATTTTGATAAAATTTGGTACAGGGATAGGTTGTATCCCGGGAACCAAAAACCTCAAACCACGCGGACGTAGTCGCGGGCATCAGCTAGTATTGAATAAATGATATTGACTATTGAATGTCCTTTCCAAATATCAAAAAAATCAACAGAGCCAAAAAAATGTGTTGTCTATACATTGCTAAAAATTAAGCGTCGACATTTTTGGTAAGATATGTGACGCACAAAAAAATCCTTTGATCTACCAGATCATTCATGTGGGCATACAGAGTCGAATGTGATGCCACAAATAGATATTTTTCAAATAAAACACTAACTTCTTCAAGTTAAAGTGTGCTAGCGAAAGCCGCTCGCAACTTCTATTCGAACCGCAAATATAAATTTGCCGGTATATTGCTATCTCTATTTGGCTAATGACACATGATCGCGTGCAAGCGCGATAGCAATGAGCGTACAGAATTTGTTATACATTTAGTCCAAGTTCCGTGAATACCAAAAATGATGAATGAAAAATTGCTGTGTTTTTAACTTCGTGTTGTTATTCTGTATCTTGACAATATAGGCTATGTTCCTGATCAATTAGTACGTGAGATATCGTTGGTTTTAATATGAAACAAATAAGGAGAAAACATGTCATTTATGTCGTAAAAACATGCAAAACGCAATGTGCTTACATTTAATTTTGGGAAAGTATTTTGAAAAATAATTATCCAGGGACCTAGATAAATACAAGTTCAATCTTAATAATCGCATAATATGGTGGAAATATTCTCGAATTACAAATTATTTTGGTATTACGTTTGTATGGGCAATTCGCCCTCCACTGGCCCGTTAAGTGATAGAAACTATCCTTGTACCAAATTCATCCAAATTGGTTGAACGGATGGGCCGTGAAAGCGTAGCAGACATACACACTTTCGCTTTTATAATATAAGTATGGATTAATGATTTAAAATAACTGTAGGGCTTTTTCAAACAATAGGAGGAGAACGAACTCCCAGACGACGACTTGATCAACGAAATGATAGCGCGTTCTGAGGAAGAGATGGAGCTGTTCAAGCAGATGGACATCGAACGCAAAAAGACGGAGACTCAGTCGCGCCTCATCGACGAGTCCGAGCTGCCCGACTGGCTGGTCAAGAACGACGATGAGGTCGTTTGCAACAAGGTAAAGGAACTTTGAGTTAAGATCGCCATTGACGTCAACATTTTTGCCCACTTACGGCATCATTCATTCATTTATTTAATCGTTTGACTGTTACATAGTTTAGATCTTAAAATAATTTAACATAGGAGGAACAGTCTACCTCTAACAGGCATACGATATTAAAGTCATACTTAATATTAACATTTGATAGGATTAGAGAAACTAATAATTAGTAAAAACAGATTGGTTATTATTACATCTATTATGTCAAAAACACCTAGCCAAGTTTATTTTTAAATTTGTTAAGTCCTTAGTTTTGTCACGATTGAAAAAGTCATTTATGCTATAAAATGTCATGTTAGTAAGCCATAATTTCAGGATTCTTCTATGTTTATTAGGGTTTTGAAGCGCTTTTATTTCCAAAGGTAGATTATTAAATACACGTATTGCAGTTACATATTATGTACTGTTATCATACATTTTACATGTTGATATCGGTAATTTTAGGTCGTGATGATCATCAGTCTAAACGAGTTCATTTCTCGATCGACGTGGCCTCTTTTGAGGGTTTGCACATGGATTTGGCTCTCACGGTCAAATGTCATGACGGCATGACGAAACTTTAGTGCTTGTGAATTCATGTTTGTTTAATGGATGTACCCAATACCGACGTTTCTTTTTTCTCTTCAATCTTCATCGATAACAGAAATGCAATTGCAAATAAATCGTCGTCCTCCATTGACGTGATTCCGAATCTGGATTTCGTATTCGGAAAACGTACATAATTATGCGGCCTGTCTAACCATGGCCATATTTTATTTTATAGGGCCAAGGCTGGAACTACCTTGACGAAGACGAAACCCTGGGTCGCGGGTCCCGGCAGCGCAAAGAAGTGGACTACACTGACTCTCTAACGGAGAAGGAGTGGCTCAAAGCCATTGACGAGGAGTTCGAGGAGGAGGAGGAAGAGGATGATGATGATGAGGTTTTGGATAAGAAGCGGAAGAAAGGGCGTAAGCGACGGTAAGACTCCCTGAAGTAGAAACCTTAAATTGTGCGGCCCTCGGTTGTAATTCAATAATTCTCTGTATACTTTAATTTTTTAGGATTTAAAGAAGTTTATGCCCGTCTCCAAAAGCCGATATACATGCCCTATGTACCTTATTTCGTCCAAACAGGTTCAGAGTTTAAGAAAGGTGAGCTGACTCACCTTTCTGAACCATAGACTCGTATATATCTGTAAACTGGGAATAGACAGGCAACTCTAGCTTAGAAATTTTCGGAGAAAAAGTATTAAAAGAAAAATCCCTAAGGATACGCAGATTAATGGTTTGTAAATTAATTTCAAAGAGGCCTCTAGAGTGGTTCATCAAATATGCTTTTGAGGAAATCATACTAATATCATAAATGCGAAGGTGTGTGTTTGTCCTTCAATCACACAGCAATAGAGCAATGGATCAACATGATTTTTCGCATGGGTATTGAGGACCTGGAGAATGACATTGCCTACGTTATTTTTCCTTTATCTTGGAAAATTAAGGAGTTCCCATGGGAATTTAAAAACTTATTACACGTGGACGAAGTCGCAGGGATCAACTAGTTGGTGAATAGCAATATTTCAGGATTTAATAATAACAACTACGAGTACTACAACCCTTTAACTAAAGCTTGTGCAAATTGAGCCTATTGCAGATTACAACTTAACCTTTGGATTTGGCTTCAAATTCATTTTTTAATGGTTAATCTTTCAAATTTGCTTATTTATTGCACGCAGACGTCAAGAAGATTCAGATGAAGAGGAAGTGCCCTGTTCCTCAAAAAAGAAAAGCAAAACCGAAATCAATATGCTCAAAAAACGCCTCAAGAGCATTATGAAGAAAGTTATAGACTATACTGATGAGTGAGTACCTTTTTCAAGCTCTCTTTAGGTCATTCATTAGCATTATCATTACATTATTTCCTGTGTTTCTTCAATATATTATTTATTCGTTTGTTTTTATTTTTGGCATAGAAACGGGCGTGTCTTGTCGGAGCCGTTCATGAAGCTTCCTTCGCGTCGTGAGCTCCCCGATTACTATGACGTCATCAAGAAACCATTGGACATCAAGAAAATTATGAATAGGATTGAAGATGGCAAGGTAATTACACTGAAGGGCTCCGCTAACGTCAGATAATCGGTGGCCGGTAATATTTTTTGTGAAGCTAATGGTGATAACGATGGAGAAAACTTGTGAGGTAATCTGCATGCCTGAGAGTTCTTCTAAACATTCCAATAGTGTGTGAAGTCTCTGCATCCCGCATTTGGCCAGCGTGGTGGACTATGAATTATGTTCTTACATTTCAACTCCATGATAAAACATGAAAAAATCGCTTAGGGTTTATATTGTGCCTTGACCGGTGACCCTTGTTTATTAAACTTTGGTTGTTTCCAGTACATGGATATTTCCGACATGGAACGCGATTTCTTCACGCTGTGCGCGAACGCCCAAACCTACAATGAAGAAGCTTCACTGATCTACGAGGACTCCGTGCGGCTGCGTAATGTTTTCATTGAGATTAGACGGCGCTACGAGAACGGACAGAACTCTGAAGAATCTGATGATAATGATAATAATAAAGGTAAGTTGTCGCCATGTTTTGGTTACACCAAAAACAAGTTGCTTCTTCTTGAGGATGTGCAGAGATGTGCTATGCAGAGCTCTAATAAGAGATCCAGTATCACTTTGACTGTTGCCAATCTAATGTGATCTCCACCATCTATATTTCCTGACTAATACTACTTGCTGCCAGGAACAACCGCAACATCTTGGCCTCTTCCGGGTGCACTAGGTACTTCCTTAGGTAGAGGCTACATTTGTGCAGGGCAGTAGCAGAGTTTCCTCAGCCTCACAGCAGAGCCTACACAGTACACACATCTGTGTCCTGGAGCTTGAGATTAAACATATTATATCTGTACAACCTGCAATTTGAGGAGCTGGGGAATAACAGCAATAAGTATGCAATATGCATTCATAAACTTAATATTTTAAGAAATAGATCCTTTTCAAAATTACACTAATTAAATTAAATTCTTAAATAAAATCACTGAAGTGGAGTTTTAAAATTGTTACAGAAGAAGATGATTCAGATGGAGAATCAAATCGTTCCGTTAAAATGAAAATCAAACTGAAGAACAAAAGTAAGAGCACTCCTTCCAGGAAACGAAAACAACGAAAATATGTCTCGGACGATGAATACTTTGAGGAAGATTAGGTTAATATTATAGTGTGTAGGCTATATTTATAGCTCAATGTACTTTGTCCTATATAAAAACCTTAATTATTAATATCTATAAAGACTTTGGTGGTACATAATATCTTATTATTTGAAACATATTCCAAATATGTTTCAAATAATAAGATGTTAAGACCACAAGAATTTACAATCTCTTAGGATCAGACATTTAGGTTACTGGTTCAAATTGTTGCATTCGTAATGTCGCATTCTAATATGAAATATTTCCCATGAATAGTATTTATCATGCTTGCAATAAAGTGCACATTTATCAAATATATAATTTAGGTAAAAAATTTCATGATGAATCTTTTATTAATTAATTCATTATTAATTTAATAATTGAATAAGATATTATACAATATAATTTATTGAATTTAGAATGAGTATTTCAGTTATACTTGATATTAAATTCATGATAATATGAAATAATATATTTTTTATTATGATACCTTGGTACTACAGCCATTTTAGCAAATAGACATTGAATTTTGTGTATTGTAGGTGTTTGTGATTAGTAAATAAAACACTTGATATAATCAATTCTTTTATTCCCTACCCATAGGAAAACTTGAGTGATTGTTTTCCTTTGACATCTGCCCACCTGAACTTGATGCCATGTACAGCATTCATGTGTTTGTTAAGACTTGTGCTATGTGCGAACTTTTGCGCACAAGTTGGACATGGATATGGCTTGTCTCGAGTATGTACACGTGCATGGCGCTGTAGATCTCCATTAGTACAGAAGGAAATTTGACACTGACCACATTTAAATGATTTATCTCCAGCATGCCTGTAATTTAAGACACCAAAATTTTAAATATTACCTGAATGGCATATAACTGGTGATGTATTATAATTTCATAATGTGGGAGTTGAAACATTCACCATGTCAATGTAATATGATTTCAAAAGCACAGCACATGGGATTTCCCTGCACAGTTAAAATTTAATGTAAAGCTGTATCTAGAAATTTGAGATTTTGCATGAAGTTTTCTTTCATATACTAGAAATATGATAAAAAATTTATTATAATTATAATAGTTAGTTTTTTTCTTTCATATTGTATACCCTAAGAAAGAATATTCACCAGCAAGATGGGTTGAGTGGGGCTGGTATTCTCATATATAGTTTGGATCATACCTTTTCAAGTGGGTAATTAAAGTCTTCTTTGTGTGTGTCTTATAGCCACAGAGGTGACACTCTACTTTCTTTACAATACCATGTTTCTTTTTGTGGTTAAGCAGTTCTGAATGTGTGACAAATGTATCTCCACAGTCTTCACAATTGTAATTTCGAATATTATAATGGCGATACATGTGATCTTGTAGAGACTGTCTGGACTTTAATGGTTTATTACAAAGATCACATAAAAACTTTCCAGCCCCATGCACATTAAGATGCTTCTTTAGTGTAAAGGCATGTTTAAATTGTTTACCACAAATGGTACAAGTGAAATATGTTGTGTTACTATGAGTCTTTCTGTGTGCATTCAAGCTAGAGACTTGTGTAAAGGTTTTTCCACAGGGACAACAATAAGGACGGTCTCCATTGTGTCTTCTTATATGATTCACTAAGGTCTGGCTGTGAGGAGTGCAATAAGAACACTTGGTACAGTGATAGCGACGTTCAGGACCAAAACCTGTGACTTTACCCAGATGTTTCCTTTTTTGGTGCATAGACACATTATGCTTGGCCAATGATGCTTCACTTTTGAGTGTCTTATTACAGAGGGTACATAAATATCTAACTTTGTTATCATTATAAGTAGTGTCAGATATCTCAATATTACCTGAAATATGAATTAATTTATAAAATTAAATAACTAGATGAGGGCTGTGACTTGGTCCTTGTTTATTACGTGGCTTGTCTATTCTGTACCAAATTTTGAAAAAATTCGTTGAAAAGGAGGGCCATGAAAGTATAGTAGACACTACTCACATACACTTTCGCATTTTTAATATAAATTATGAATTATGATAACTTTATTATTTAGTTGAAAAGCCATTATTACCTTCACAAAATATGTCTTCAAATTCTACTTTTTCAGAGATATCCTTCTTGATATGTAGAAATTCTTCAGTATCATTGTCTAAATTATTATCAGCTATTTGGAACAGAATAGAATAACGCTCTTCAATGCTAACACATTTTTGGCGAAAATTATAAGCAATATTTAACTCTTCTATACAATCGTCACAAATTACTGAAGGTAAATATTTTTTATAAGTTAAAGATATCTGAAAACATGAATGAAGCTTATCCAAAATATCTTTTGTATCAAATAAATATGTAGATTTTGGCACTTTTCTTAAACAAATCCTACAAATATTCGTTTGAATAGTTTCCGGATGAGGCATTGTGTTTTCGAGTGTGAAATCCATGACACCATCCATGACACCATGATCCATCCATTTCGAGTGTGATAATAATTGTTTTAAAATTGTTAATTGATAAAGTGGTACAGAGACAAGTTAACCAGGTAGGTCAGAGACAAGTTAACCAGAGAGGTAGGTATACACCACACACAGACATAATAATAAAAAACGTAGTGATAAGTACATTCTCTTTGATAATAATTACGATACCTACCGACCGGCTAAAACTGACAGCAAAAGTCGTAGACAGGCAAGAGATAGACATGGCGTCAGCGTATACAGTGTACGATAGCAATAGTCTTAATGCGATATTATTTAATGATAAATAAATATTTTTTTGTTATTTCTATACTTTATAGCTATCATGCGAGTCTTTACAAATATAGGTAACCTGTTTTTATAACAATCAGTTAAAATCGTAAACTTACGTATTAGGTTATGATTCAGTATTTACGTTCAGTTCGGCTCTTGCAGCCTAACACACAGCAATACACCATCGTCTTTATGATAAACCACTTTTTTCGTAAGCTACGAGGCTCAGTTACCAGTTTGTCAAATTCCGATTTCGTACGAATATGGGCGAATAAGAAAAATCGAGTCAGGATTGTCTGACCTAAACTTTCGCAAAGGTACAAAAAAAAATGATACGCTGAGCATGACAAAAGACAACATTTTCTCGCTCTGTCACGCCTTGCATTAGCGTATATACTAATTTCGCTCACCTGTGGTATTGTTATTACATCTCCTCTCCTCTTGCTATATTTACTGTATGGCTACCTCACCTCTGTGGTTACCATCACTGTTGCACTATTAGACGCAACAAGAATACCATAAGCTTGTAGAAAAAAAATAGATGTTTCGATATTAATTATTTCGATGTATCGATATAAAATATTATATCAACTTTCGAAAATGTATCAAATTCGATGTATTTTCAATAGAAACACTGTAAAAAACTTTTTTTGTACTTAGATATGTACATAGCATGCTTTGATTTTAAAGGGAGCATGGAGGTTTTCTTGTCTATGTATACTCCAAGTCACACTGACTCGTGATGTTTTTAGCGCTCGTTTGAACGGCATGCTATTCTATTATTATACTCTTTGACGGCATGGTTGAAGCGGTTACTTAAACTAACTCCTATTAAGGCAGAAACATACTTACGTGTCGTTACGCTATGAATTTATTTAACAGCAATCAACGTGACGACATAATAATTGCTAATATTTTTTTCCAGTATCTATGTTCATAACGTCTTTGAGAGATGATATCTACTGAAAGGCCCGATGTATAGCGTCAGTTCTCATACTGTCTATATAGGTATTGCGTATACTTTAATACTGTACTTAATACTGTACAAGAATCAGCTTTTCTAATTATGGTTCATTTTTGGTAACGATAACACGTCTTTGACCGGCCATATCTAGCGAAAGGCCCAACAGTATTCGGTCAGACTTTCACTACCATTATCAGTGGAGAGTGTAGTACCCAGCTATTACTGAATCAGCTTTTCTGGGGATGGTTACAAAATGTGCAGCTATCTCTTAGTCTATTATTTTTCTGCTGAAATAAGATATTTTTTCGAAATAGTAGATACTTCGTAGAACATTATCTGACTATTCTTCAAAATCAGTCATCATGCCTATTCTTACTCTAGAACAAAATCAAAAACTAAAAAAAATTTTTTTTTTTAAAGTTGGTGTCCTCCTCGCACAGAATTTCTACCCAGAAATTGATTACATAGAGTAAGGACGTCAAAAAATTCCTACTGTGTCCTTGTCTATCCTAGTATTTAAGGGTCGAAGTACTGAAACATTGTTTTCTGTTCCGACGTTTTAGGATAGGAAAAATGAAAATTTCATTACTAAATTAATACCATTTGCTACTCAGTTAAATGAAGTATGACGTAATTAAAAAAAGTGGTCATAAAATCGTATAGTAACTGCAGAAAATTATCGATAAATTCATGGAAAACTCAAAAAAGGCGTTATCGCGTTCCGACTATTGTGATTTAATCTGAGACCTTATATAAACAAAAGTTATTTCAAATTAATCATTAAAGATCAAGGAACACTTTAATTAAACAATATTTTCAATACAACTTAAAGTTTTTGTACAATCTGGTTCCAAAGATCCCTCATACGAATTTTTCATACAAATTTACACTGGCTCATCCAACCCAAATGTCAAAACTTATAGCCTAAGAGATAACTGTATTTGTGGTAACTATCTTTTGGTAACTATAATTATATCTCCTTACTATTAATTTCCATGTTTCAGATTTATGTTAGTATTATCACAGGTGGTCTAAGAGCTATTTTTTACCCATGACGGAACGGACGGTATATATTATTATGTGTTTGCCCTAAGAGGTTGTGCGATTGTTTGTTTGTTGGTGTACTTTTTAGTTACCATTTTCCTGGAAAACTACTGGACCGATTAGTATGCAGTTTTTTGCAATAGATATGCATAACTTCTGTCAAGGTTCTTGAATATGTTTATGGCCATAGTCCACTAAGCTGAGCTGCAATTTTGATTTTAATTTTTCAATATGTTTCCATTTTTCTGAAAAAGTACTGGGCTCATTGAGATGCGGTGTTTTGCATTAGATATGTATAGCTTGTGAAAAAGTTCTTTAGATTTAGATATATTTTAAGTTATCGTGCTATCGTGCGCGCTCCTATCGTGTTTTTTATTATGTTACCTTTTTTCTGGAAAACTACTTTGCTGATTTAGATGCGGTTTAAAAAAAATATGTTTAGCTTCTGAGAAGGTTCTTAGATATGTTTTAGGGCCATAGTCCACAAAGCTGTGCTGCAATCGTGATTTGGTAGGTGGTCGAACTCCTTCTCATCGTAAACCCGTCGTGTTTGGACTCTTTTGATTTGCCTTGACAAGCAAGGTCACAGGAACTCCAGTTTTTATCCATTATATTTTATAACGTATTTTTTTAACTGATATATTTTAACATTTATTTATCAGAATATTAAAGTTTGACACAATTTGACACCTCTACTCATTACCATTTGGCCATAGTCCAACACGCTGGTCAAAAAAACTACTGAACCGACAAAGATGCAGTTTTGTGTTCATAAAACTACTTCTGCGAAGTTCTAATTGCTGTTACAAAGTTATAAGGTCACAAATTATAATGGAGCGCTGCAGTTCGTCGTGGGTTTTTTTTAAATTTTAATTTTATTACTTGACGTAAGTACTACTTGACGTACTTAACGACGTATTATTTCTTTGAGAGGCAATATCTAGTAAACGCCCCGATGTATAGAGTCAATTTTTATACTGGTTACTTAGGTACAGCGCATACTTTAATACTATACTAGAATAAGCCTTCCTAGTTATTGGTCATTTCTGGTAACAATAACTCGTCTTTGAGCGGCGATAAGTAGTCAGGTCCCCAGCCGCTTGCAGGCAGACCATCACAAATTCCACCAGACGATAGTTACTGTTGTGAATGATACGAGCACTTGATGAGAGCTGACATTTATTATTACTGAAATATATAACAATATTATATAAAATTCACATCATCTTTCCCTTTTATTTTTTAATGTACTTATATAATATTATAAGTACATCTAGTTTTATTATAATTTTATAATTGGCTTAGATATGTAATTATATTTAAACAATACCTACGTATCTAATCCTAATTTATTTTTACTGAAATACCAACATAACAATATTATATGAAAATCACATCAGCAGCTATCTCCTAGCCTATATATTTTTTGAAAGCTTGCCCCCTTAATACCAAAGTTAGAGGAATCGAGACAGTAATATATTTATATGAAACAAAAATATCGGCAACCGCGGTGGACGCGTTCCGCCATTTTGTTTTTACCTACGCACCGTCAAAAAAAGCGCTCATGCGAGTCCCTATGAGAGCTGGACAGAAATTGAACTGCAGCAGTGCAAATCAAATCAAATCAAATCAAATGTTTTTTTATTCAAATAAACTTTTACAAGTACTTTTGAATCGTCAAGTGAATCTACCACTGGTTCGGAATGCCATTCCTACCGAGAAGAACCAGCAAGAAACTCGGTGGTTGCTCTTTTTAAATAATTCATTTACAATAATTTTATTACATCAATGTGTACATAAGTAACCGCTGTCCTTAGCATTGCCGGTGCACAGTTCAATGCAGTCTCTGCCTACCAGTTCCGTGCCTTGAAGTTAAGTGCAGTTCATTATCGGTCCTGCAGCCTGCCATAAGAGCTCATAGCACCGAGTAGTAAACCTATTGAAAGCTAATAGCCACATTTTCGCTTTGAAACACATCTCACCACTTTCAGGTGGGGGACGAGGTAATAATAGCATTTCTTATTGGCTGGCTCAAGGTCAACTTTACACAGTTATAAGTACAAGTATGTGTTACCGCGGCACTTGGGCTGCCCGCTGCAAGACAAAAATATATCGATAAAAAAACCGGCCAAGTGCGAGTCGGATTCGCACACCGAGGGTTCCGTACAAACTTGTAGTAAGTTTTAAATTATTAAAAATTATTTTTATTTTAAATATTTGAGTTGATTGAATGAAAGGTAAATTGCGGTTTACGATTTATGACGTATTAAAAAAAACTACTTACTAGATCTCGTTCAAACCAATTTTCGGTGGAAGTTTGCATGGTAATGTACATCATATATTTTTTTAGTTTTATCATTCTCTTATTTTAGAAGTTACAGGGGCGGGGGACACACATTTTACCACTTTGGAAGTGTCTCTCGCGCAAACTATTCAGTTTAGAAAAAAATGATATTACAAACCTCAATATCATTTTTGAAGACCTATTCATAGATGTAGTGGGTTAGACACGTATGGGTTAGATGAAAAAAAAAATTTTGAGTTTCAGTTCTAAGTATTACTAGACTCTAGTTCTAACTAATTAAGGAACCCCCAAAATTTATTGTTTTTTTTTCTATTTTTGTAAGAAAATCTTAATGCGGTTCACAGAATACATCTACTTACCAAGTTTCAATAGTATAGATCTTATAGTTTCGGAAAAAAGTGGCTGTGACATACGGACGGACAGATAGACAGACAGACATGACGAATCTATAAGGGTTCCGTTTTTGCCAAATTTGGCTACGGAACCCTAAAATTACCATTGGAAAATCAATACAAATAATTTTATTCAAACAGCAAAAGACAACCATATGTATGATTATAGTGAATTATCTGATATATAATTTTTTTTAATTGCCCAAGTGCCCAAGTTCTATACTAAAGAACTTAAGTTTTCAACAACAACTTTTAATCAAAAAAATAATAGACATCTAACCTGTTCTTCTACTTCAGAATTGTTCGGAATTTAATGAAATATAAGTTTTTACTCAGTAAATTAATTTATTGGCATTCAAGTAGTCTAAGGCTATCGATATAATTTATCGATAGTTACACGGGCTACACTGGGCTATGCGTGGAAGAGACGGAGATATGTAGAACTACATGTGAAAGACAAAGAAAAACTGAAAGACAACAACGGGTTCCTTTTCATTTTGGTAAATATTTTTATGGTTTTTATTTTTTTGCGTATTGATGATTTTCATTTATTATTGCAAAACTACACTTACTTATGTAATGTTATCCCTAGGTATTGCTTCTCTTTCCACGCCATTTAATGCTACAGAGAGGCCTATTTTTCGTTTTTTACTCGATCAATTTCCGAGCACGGTCGAATACGGACTGAAGGCGGCTATAGGCACAAAACGTAGCGTTAGTACTGATAGTGCTAACGTTTGGCTGGTGAGGGGGCACGCTATGCTCAGTCAATTGGTTGTATGGTCTGTGGCTCATAGTAACCCCCCTGTTGTAGTAAGGCCGGCCACATACATTCGGAATATCGAATACGGGCCCTGTCAAACAAAGAATGTGGGCGTATTTTTAGCAACGCCATCTAGCCTGAAAAGCGGGAACTTGCTTGCAACATCTTGAATGAAAGCTTGAAAACGTATGACTCGGTCATAGATAATATAGGACGTAGCCATAGAAGCCGTAAGGCCAGTTAGTAAAAAAAAATATCATACAGTTTGCCGCGGAAATTAAATGATTGCGTAATGGATAAAAATATAAAGTAGGAATATTAAATAACGTTTTTCTGTAAATGTATAATAGGGATGATGCCAATAAATCAAATCAAAAATAAATTATTTCTAACTGATTATTCATTAGAGGGTCTTCCAAAAGACATAAAATTCACATCCTGGCTTACTTTTAAGTTTGAAAACTATTTTAAAATATAGAAGAAAAAAAAGTGCGTTGAAATTTGATGACGTCACTATTGTGATTTTCATACAACTCCCATAGACCATACTAGAAGCGCGTTTTTAAGTTAGAGTTGCTGATTTGATTGAGTTGTCATCATCCCTATTGTGACTTGAAACACTTACCTTAAAATAAAAATTGTACAGTGCCAAACTAATGAGACTTTAGATGTTATCCTAAGAATAACAAATTATCTACACGACGAGCGACCGTGACAGCGCTACGATGGGGACAAAGACAGGTTAGGAACGCGCTCTCAAAGTCGGTCGCCCGACCTTTTTCTATGAAAGAGTACCTACATATTTAACGATGGGTCGCCCTGCGGGATTCCGAACATTCATCAAACTACGTTTTTTTCCGTTCGGAATAACAAGGTTCAGATCTTGGAAGACGCTATCCTCTGAATTCAGATATTCTGTCAGCGAATATGGACGACGAATTTCTCATGGCGATTGCATTCTAGCTAAGAAATACGTCGCCGTTACTGGCTGCATACCCATAAATCGACATACCTACGTCAGCCATTTTTTCCGTTCGGAATTCCGAATTTATGTGGCGGGCCTAAGAGGTTGGCGAAAATCACGCGACAAAATGATTTAATGAAGTAAAATAGTAGATTGTATTTTAAGGGAGCAAAATAATATTTTTACGGTGAGGGCGCTTTTTTGAATCCAGAGTGAAGTGAGGGATTCTTTAGTAGAATCCTGAACGTAGCGAGGGATTCAAAGTACGTCGCCCTAGCCCAAAAATATTTTGCGCCCGAATGATACTCTACTTTTCATCACCCTCAATAAAACTACAAATCCATCAGACATCCTCTTCAGATACGCTATTAATTTCGAATATGTGTCCAGTTTTACGTCGTTATTAGAACTGACTGTTGATTTTAGCATTGAGTAGGTACTCCAAAGAGTGGAGAGGTTGTTTAGTTTGTCTGGAAGTAGGCCAAAACACTGATTCTGAACAATTCTTGGCGCCTCTTGCATTTCTCCATTCAATAAAATTACCATAGGCTTTCATATCCGCTCCCGGGATTTTGCAAGTACCGTCAAATGCCCTAATCTTGCCTGGCGTCCTGTTTGGCTAAAATAAAGAAATGGTACTTAATATCTTTTTCAATTCACTAGTCTAGAAACTTTGTCAGTTTTTAGAATTATTATCGGGCAACACAAAATTAGTGAGGATAAGTTGGTAACATGCATAATTTTCGAAAGGACTTGTCCAAGATTGGGCCTTGAACATGAACCAAGATGATTTTAATACACGTGAATAGAGATCCTAAAATATGGCCTATAGAATAATTTACACATTTTTAAAGGACCCCTTTTTGGAGAAAAATATTATTTCATTTTGTGGCTTTTTTAGATCTTTGCCTGAATCTTAACAACAGTAAAAAAAAACTTGATTGTCTTTGTCACGTATGTCATAGAATGATTGTCAAATGTCAATGTCAGTTTTGTATGACATTAAAGTGACAGTAACAGGTTAGCTATATTTATAGATATGTAAAAAATAGGGATGGGCAATAGTGCGCTGCAAGTGTGAAGTGAATAAAATACATCTGAACGGTACGGTACCTATTGTTTGTGTTTGTTTGTACCCTATCATACTAATATTGTTATCGTGAAAGTGTGTTTGTTTGTTGGTCTGTTCAATCACGCCTCAATAGAGCAACGCAAGACGTGATTTTTTGCATGGGTATAGTTGAGGACGTGGAGAGTGATATTTATCGTGGACGTTTGAATTAAAAAAAACTTATTCCACGCGGATTAACCCGATATGTTTTTTAATGATCGATCGTATATCCAAACTAATATTATAAATGCGAAAGTGTGTCTTTCTGTCTGTCCGTTCGTCTGAAGCCCGCGACTTCATTCGCGTGGATTTTTTTTTATTCCAGCAGGAACTCTTCAATTTTCCGGGATAAAAAGTAGCCTATGTCCTTCCCCGGTGTGTAACCTGTCTCGGTTTAACGTCCTAAAGCTAAACTTAACGTGAGACTGCGCCTTGATAAATTTTATTAATATTATACGATTTAAATTGCTAATAATGAAATACATCAATTCATGTCTTGTTTTATACTTTTTGGAATCCAAGCAGTCGGTTTTTTGTTTTTTAAAAATTAAGTACTTTTTTTAATTTTGGTAACAGATACCTTTTTTGTGATCTCAGGGAACCCTAAATATCGATTTTGAACGAAATCGGCCCAATAACAACTGGCCTTTTTTAATTTTGGTAACAGATAACTCTTTTGTGATCTCAGGGAATCCTATTTATCGATTTTGAACGAAATCGGTCCAATAACAAAGAATTTCAATATGGCACTGGCCTTTTTAACAGTTACCTCTTTTAAGATCTCAGGGAACCCCAAATATTGATTTTGAACGAAATCGGCCTAATAACAAAAAAAATTAATATGGCGCTGTCTCTGTACATTTTCATCTTTTGTGATCTTAGGGAACCCAAAAGTATATCGATTTAGAAGAAAATTTTCCCAACTAACAAAGAATTTCAATCTGGCGCTGACTTTTAAAATTTATGATCTCATGGAACCCTAAATCGAAATTGAATCGTAATTTAAACGAAATCGGATCAACAATAACGAATTTCAAACTATGGCGCTAACTTTTTTTAAATTTTGTTAACAATTTTCTCTGTTGTGATCCCAGGGAACGCCGATATCTGTGCCGGCGCCCGAGTCGAATGTATCACATCACTATTCGATTCGGTGAACAGTCGGCTATCGTAGCGGGGTTGCGGGGCGGTGCGGGCGGTATTATGTTACCTTGCGTCCCACGTCTGTATCACCCCCGCGACACGTATTTCTATTTTACATGAAAGTTTAAAAAATATAAAAATTTTACCTTGAAATAAAATTTGTATTATGTTTCCTGAGACATCCAAAGTCCCTTTATATGAGAGTACACCTTTCCTTGCCACCGGAAGTCGCTAGAGGTCGCTGTTTTCCTCTTTCTGCCGTTCTCCAAGAGGTCCAATCTGTCAAAAAACTTATCCCTTCTCTATGCTTCCACTCAAGCCGCCATGTTTGATCATTGTTCTCATATTAAATTCTACCAGGAAGCCATTATTGGGACTTTGGATGTCTCAGGAAACATAATACAAATTTTATTTCAAGGTAAAATTTTTATATTATGTGTTCCGTTCTACATCCAAAGTCCCTTTATATGAGAGTTGTTTGTTATCTCCTGGTGGCTTGAGTGGGTGATAAGGAGAAAGCAACAATGTGATAGATAGTTATATGTTAGGCTGATGTTTCAAAAAATTTTGATAGAGACTTTTCTACCACATTTGAATCATTATTAAGCTGAATATTTCTATGATAAAATTTTCTAAATGTGTATTCATGTTGCCAGTTAGCCTTCTCTAAGATATCATTAATTGGGTAATTTTCTATCCAGTTTAAAGAGGTCACTGCTGACCTGAAACTACCCGGCGTAGCTTGGATGCCTGCCTCAACAAGAAGTCTTTTAATCCAACCCCCAATCATAGTTGGAGTGGCTGGTCTGACCGGTTCTCTAATGGAGATAAATAAATTTGTCACTGAGCCTCTTACATTATTAGTAATGTCTTTTAAGACTCTCAACCAATAAACCGGGTCAAGGTTTCGATCAGGGCAAGCTAACAACTTCCAACATGACTGTTGGTGTGACACAGAGTCTGTTTTAGAACCAAAATGTGGATATAGAATGATATTATTCGAGCTATCTACGAAATGAGTGGAATCACAATGCAACAGAGTTAAATCGTGAACTCTGCGGCCTGAAACTAATAAAAGAATTGTAGCAACCCTTCTTGACACATCAAATAAACTATTTGGATTAGGTTCATTATTCTTTAAATATTCAATAAGTATTCTAGCATCCCAAATAGGTGCTTTAGGACGTATAGGCCTTGATATAGAAATTGCTTTTAGCATATGCTTTACTAAATTACTAGCAGATATTTTGATATCTGAAAGGGTTTCACAGACTGAGGCGATTACTGATTTGTGAACTAAAATAGTACGGTAGGCCAAATTATCAGTTAGGAATAAACTTGCTAAGTACCTTGCCACGCTCGATGGACTTGGAGAGCGAGCATTCAGTCCTAATTTCCCACACCAGAGAGACCATTTGTTCCAAATAGGTATGTAAGTCTTTACAGTTGATGCTCTCCAGCAAGTAGAAAGCAGAGCTTTTTCTTGGGTCGACCAATCAGATGTTAATGTATCCCACCCAAAATGAGCCAGGCTTCCAGCTTTAAGGTGTTGACTTGTGCTGGAGGCAGATTCGTTGCTGTATCCACTAGGTTGAGTTCTAAGTCCCGAATCTTTCTGGGCCATGTTACTGCTCTGGCTTTCAAATCTGTTCTCCAAAAGGGTTTCTTCCATTTGGGTGCTATTATCACAAAATGACCTGACGCTGAATTTAGGTGTTGAAGAACTTGAGGCAGAAGGCATGGGGGTGGAAACACCCAAGCTAGGTCGTAATGCCAACATCTGCTGAACGCGTCGTGAAAGTATGCGTTCGAGTCTGTCAAGTCGAGCGTTACATAATTTGGTACTACATGTGCGGTTTGGGATGCGAACAAATCTATTTCTGGAACACCCCAGAGATTGAAAATTTGACTCACTGCTTCTGCTCTTAAGCGCCACTCGGATCCGGCGCGATTGCGCGATAGGCGATCGGCTTCCGTGTTGTACACCCCTGGAAGATGGTGAGGGAGAAGCACCACATTGATACTGTCCACCAACGCTAGGAGCTGTTTTGTCAAGTCTAGAAGGAATTGTGACTTGGTTCCACCTTCGTTTTTTATGTAAGCTATTACTGTCTGGTTGTCGCTTTGAAGAATCACCCCTGAATTTCTGAGCTGGTGGGCTTTGTAAGATATCGCTGCTATTACCGCATACATTTCCTTCGCGTTGCAGTGCCAACGGTTCTGGTCGGGGGTCCAAGGCCCTGACAAGGCTTCGTTGTTTACCAATGCTCCCCACTGAATGTCTGAAGCGTCTGTAACTATATAATTTGTTGGCATCTTCTGGTGATGTATAGGTGTCTGTTGATCGATATTTCGTAGCCACCATTTCAGTTCTAGCTTTACCTCTTCCGAGTAACTGACTGCAGAGAGAGGATTCCGACGAAGTCGGTTGCTGTGGCGTTGCAGAGTCCGGCAATGTAACCTTCCCCGTAGGGTGGTGAAGGTTGCAAAGTTGAGATACCCTAAGAGGTGTTGTGCCTGCTTGAGGGTCCAACTGCCCGCAGCTAAACGAGTTGATAGACAGCTCCTGATCTTGATGACTTTTTCCATAGGAAGACTTTTGCTGTTCTGTTGTGTATTCCAAGTAACTCCTAAAAAGTCGATCACCCTGGTGGGTGTGATGATTGACTTTTCGAGATTGATGCACCAACCCAGACTGGTCAAAAAGTTGATTGCAGAGCTTATTTGAGTCTTTAAAGTTGATTTGCACTGGTGAACTAACAGGTAATCGTCCAGATACACCACTATTCGGAATCCCTTCTTTCGAAGAACTTCTGCTGTCCAATTTGTCACCGACGCAAAGAGTTTTGGTGCCACTGCCAAGCCGAACGGCAGGCAAGTCATTTGATATAGCCTTCCTTCGTAACTGATACGCAGGTAACATCTGTGTTGTTCTTGAATTGGTAAATGATAGTAGGCTTGACTTAAGTCCAATTTTACCATCCAGACCTTCTCTTGTAAAAACCCTGGCATGCGGTGATGATTGAAAAGGTGAAACGGTTTTGGTTCCATGTACTGGTTCAAGGCTTTCAAGTTGAAAATAACTCGACTTTTTCTGTTTTCTTTTGTTATGATGAAAAGGGGAGAAATGAAACTTGGAGTTAAGGGGGCTGGCTCCAGAATGTGACTTTGAATCATTTTTTGTATCTGAATTGACATTTCCAAACTTGTTGGTGTCTGAAACTGTGACAATGCTTCCTTTGATGGCAAAATCAATGGTGCTATTTGATTGAATGGGATTCTGACCCCTGAAATCATTTTTAGAATAGATGGGGGCGGATTGAAATGGAGCCAACATTTTACATAATGTCTTAGACAACCCCCTGTGAATTGTGAAGGGTCATTTGTGTTTATTTGGTTTACGAGATGTCTTATATTTTTGCCCCCCCTTTCTTTTCGAAGTGTTATCATCCACCCGGGGTCGAAAAGTAGTTTGTTTCTTAGATACTTGGTTAGATTGGTTCTTCGTATTAGTGCGTTGGGGGTTATCTCTAAGTCCTGATGCAGATGGCAGCGGTGAGTGAGGCCGAGTAGACAGGGAATATGGCTGCTTTTAGATAAACCTCCAATTTTTTGGATATAATTCGACAAACCCTCGGGCTGAAAAATGTATTCCGCTGAGGGTGGAATATTTTCTATGTCTTCCTTCATGTATTTGGTTTTGACATTTTTTAAGATTGCCCTTCTTCTCATTTCTATAACTTCAGCCCGTTTTCCGCAAATTATTTGCAAAACATCATGTGAAACTGTTTTATATGTAGACTCACTTCCAAATAAAACTTTTAACTTTTCATATATGGTATGAGAAGTAAGCTCATTTCCAGCTGACGATGACCAATCAATAAGGCCTTGCAAAGCCGTGTTAACCGCCTCATTCTGAGCCATAAAAGCGTTAGATAAAGCTGCAAAGGTTCTCTCTAAGCGAGACAATTTAAACGGGCCATACGGATCTTCAAACCTTCTTAGTTCCTCATTTACTTTTAATTCAACAAAACCTGGCGAAGCAATATACTTCTTTTGAGAGTCATTATATCTGACCGCATTCCAGTCCGTAGACTCAAAACGCTGCATATTATTAAGCATGCTAACCCTCTCAGGCACAGCTTTGGGGACCACTGGCTCCTTAACTGCTACAGCAAGGTTAGAAATATTTTCAAAAGCTTTATTTGCACATTCAGGAGGGCGCAAAAATAATTGTTCTTCTTGCACCGGGAGAGTGGTACAAGATGGCGCCGGGAGCGTGGTACAAGATGGCGCCGGCACTGCTTGAGTCATTTGTGCAAAATTGTTATAACTTGTTAGTAAGAAATTATTAATCTGACTCACCAAGTCGTTAGACAGTGCTGTAAATCTTTGTTCCATCGCGGCTGTGACGGACTCATGGGATGCGGACCTATCCCTGCCACGTGCGTGACGTGCCCTCTTCGGGGGCGAAGGTGCCGGCGCCGAGCTGCTATCATTTTCTGAAGTTTTTGACGAATCGTCCGAACTTGGGCTATGACGTCTTTTAGGCGCCTTTGAGGGCGTGTTGTTTTCATCCATTTTCACTTTTACACCACTTTTAAGTGTATAACGATAAATTTTTTGTTAAAATAGCGACCAGGTAATCCACGCGGCTTTAGAAAAGACGCAACAATGATCAAACATGGCGGCTTGAGTGGAAGCATAGAGAAGGGATAAGTTTTTTGACAGATTGGACCTCTTGGAGAACGGCAGAAAGAGGAAAACAGCGACCTCTAGCGACTTCCGGTGGCAAGGAAAGGTGTACTCTCATATAAAGGGACTTTGGATGTAGAACGGAACACATAATATGACTTACCGGTGAAATGTGATGTTGGAATTACGTTTATTATGATAACGAGTATCATGTTTGCATGTTTTTATGACACATTTAACCATTTTTTCCAGTTTAAAAACGGAATTTCGGTCCCGAGTTCGCGATGGGCGCTCTCAGCGCTAGCGTTCCTTTGACTAAAGGGCTTGCTGACGGAACGATGCTATGATCCTACCCGTGCCTACTGTTCTTGCTTAGAAGCACGCACTCTATAGGATATACTACCTCTGTGTAAATAATACAAACGGCGATTTAGTAAAAAAGAAAGCAAAAGATTTAAGAGGTTAGGTTATAATCTGTATATGCCTTGAAAATAAACTAAAATAATTATTGTTTAAATCGATTTATATTGAAAAAAATTATAAATTAATTTTTCAATAAGAAAACTAACTTAAAGAAGGCTAACTTAAGAATCATTTCTAAAGTTAGTTTATATTATTGGCAATCATGGAAAAATGTATACATGTATATTAATTATAAACTGCAATTAATTTTTCTAAACTTGTTTTACATAATTAATTATATTTACCTGTGGAGGCACGTTGAGCATCAGCCGCAGAAACATTCACTTCTACTAAAATATCTCTTTCCGCACGAAATAACGTAAGTTTCACGGTCGCCATATTTGATGCTTTGAGTTTAGAAAACGCCGCTCATTTTCTCAACGATCACGACGACCCACCTTTTTAGACGTTTTCGCCGCGAACACAACGACTGCGATCGTTATGTGGAATTTGATAGTTAGGAGTATTTTGATCGTTGTGGGCGCTTAGTGGAACGCACTGTAGGAAAAGTTTTAGTGTTGCCATCCATCGAAAAATATTTTCTACAAACGATATTTTTCATAATTAATTTAAAAAAAACGGGGTTCTCTAAAATTATTATTTAAATGGAATTTAATGTTATATTTTTTTCTCTTTCACGTGATGGCAGTTTGGTTGTGGTTCATTAACACTCAGAATAAAAAACCACCCTCCATACTGAACTGGGACATGTCATGGACTTGTCCAAGATTGGGCCTTGAACATGAACCAAGATGATTAATACACGTGAATAGAGATCCTAAAATATGGCTTATAGCATAATTTACACATTTTTAAAGGACCCCATTTTGGAGAAAAATATTGTTTTATTTTGTGGCTTTTTTAGATCTTGGCCTGAATCTTATCAACAGTAAAAAAAAAACTTGATTGTCTTTGTCACTTATGTCATAGTATGATTGTCAAATGTCAATGTCAGTTTTTTATGACATTAAAGTGACAGTAACTGGTGCCAGATTTGATAGATCTAGGGTATGTTCCGATATACACTGAGAGCACTGTTTGTGCTCTTACTGGGGAGAAATTCGTCCCGTTATGGATTGACAGTATACTGCCGCAGTTTCCTAGGGAAATATATGACGTCATAAATCGTCGCCATTTTTGTACTGTGAGCACTGGAGTTTTCGAGGTAAGGTGCTCTCAGTGCTGACTGCGTTCCGTTTTAAACAGTGACCAGTATAGCTAACTATAAAGGAACGGTTTCGCAGTGTACTAAATTGACGTCACAACTTACAGTGCAAGAAGTGTATTTCGGAACATACCCCTATACATCTAAGGTGCGTTCCACTAAGCGTTCACAACGATCACGCTCACGACCGCAGTTTTTCCCGTTATTTTTTCGTTACTGTCGTAAACTCAAGTGGTATGGATAAGAGAGCGTTTTGAGCGTGGAGGTAAATAATACAAACGGCGATTTAGGAAAAGAAAGCAAAATATTTATATAAGAGGTTAGGTTATAATCTGTATAAGCCTTGAAATGAAAAAAATTTTAATTTAATTTTTTCGATAAGAAAACTAACATAAAGAAGGCTAATATAATTTTCATTTCTAAAGTTAGTTTATATTATTGGCAATCAACACATTGATTGCCAATAATATAAACAACGACCACGGTCGTTATGTGGAACGACTAAAGGAGCATTTTGATCGCTGTGGGCGCTTAGTGGAACGCACTGTAGAAAAAGTTTTAGTGTTGCCATCCATCGAAAAATATTTTCTACAAACGATATTTTTCATAATTAATTTAAAAAAAACGGGGTTCTCTAAAATTATTATTTAAATGGAATTTAATGTTATATTTTTTTCTCTTTCACGTGATGGCAGTTTGGTTGTGGTTCATTAACACTCAGAATAAAAAACCACCCTCCATACTGAACTGGGACATGTCATGGACTTGTCCAAGATTGGGCCTTGAACATGAACCAAGATGATTAATACACGTGAATAGAGATCCTAAAATATGGCTTATAGCATAATTTACACATTTTTAAAGGACCCCATTTTGGAGAAAAATATTGTTTTATTTTGTGGCTTTTTTAGATCTTGGCCTGAATCTTATCAACAGTAAAAAAAAAACTTGATTGTCTTTGTCACTTATGTCATAGTATGATTGTCAAATGTCAATGTCAGTTTTTTATGACATTAAAGTGACAGTAACTGGTGCCAGATTTGATAGATCTAGGGTATGTTCCGATATACACTGAGAGCACTGTTTGTGCTCTTTCTGGGGAGAAATTCGTCCCGTTATGGATTGACAGTATACTGCCGCAGTTTCCTAGGGAAATATATGACGTCATAAATCGTCGCCATTTTTGTACTGTGAGCACTGGAGTTTTCGAGGTAAGGTGCTCTCAGTGCTGACTGCATTCCGTTTTAAACAGTGACCAGTATAGCTAACTATAAAGGAACGGTTTCGCAGTGTACTAAATTGACGTCACAACTTACAGTGCAAGAAGTGTATTTCGGAACATACCCCTATACATCTAAGGTGCGTTCCACTAAGCGTTCACAACGATCACGCTTACGACCGCAGTTTTTCCCGTTATTTTTTCGTTACTGTCGTAAACTCAAGTGGTATGGATAAGAGAGCGTTTTGAGCGTGGAGGTAAATAATACAAACGGCGATTTAGGAAAAGAAAGCAAAATATTTATATAAGAGGTTAGGTTATAATCTGTATAAGCCTTGAAATGAAAAAAATTTTTATTTAATTTTTTCGATAAGAAAACTAACATAAAGAAGGCTAATATAATTTTCATTTCTAAAGTTAGTTTATATTATTGGCAATCAACACATTGATTGCCAATAATATAAACAACGACCACGGTCGTTATGTGGAACGACTAAAGGAGCATTTTGATCGCTGTGGGCGCTTAGTGGAACGCACTGTAGAAAAAGTTTTAGTGTTGCCATCCATCGAAAAATATTTTCTACAAACGATATTTTTCATAATTAATTTAAAAAAAACGGGGTTCTCTAAAATTATTATTTAAATGGAGTTTAATGTTATATTTTTTTCTCTTTCACGTGATGGCAGTTTGGTTCTGGTTCATTAACACTCAGAATAAAAAACCACCCTCCATACTGAACTGGGACATGTCATTTGTGTGTCAAACGAAACTGCGTCAAGCGTTGGCGTCACTAGTATATAAGGTATTATCTATGGTCAAGGCGGTTATTTTGAGTTGCGGAAAAACTTGTCAAGTCACTAAAATATGTATATTCATAACTTGTTTGCTCATTCTATAAAACGTTGCTAGTTTTATCATTTGTCATTGATTACGATGGAAATACACGTATATTTACTGAGAAATATTGCATTAGGCAAAGTTTAGCAACTTTTTCTGAATAAGTGTACAAACATTGCCTAGGCTAGGGTTGACACCCTAAGTCACCCAGGGTATCAATATATATTGCTTTGTTTCTGATTGATGATGTACCTAATCTGTTACAAAAAGCAAACCTAAAAAATTTAACTATTACTTACTCTAGTTTTCTTTTTGTGGGAAGGACAATCAAGATGAACAAGCCGCGCAGAAAATTGTATTGATAGCTTGTAACGATTTTTTGAAGATTTTTTGTTTCTGAAATATGATTGGTTGGTAGAATAACCTATTTTTAAAGATTAGAGTCGCATTAACTTTCATAGACTGCATTTTTAACAGGTATAGGTATGTTATTATTGAGCGATAATCATTCAATAAATTGCTGCAGTGCTGCACATCTTAGCTTGATAGTTGTGATGTTGTATTTTTTGCTAAATGGAAGTTAAGATAGGATTAATAAAAAGTTACTATGATAATGTTATAAGATTATCTTAATTGTTACCTGCGGTCTACCAAAGTTTTTTTTTAAAAGTGTGATTTGTTATCATTCCAATATAAATACTACTCGCAATGACTGATTAACTGTTAAACCATGCGAGTTTAAAATATAAATACTTACATTTTTTTTTATTTTAATATTTTGTTTTATTCATACATTATACTAACGAAACAACCCTACCCATTCATTGTCAATGTATGAAGGTTGTACAAAATTGTGTCCAAACATTGCCTTAATAATTTTACCTACTAAAACACGCCTTAAATTTATCATTAGAAATTGGTTTGTAATCAAATGTTTAGATATTAAGGTAGATTTTAGATTGTGCCAAAATAAAATCAAATTATATAATTGTCTAATTTGCAAATTGTCTAAAATAAATGAAAATGATAGAATTTTTGGATTTTCTAAACTAATATTATAAAGAGGAAAGATTTGTTTGTAATGGATAAACTAAAAAACTACTGGACCGATTTTAAAAATTCTTTCACCTATAGAAAGCTACTTTATCAGCGAGTAACATAGGCTATATTTTATTTTGAAAAAAATTAGAGATCCTTACGAAAATTGCAATAATGTGAATTAAGTCGGAAAAATTCAACTTTTTACGTTTAAACCTCTATTCGTCTATTATTTCTGACTGTCTTTTAAGTCATATTTGTCAAGACAAACATAATAAATACAAGAGAAGTTACTAACATTTTTTTAAACATTTTGATATCTAACTGTTGTAGACAGACTGCGAAATGAGCCAGGTCTCAACTTAGTTGTTAGTTCTAAACATAGTTCTCAGATGAGGGCAGCGAAAATACGTCGTATTGGAGACTCAGGTGCCAAGCGTTCACAGCGGTTTGCTGAACAAAATTTGAGAACGTATGGTGGAGTTGTTCGTCTCAGTGCCGACTGACCATTATTGGAGGACTATTTTGAACAAGTGCTACCCGTGCGAAGCCGGGGCGGACCGCTAGTTTAATCATAAAATGTGCATGCTAAGTGCAAATCGTGCAAATTTCAATGTTTTTATTTACGATAAAGTCCAATGATATGAAAATCCGTGAAAAGTTAGGGCATTTGACGGTATGTAATAGATCACATTTTCTTCGCGTCGGTTCTAATAGGTACTTAATTCTATACTTTCACTGTCATTTGGAGAACTCATTTTTCAAAATAAAACCATGAACTTGTAACAATCCGTGAAAAATTACGAAAACGCGGCCTGTAGTTCGCGCATTTTTAATTTGGTTTCCTTTTTTTTTTATTAAAAAAAAGGAAACCAAATTATTAAAGCCGGCGGCGCGACTATTGGCCGTCGTACCATTCAGTCTCTATTCAAACAATATTTGCGTTCGATTTCTTTAGCGCTGAACACTAAGATGTTCCAAATTCAAAAACCGGCCAAGTGCGAGTCGGACTCGCGCACCGAGGGTTCCGTACAAACCTGTAGTAAGTTTTAAATTAAATGTTTTTTTTAAATATTTGAGTTGATTGAATGAAAGGTAAATTGCGGTTTACGATTTATGACGTATTAAAAAAAAACTACTTACTAGATCTCGTTCAAAGCAATTTTCGGTGGAAGTTTGCATGGTAATGTACAACATATTTTTTTTTTAGTTTTATCATTCTCTTATTTTAGAAGTTACGGGGGGGGGGACACACATTTTACCACTTTGGAAGTGTCTCTCGCGCAAACTATTCAGTTTAGAAAGAAATGATATTTACAAACCTCAATATCATTTTTGAAGACCTATCCATAGATACCCCACACCTATGGGTTAGATGAAAAAAAAAATTTTGAGTTTCAGTTCTAAGTATGGGGACCCCCAAAATTTATTGTTTTTTTTCTATTTTTGTAAGAAAATCTTAATGCGGTTTACAGAATACATCTACTTACCAAGTTTCAACAGTATAGCTCTTATAGTTTCGGAAAAAAGTGGCTGTGACATACGGACGGACAGACAGACAGACAGACAGACATGACGAATCTATAAGGGTTCCGTTTTTGCCAAATTTGGCTACGGAACCCTAAAAAGTGCGCGGAAATAGTTATTTGTGTTCTATGGGGCCAATGAATTTTGTTCCCCGAGGGCACAGACATCTTAATATATTATACCTATAAATCTCGTGTCACAATGTTTGTCCTCAATGGACTCCTAAACCACTTAACCGATTATAATAAAATTCGCACACCATGTGCAGTTCGATCCAACTTGAGAGATAGGATAGTTTAAATCTTAAAATAAAACCGGCCAAGTGCGAGTCGGACTCGCGCACCGAGGGTTCCGTACAAACCTGTAGTAAGTTTTAAATTAAATGTTTTTTTTAAATATTTGAGTTGATTGAATGAAAGGTAAATTGCGGTTTACGATTTATGACGTATTAAAAAAAAACTACTTACTAGATCTCGTTCAAACCAATTTTCGGTGGAAGTTTGCATGGTAATGTACAACATATATTTTTTTTAGTTTTATCATTCTCTTATTTTAGAAGTTACGGGGGGGGGGGGGGGGGACACATTTTACCACTTTGGAAGTGTCTCTCGCGCAAACTATTCAGTTTAGAAAGAAATGATATTACAAACCTCAATATCATTTTTGAAGACCTATCCATAGATACCCCACACCTATGGGTTAGATGAAAAAAAAATTTTTGAGTTTCAGTTCTAAGTATGGGGACCCCCAAAATTTCCCCATACTTAGAAACGGACGGACGGACAGACAGACAGACAGACAGACAGACAGACAGACAGACAGACAGACAGACAGACAGACAGACAGACATGACGAATCTATAAGGGTTCCGTTTTTGCCAAATTTGGCTACGGAACCCTAAAAACATCAATTCACGCGGACGAAGTCGCGGGCATCATCTAGGTAATTTTATAAATCTGTGCCCGAGGGCGCTATTTTGAATTCAGAGCGAAGTGAAGGATTCTTAAGTAGAATCCTGAGCGTAGCGAGGAATTCCATATAACATAAACGCCCGAGAACAAAAAATTTGGCCCCGAGTGACACACACTATTTTTCATCATTACGAATGAGAAAAAGTTAGGAGTATCAACCTACTATGTATGGACATTACCTATAGCATAGATTAATTATTATATATTATTGTCTTTGCCTATAGTCAGAAGCACGAACGCGGACCAATCAGAACAGATAAATGAAAAGTCCCATGGGCCTAAAAATTACATGTTGCTCCCGCTATCCTCTGAAGCCAATATTAGTTTTTCGAATAGGTATGATGAAATAGTAGATTGTATTATAAGGGAGCAAAATAATATTTTCACGGCGAGGGCGCTTTTTTGAATCCAGAGCGAAATTCTTTAGTAGTGCAGGGTGTGCGTTGCACACGGGCGCAGTGGTCCTAGGGGGCGCCGAGCGCCGCTCGCTACGGAGCCCCACTCGGCGTGCGCGTTGATCGGCCGCGGCACTTTGGATGACCAACGTAAAAAGAGCTCCGCTTTGCATACATTTATATATAGCATCTGGAGCTCTTCCTAAATTTGTCGAATTACAGCAAAGCAAGGCGCGCCACGAGCGGCTTTTACAATATAAACTTTTTTTTAAACATGAAATTAATAAACCTTAGTACTGTACACATATTAGTGTCGCATCGCTCGTGTCGGCACCGGCGGCACCTGTTTCAATTAATCGTTAGAAAACACGCCGGCAATCACATTGTGATAATGCCATTTTGACCGCGCGCTTACTAGGGGGCGCTAGGGTAATGTTTGCACACGGGCGCTACATGGGCTAGAGACGCCTCTGGTTTTATTAGAACTGACTGTTGATTTTAGCATTGAGTTTATAGGTACTCCAAAGAGTGGAAGGTTGTTTAGTTTTGGCTAAGTACTGGAAATTGGCCAAAACACAGATTCTGAACAATTCTTGGCGCCTCTTGCATTTCTCCATTCAATAAAATTACCATAGGCTTTCATATTATATTTCTCCCGGGATTTTGCAAGTAATAGGTCACATTTCTTGCGTCAGTTCTAATACTTTCAGGAGTTAATTCTATACTTTCACTGTCATTTGAAGAAGTCCTTTTTCAAAATAAAACAATGAACTTGTAACAATCCGCGAAAAATTACGAAAACGCGGCACGTAGTTCGCGCATTTTTAATTTGGTTTCCTTTTTTTTATTAAAAAAAAAAGGAAACCAAATTAAAGCCGACGCGGCGGCACGACTATGGGCCGTCGTACCATTCAGTCTCTATTCAAACAATATTTGCGTTCGATTTCTTTAGCGCTGAACACTAAGATGTTCCAAATTCAAAAAGTGCGCGGAAAAGATAATTGCAGCGCACTTTTTGAAATAAAGAGGATTAAAAGCTCATTCCTGCCCGCTAAAATAGTCCAGGAAACGGGGCGGTCTGTTGTATGGAGACCCCCACATTGAATCCTCAGTCGATGAAACTTGGCAGGGTTTTAGTATTGGATGATCCAAAACTTACACAAAAATATCCACCAAAAAAAAAACAGGAAGTTAGGTATTTATACCTAAAAGTACAAAAAGCTTAATATTTTGAACTAAATAATATCTCGTTCCAATTTTTTTTTACCAAACTAATCAATAGCCGTATTATGAAATGCTCGATAAAAATCCAAAACTTTATTCAAACGAAACAATTTTTTTTAAAGAGGTTTTCTTTTTCTGTCCATAATTTCAACAAAAAAATTGCTCATATTTTATTTTATTTTCACATGTCCTTAAAATGCTATTTAGCATAAGGTGTAAGAAAATCCACCAAAATGTGCATACAAAAATAAATTTATCTCACGTCAAATTAAAATTATTTATAACTCGGTATGGAAAATTTATCCATCCAATTATTTTTCTTTATTATAGTAGGTAGTCAAATTTATACTCAAATCCTAAATATCCAACAAAATATCCACGCAAAACACCCAATTAAACCGGACGTATGAAATCTAAACTATGTTTACGCGATAATGTATCTTAATCCTTCATCTATTGGGTATAGTATAGCGTGCGCGAGCAAAGCGAAATGTGAAAAAGTGAAATCACAATCATAATATTATTACTCCAGCGTGGATACTACAGGTGGACATGGTTGTCGTCACTTGTCAGCGCTTAAGCGCTTACTGTCTTCTTTAATGCTATATTGAACACTAGTGGTCCGCCCCGGCTTCGCACGGGTAGCACTAATCATCATAATAGTCCATACCCAATAATAGCCAGCTGGCACTGGGCAGCACATCAGGTTTTACATTAGGGCTGTGATATCTTCGCAATGCCGGCCGCCCCTATTTCTATCGCGCATTAACTCATTTGTATGTTATCTTTCCAAGATATCCAACTGAATTAAATGGTGTAAGGGGCGAATTTGGTTTATATTAAATACTTGAGTTGACCAACCATTTTATTTAGATAAGGATTAATACAATATCAGGAAAAAACAACTTCGAAATGAAAGCTTTGTTTTAGACCAAATTTGAAAAATATTATTATTACCTACTATTTTATTAATCGTTAATTCCTTATCATAATAAATAATTTGAAAATCAAAAAAAAATATTATTGTGAGACAACCTTTAAAGTTAGATATATGCCATTGGCACTTTTTTTAGAACTTTTTCAGAGGAACAATTCCACCGTACATTGTTTTCTTTTTTTTACTATTTACGCAGCGCACGCCACGGAAGCTCTCACAGAGAACGATTTTTTTCGACTTCATTCACATTATTGCAAACAAACAAATCTTTCCTCTTTATAATATTAGTTTAGATAAACAATATAGCATTGCAGAAGATAAATTCAACATTAATAATAACCACTAATTGTAACGACTTACCTTCAAGGTATATTTTCATAGTTTAATTAAGGGCCCATAAAAATTGTTTTATTTTTGAGCTTTGTTTAAATAAATATTTAAATGATTTCTTCTCATTACTTCTAGAATTTGAGAAAATGTATTAATTATATTTTGTTTAAGTTAGTATATTACACGCCAGAAATTGGCAAACAGCCTAAAGCCTTACTGTAAACATATTTGTACTTTTGTTGTAATTTGTAAGTAAGTTTATGCGAAAAATAAATGAATTATAAGCCATACGCCAATCTAAGGTCACTGGACTTATTCAAAAATGCAGTTGAGAATCATTATCTTGCAAACTAAAGACAACAAAAATTATTCTTTAAGCAGAGTCGAAATATATAATGTCTTATAATACATATGTTTTAGTATATTTTATAATTAGCTATATTATATATAACTAGTATTTCGCCCTGTGCGCGAGCTGCTAAAGCAGCTCACGGGTTGTGGTTAGACTTACAAGTAGTACAAATTTTACTGTACTGAATTGATTTATTATGGTGATAGTAAAATAAATAAAACTGGCGCTGTTTTTTTAAAACTTTGGTAACAGTTTCCTGTTTTGTAACCCCAGGGAGTCCTAAATATCGATTTTGCACGAAATCGGTCAATTGACAAAGAATTTCAAAATGGCGCTGATTTTTAAAACTTTTGTATCAGTTTCCTGTTTTGTGACCCCAGCGAGCCCTAAGTATCGATTTTGAACGAAATCCGTCAATTAACAAAGAATTTCATTATAGCGCTGATTTTTTTTAAATTTTGGTACCAGTTTTCTGTTTTGTAATCCCACGACGTCCTAAATATCGATTTTGAACGAAATCAGTCAACTAACAAATAATTTCAAATTGGCGCTGTTTTTTTAATTTTTGGTAACAGTTTCCCGTTTTGAAACCCCAGGTAGTCCTAAATATCGATTTTGAACGAAATCGGTCAATTAACAAAGAATTTCAAAATGGCGCTAATTTTTGAAAATTTTGGTACCAGTTTCCTGTTTTGTAATCCCCGGGAGCACCGTCGTGGGTAAAACGGAACCGTATCAAAATCTTGCATAGTTCTACACTTGTAGTATCTTCAAGATTCGCCATATATTTTATATGGAAAAATAAATTTCGCCATCTTGATTTTTTTTCCTGTTCATCAAGTAGATCTTCAGGTCCTGATCATCTTTTGCCATGAAACCACTCTACCATCTTTTATAATTTTGGAGATAGACACCAAATAAATTTGTATGGCAGCCATCTTAAATCCGCCATTTTGAATTTTGTTCAGCTCATTCGAATGACATTTGGTCGAGCACCCCCCCTAACTTCAATGCTTCGATCGGTTCATTTAGGCAAATCGGCCGCCACTTTCCAAAATGTCATAATTTTTCCCTACTCCCATCACGAACCCAAACATATTATATCCTATACATCAACTACCCCGTTTCGGTTCTGTGGCGCCGCGGTTCGGGGTCGTAAAATCAAAAATTTGAGAACACTACAGATCGGCCGCCATCTTATTTTTCCAATTTTTACCACTTTTTCCATTGATCGTTTACTAACTTTTTTAAAAAATTGCGAGTTGTAACGAAAACAAAACAAAACGGTTGGAAAACAAAAGAGTTGCAAGAATCACGTCGGCCGCCATCTTGTTTTTCCGAAATGTCATAATTTTTCCCTACTCCCATTATACTACTACTCCCACTCTACATTTTATCGTTTTCTGTCTCTTTCTAGGAGAACAATTATGCCGGTGTGTTGGTAGTTCATGTTTGTTTTTTTTTTCATGCATCCCCGAAGTCCGAACACACCCCCTCATTCTTCAATACTCTGGCCGTAGTCTTCACCCGTCTCCAAGAAACCACGCTTCCATCTCTTATACTCTCCGAGATAGACACTGACGAAATTTGTATGGCAGCCATCTTGAATCCACCATTTTGGAGTTTTTTTAAAACTCACCGCCAATTGGATGAGTTTTCCAGTGACATTTGTTCGAGCACCCCCCACCTATCTTCAATTCCTTGGCCGTGCTCTTTACCCGTCTCCGAAATCCTCAATCATCAGTTGTCTCCATATTTTTCTTCAAGTTATATTTTCTGACTTCTGAAGCCATCAGCGAAAAAAAATTTTTCATACAGAATTTTACAGGAGGAAATTTTTGGGGAAAATCTCGAAAACTACCCCAAATTAACGAAATACTTTTGAATGTCGAGTACAGGCTCGCGTCGTCGTAGGCATATTATCTCTGTATCGTGACGTCACCACGCTCCTTCCCCTGATTGATTAAATACAAAATATTTCATTCTAAAATATTTTTAGTTTTTATTGCGCTTGATTATTACACGCACGGCACGCTATGATGGCCGGTTTGACGTTTGTCCGCTCATGAAGTTCCGTATTAATTGATAACGACTTTGAAGGAAATAATTGTATTATTGACGATAGTGATGTGCAGAGATTCATAAATTTTATCGAATGTAGTTTTAGGTTTAGGACTCAAAATTTATTTATTAAATTGATTTCTAAAATGTATACAAGTGTAGAAAAATCAGTTTGCACCATTTAAGGGGTGAATGTACTTGTGAATATGAACAATTTTCACTATGTGGACAAACCTCTGAAATCGCAAAAAAATATCAGCTGTTTCATACAAAAGGTAAAATTTTTATTTTTATATGATATATACCACAACTCGGCATTTGGTTTTCTAAATTGAAAATTTTTAAAAATGGAATCTAATACGATCGTCACATAGGATCGCTGGCTAGCACATCTACTACCTCCGGCAAACTCGCGTCAATGCTCAATGCAAAACAAAGCAGTTTCGAATTGACGTTGCTTCGAAAAGTATAAACTGTCAGTGCAATGCGATTGTGATATAGTTTTGACCTGGCTTTGGATTTCAAATATTGATACTGCATTACTGTTGACCCTTGCTCGTTAATTTGGACTCTGTTCAAGCCCTTTGTTGTGGATTTCGTCGATATGACCGAACGTACGCAGAGAACTGTTCTAAATAGTCAGACACGTGAGTTCGTAATACGCCTTCGTAACTATTTCGATCGTGAAGCTCAAAATGGAGGGCCAATTTTACCTATAACGTCAGTGGTTGAACGCGTAGCTGATGCGCTTAATATTGGACAACGAACTGTTAGACGGATAACTAAAGAAAAATATGGCGAGACTGGCACAGAAGAAAATAAACTTCACACACCAAAAAAGAGAAAACGAGCAAAACCAGTCGTAGGCATCGATAGCTTTGATGCCGATGCTATCCGAAGACATGTTTACGGCTACTATTTACAGAAGGAGTATCCAACAAGAAAAAAGTTGGTGCATTCACTGAAGGAAGCTGGATTATTCTTCGGTGGGGAAAGTTCTTTAACGAAGATTTTGAAGACCATTGGATTTCGATACAAAAAATGTAACAAACGCAAAATATTGATGGAAAGATTTGATATAGCGATGGCAAGGTATACTTTTTTACGGCAAGTGAAAGAAATCAAAAATTGGCAAAATGTTGTGTTCTTGGATGAAACATGGCTTAATGCTAACCATACTGTAGGCCGTTCTTGGAACGATGACACAGCAGCATCTACTTCCAAAGTTCCTGTAGGAAAAGGATCGCGACTTATAATTTGTCACGCCGGAACCATCAACGGGTTTGTCGAAGGTTCTCTCATGGCTTTTGCGTCAAAAACCACTGGAGACTATCATGAAGACATGAATGGAGAAAAGTTTACTGAATGGTTTACCTCAATGTTGTGTAGCCTCCCTGAACCATCTATTATAATTATGGACAACGCCCCATACCACTCGATGCAAATTGACAAGCCACCTGCCCAATCCCAAAAGAAAGCTGATATCGTCGCATGGCTTCGTAAAAATGGCGTAGATGCAAACATGAATATGTTAAAAGCGGAATTAGTACGTCTTTTAAAAGAAAACAAACCAACCAAGATCCGATACGTCATTGACGAAATAGCATTAGAACATGGGCACAGTTATACGGTTACCGCCTTACCATTGTGAGTATAATGCGATTGAGTTGGTGTGGGCTCAAATTAAGGGATATGCTGCAAGACACAATACAGAACCCCCATTTACCACAAAAAAAATGCTAAAATTATTAGAAGAAGCTTGTGAACATGTGACTAAAGGAGACTGGGAAAAGGTTGTGAATAGAACTGTTAAATTAATAAGGGAAGATTATGAAAGAGATGTGAAAATAGATAATATTATAGAAAACGAACATATAATTATTAATGTAGGTGATGATAGCAGTGACGACAGTGAAAATAGTAGTATGGACGAATCTGATTAATTATGGCCTTTTGTGGCACCTTTTTTGGTATCTTTTGTATTCATATGTTTCTTGTGTGCATATAAAGTAAGTATATTCATTTTCATTCAAATATTCAGTTCGTTCAAATAAATTAAATAAACATTTACATTTTTGTTTTATTAAACCTATTTAATCAGGTACAAAAACAAAACTTAATTGTTTTTTGTTCGAGAATAAATTGACATTCCACATCACTATTGTAATGTGTCAAACCGGGTGTCAAACCGGCCATCATAGCGTGCCGCTAGTTTAAGTTGGATATTTTGATAGTTGATAGGCAAAAAAATATTGTTATCGTATCAATAAAAAAAATGGACGGATTTTTTTTTCACTACGAATAAAAAGGTAACATTCGAAAAAAATATAGACTGATGGAATATTTTGTGGATTTTCAACTTTTAAGTTATTAAACGGCAATAAAAGGGCATTCCAGTGAAAAAGTTTGAATGAGCAATTTCCCGATGCAAGTAACATTAAAAAAACATATTTTTTCAATATTTGGTTGTTTCAGTTTGGAGTGTTTGTTGGATATCTCTTATTTAGCTTCCATACTTTACATGAATGTTTCCAGTGAAGAAAGTTTTTTCGGAACATTTTTCTGCACCAAGATATTAAACATAAAAGAGTTTAGGTAAAAAAAAAAATACTTCCGTTAAAAATTTTTGGTGGATATTTATAAATCACCTTTAATTCATGACACTTTATCATACTGTAAAGTTTCGTCGTCTGAGGAATTGCTGTTGGGGTCGACTACGCTAGCGGCACGCTATGATGGCCGGTTTGACACATTACAATAGTGATTTGGAATGTCAATTTATTCTCGAACAAAAAACAATTAAGTTTTGTTTTTGTACCTGATTAAATAGGTTTAATAAAACAAAAATGTAAATGTTTATTTAATTTATTTGAACGAACTGAATATTTGAATGAAAATGAATATACATACTTTATATGCACACAAGAAACATATGAATACAAAAGATACCAAAAAAGGTGCCACAAAAGGCCATAATTAATCAGATTCGTCCATACTACTATTTTCACTGTCGTCACTGCTATCATCACCTACATTAATAATTATATGTTCGTTTTCTATAATATTATCTATTTTCACATCTCTTTCATAATCTTCCCTTATTAATTTAACAGTTCTATTCACAACCTTTTCCCAGTCTCCTTTAGTCACATGTTCACAAGCTTCTTCTAATAATTTTAGCATTTTTTTTGTGGTAAATGGGGGTTCTGTATTGTGTCTTGCAGCATATCCCTTAATTTGAGCCCACACCAACTCAATCGCATTATACTCACAATGGTAAGGCGGTAACCGTATAACTCTGTGCCCATGTTCTAATGCTATTTCGTCAATGACGTATCGGATCTTGGTTGGTTTGTTTTCTTTTAAAAGACGTACTAATTCCGCTTTTAACATATTCATGTTTGCATCTACGCCATTTTTACGAAGCCATGCGACGATATCAGCTTTCTTTTGGGATTGGGCAGGTGGCTTGTCAATTTGCATCGAGTGGTATGGGGCGTTGTCCATAATTATAATAGATGGTTCAGGGAGGCTACACAACATTGAGGTAAACCATTCAGTAAACTTTTCTCCATTCATGTCTTCATGATAGTCTCCAGTGGTTTTTGACGCAAAAGCCATGAGAGAACCTTCGACAAACCCGTTGATGGTTCCGGCGTGACAAATTATAAGTCGCGATCCTTTTCCTACAGGAACTTTGGAAGTAGATGCTGCTGTGTCATCGTTCCAAGAACGGCCTACAGTATGGTTAGCATTAAGCCATGTTTCATCCAAGAACACAACATTTTGCCAATTTTTGATTTCTTTCACTTGCCGTAAAAAAGTATACCTTGCCATCGCTATATCAAATCTTTCCATCAATATTTTGCGTTTGTTACATTTTTTGTATCGAAATCCAATGGTCTTCAAAATCTTCGTTAAAGAACTTTCCCCACCGAAGAATAATCCAGCTTCCTTCAGTGAATGCACCAACTTTTTTCTTGTTGGATACTCCTTCTGTAAATAGTAGCCGTAAACATGTCTTCGGATAGCATCGGCATCAAAGCTATCGATGCCTACGACTGGTTTTGCTCGTTTTCTCTTTTTTGGTGTGTGAAGTTTATTTTCTTCTGTGCCAGTCTCGCCATATTTTTCTTTAGTTATCCGTCTAACAGTTCGTTGTCCAATATTAAGCGCATCAGCTACGCGTTCAACCACTGACGTTATAGGTAAAATTGGCCCTCCATTTTGAGCTTCACGATCGAAATAGTTACGAAGGCGTATTACGAACTCACGTGTCTGACTATTTAGAACAGTTCTCTGCGTACGTTCGGTCATATCGACGAAATCCACAACAAAGGGCTTGAACAGAGTCCAAATTAACGAGCAAGGGTCAACAGTAATGCAGTATCAATATTTGAAATCCAAAGCCAGGTCAAAACTATATCACAATCGCATTGCACTGACAGTTTATACTTTTCGAAGCAACGTCAATTCGAAACTGCTTTGTTTTGCATTGAGCATTGACGCGAGTTTGCCGGAGGTAGTAGTTGTGCTAGCCAGCGATCCTATGTGACGATCGTATTAGATTCCATTTTTAAAAATTTTCAATTTAGAAAACCAAATGCCGAGTTGTGGTATATATCATATAAAAATAAAAATTTTACCTTTTGTATGAAACAGCTGATATTTTTTTGCGATTTCAGAGGTTTGTCCACATAGTGAAAATTGTTCATATTCACAAGTACATTCACCCCTTAAATGGTGCAAACTGATTTTTCTACACTTGTATACATTTTAGAAATCAATTTAATAAATAAATTTTGAGTCCTAAACCTAAAACTACATTCGATAAAATTTATGAATCTCTGCACATCACTATCGTCAATAAAGTAATACAATTATTTCCTTCAAAGTCGTTATCAATTAATACGGAACTTCATGAGCGGACAAACGTCAAACCGGCCATCATAGCGTGCCGCTAGTGTAGCTTCCTTTCCTGGACTAAAAAGTTCCATGAAGAAAACACCACCTTTGGGCGCACTTAAAGGCGAACCAATTCGTCCTTTTCGAATAGATGGGATGAAAACTAGTTTTCTTAAAAGAAACACGGACGGCGGAACGGCATTCCAACAGATATTATGTGGAACAAAATAGGCAAAAGTATTGGGGCAAATTAATAGTCTGAAATACATTCAAGGTTTTTATTTTGAACCCATTCAAGCTTCTGCTTGCAATCTTTTTATGAAAGATTCTTTCTTTTGCTTGATTCTGTTCTTTCTTTCAGCCAACGTCAGCTTGCGCTTGCTCCAGCGTTTTATTTTGCCTGGATCTTTCTTTTCTTCCTTCTTCTTGTGAGATGGATCTGCACGAATTGATTCATGGGCCTTCTTGTACAAGCTTTCAACCTGTTGACAATAATAGTTTGAAACAAATTATTGCAATGCTATAAAAAAAATATGCCAATACATTTTACTAATTAAATTGTAGCAAAGCATAAGGTCTTTTATATTTAAAGAATTTAAAAGGATTCAGTACACTTTGCAATTTAGTTTTGTCCAACTTCGACACCACTCTAGTTTAAGGACCATGCAGTAATTTGGTTGGACGTAAATTATCTAACTAAAAAAAACATCATAAAGGCGGCTACAGACTTACGAAATGTAACATGAAAGGAGCATTTCATAAGTGTGGACACAGCGCGCGCACGAACCGAGCATGTACCTACTCGCATCTGTTTCCGGCATGCACGCGGCGAACATGGCTCAGTCTGCCGTGAACAACGTTCCGCATTACAGACACACACAACCCGTCCACACTGGCGCTCCGTGCACACTGCGCGCCCCTTTGTGTTCGGCGAAAAAACCGACAAAATGGCGGATCGCGGCGCGCACCAGCTGAAATGCTCCGTTCGTACGCGCATGGCGTCCACACTATGGGAATTCTGTTACATTGCACAATGCGACAATGTGGACGGCAAATTCTTTCATTGCGTGTTACATTGCATGTTACATTTCGTAAATCTGTACCCGGATTTACAATACGTGACCATAGATATGTAGGTTACAAATTTATTAATTACAATTTAATTATATTTAGTTCGGACTTTGTCATGTAGTAGTAAATAAGCAATATTTTAGTTAGCACTTCATTGATCATTACAAGGTTTTCCCCCACCCCAATGTACCAAATTTCTGAGTATATAAGTTTAACATTCATCTGTAAATATATGCCATATTAACACCCAGTCTGTGTGAATCAATTCTGCTCCAACTCACAACTTACACTCAATCCGCAACATTACATTTCTTAAGTCTGTACCCGGCTATACATACCGCGTCTGCAGTGACACCTAATTTAATGTATTTGCCAAACTGTCTCTTGAACGAGTCTTCATCTTCTTGTTCAAGGTTTCTCATATATTCAGCTACATGAAGTCCAAATATATGTGCTCTAGAAAAAAATATAATAACAACTGTTGTATAACAAACAATGTGTGCCTTTAAACTCCACAATGGAGGTTAGGTTATGAATATGTCTGCCACTCTGGTTCAATAAAACTTCTGGTCAATTTTATTTGACAACCAAAAGAGGTGCATTATCATTTAGCTCCTCAAAAGCTGTTCGATTAATAGATGTGCTATTTATCGAAGGATGATTGGAGCTTACAGTGCCACAAACTTATCTGTTCAGTAGGACAAAATTAGAAGGCTATCATTAAAATGCTAAATTACATTATGGTGACTGTTATGTATAGTATGAGGGCTCTGTTTGATTTTTACTGTGAAAAATGCAATTAAAATGCTTAATCTTCTGAAAAGTAATGTACAGCAGATTATTCTTTAAGTTTTATCTTTTATGAAAGAAGGGAAATGCTTACAAGCCTCAATAATTCGAAAAGTACAGTACCCAATATGACATGTTAGTCTTGCCAGATATGGAAACATAAAATCACAAAATAAAAAGTATTTTGTGAATGATTTGTATGCTGATCAATGAAGATAAATATGCTGAATATTTGAAAGTACAATATAATTGAATAGTACAATATAATATTGTTGTGCAAACAAAATGACGTAGATGCATGGAGGACAAAATTTCTGCAAAAAATTACATCTGGCACAACTGGAAGCCCTCAAATTTCTCGAGATGCTTGAATGCCGAGATCATGTCATTTGTTTTTGTAAAATAGAAAAAATCTAAATACCTATGCAAATTGTTTAATTTTTCGTTGATACTGTAGATTTTAAATTCTACATAATATGCATGACCGACAATTATACATAATATAGATAGACAAGTTAGGTTGTATGCCTAGTTTATTGTATAAAATTCATTTTTCTATGCAAATCTGCTAGGAACCTGCAGAAGACTGACCTGTAGATTTCTTAACTATTAAAACCCAACAACACACTTAACTGAACAAATAAAATAGCACCATAACTTGAATAGTAATCAATTGTTATGCAAGTTATGTCCAAACTCACCTAAGAGTGCAAAACCTGCTGAGAAGGAAGTACCAAATATGTTAACTAAAATGATGCAATGATGTTCATGTGGATTTAGATTTTTGAAAAATGTGTGAAAATACCATGATTGTCTGGGACAAATATTAGCCTCAAATCTATTGAACAGCAAGTGAAAGCATAGCAGACACACTTTCCCATTTGTAGTATTAGTATGGATATTTATATTCACACCTAAGCCACTTAAATGTTCAACATTGTACCTGTGAACTTCTGCATTGAATTTTTTTGCTTCTGCATCATAACCTGGGAATCTCTTGATGGAGTGTGGAACATTAAGACCACCATCAACTGCCCCTTTCATTGCTCCAAATACTCTAGCACCAGTGGTTGTGCGTGCAAGACCAACATCCAAGTAACATCTGAAATGTAATGCAATTATTAGACCCAAACATAATGGATAGGCTTGTATTATTCATAATACATTCTATTATCAGTCAATTACATTGCAACATAACTGCACTTGTCCCTTATGGTGTGCTTTCTGTCCGCCCGTAATATATCATCATAAAATTCTTTCTACTTGTTTTGCTAATAGGCAAACAATAAATGAGGGTAGGCTCTCTATAGATGTATGATCATTTCAGATTTAGTAAGTCAATAACTGGCTTTGTGAAAAATAAGGATAAAGCGAGATTATACCTAAATGCGCCAGGTCCATTATCAACAGGTTCAACATTAAACTCGTCTCCAGTAACTTCAGTAGCTCCAGCATACAAAGAGTCCAGGCCCAGCCTCTGAAGCAATCGTCTGGCCAGCAGCAGTCCAGTGCAGTAAGCAGCAGCATAGTTAGTTAATCCCACCTAACAATTTGTACATTTTTACTTAATAACATTTTCATAATTTTGCTTAGTCTTTTCGATGTGGTCTTATTCAGTATTGAACATATTTCAACAAGGTGAATGCATTTGTACTTTGCTTCTGACCGCCCGTTCAAAATCATCACAATAGGTATTACGCAGTTTTCCTCTTTGATTACTACCTTTACGAAAAAATATTTTTTGTAAATAAAGTACATAAAAAGTAAAAAACCTTATAATACAATCTAAATTAAAACAATACATTACAAAATTTTTGCTTGAATATTTTTTTTTGGGAGTTTAAACTTACTTTTATACCGTAACGAGGTAATTCATGCGAGTAGGCAGCGCAGACAATGTGGTCTCCTTCTATGCGTGAATAAGCCACTTGGCATGTAACATCCTTGTTTGAGAGCCGAACGATTAAACGGTATTTAGGAGTGTTGTATTTATTCTTGTCCTAAAAGAGATACACAAATCTAAAAGGTTATATCAGTAAAATAGGTACCTACTTCTTAATCCATACTAATATTATAAATGCGAAAGTGTGTCTGTCTGTCTGTCTGCTACGCTTTCACGGCCTATCTGTTCAACCGATTTTAATGAAATTTGGTACAGGTATATGTTGTATCCCGGGGAAGGACATAGGCTACTTTTTATCCCGGAAAATTCAAGAGATCCCGCGGGAATCAAAAAAAATTATCTCTTCAACCGATTTTGATGAAATTTGGTATAGGGATAGGTTGTATCCCGGGGAAGGATATAGGCTACTTTTTATCCCAGAAAATTCAAGAGTTCCCGCGGGAATCAAAAAAACTTAATCCACGCGAACGAAGTCGCGGGAATCATCTAGTACAAAAATAACTGCAAATGCAAAATACGTACCTGTACAACCAGTCGTTTTCTTGCATAGTAGTCGGTTTTGCCTTCACGACGCCTCTTGAATTTAACTTGATACCGCTTGAAGTACTGCTTATTCTTCACCACTTTCACGAAACCCTGACAAGAACAAATTATAAAAAAGGCATGCACGTTGCAGGGCATCTTTTATATACACTTAATAAATGATCAGGTTAAGATGATAATCATATTGACTGCCTATGAATGCATATCGATAAAGCAATACTCATAAAACATGAGTAAAGCCAATCGAGTACGAATCGTCGGCAACATAAGATGACGCGCATGTGTCAGTTTTTCATCATAGGATAGGAAACCGCCTATTGTCGCAAATATTCTATAAATTAATACGTTATGAATAACACTGAGCTAGCTCAGCTTTAAGAACTCAAGATTCGCGGATCCAGCGGCGCGACACAAAAAGTTATCACCACATATTTTATTCATCCTATCATGTAAATGTAAAATAAACAAACGAAAAGTTTATAAGCGAAATGCACAATTCACTGCAATTATTATTTAGCAAACTCACCATTTTATGATATTAGAATACGAGCTAAATTAAACTCCGGTTAACCAATGGCGTAACCAAAGAAAAAGGAGCCAAAGAGAATATAATCACTACGTTTATGAAAAGCAGAGACAAGTACCTAACATATAGGATGAAAAGACATTAGACAATATAACCACTACCTACGTTTGGAGCATGGACACAGGACAGGGACTATGAAGTACTATGGAGCACTATGGACTATGGAGAGTTTAACTTTTATGTACATGTCTCTGATGGATGTGTGCACCGCAGGGCGACCGGATATCTTTTGCATCAATCATTGATACATCGGTATCACCTCTGATTGGTTAACACTTTTCCACTATTGGACGAAATCCATTGACGCAGCAAGAATACTATAAATTCAGCCAATCCGAGGTGATTGCGATGTATCAATGATTGATGCAAAAGATACGCGGTCGCCCTGCCGACTCTTTTGTTGTCAACTGTGCGCAGTTTTGACGTGACTACTGACTTTGACATTTCCAACGTCACAAGCCTAAACAATTGTAACGTATGTCTAATGAATGAAACACATCTATGCTTGTGACACATCACAGTAGTGTTTATCTAAGGTTTACATATTATACTATGATTGTTGTTGTTGTTGAAGGAAATAGCTATTTATGCAACTGTATCGTAATGAGGGTCATTTTAATTCGAGTGCTGTTTTTTGATACGAGGCTTGCCGAGTATCAAAATAGGATAGTACGAGAATTAAAATGACTAATTACGTACAGTTGCATACAAGATTTTATCTACGACAAGGACGTCTTTATAATTTTTTACTCTATAAATTAATAAAAAAGTCAAATCAATCAAGTGCCAGAACCCAGAGCCGCTAAGCTATAGGTATCCTATTTATGAAGATAACCATATCGATACAGCTACGACTCATAACGATACAGCTCCCATACAACGAACTGTATCGTTATGAGAAGCAAACACGAAAGAGGGTTCAATTCGATATAGTTGTCAAATTCGAAATAGGAACTTTTCGATGCTGGAGTAAATAAAATACTTTTCGATAGGGTTATAATGTTCTGTAGTTAAATATGAACCCAAAATAAAGCTGGAAAAGCCTTGTATCCAGGGCCGGAAAAATAAAATACAACCGTATTTTATTTTTCCGGCTCGTAGACCTTTGAATATGTAAAAGTCGTAGACAGACACAGACATAACAGAAAAGCAGATTAGCAGACTTAACATTTTCACACCTACATAGACAAGTGTATGAGAATCTGTGTCCTTTTCCCTCCAAGCAAAAATGTCTATGTTCCTATCTTTTTTTTTAATGGTTGCAACACTGTGCAACACCAACAACGCACACATTGACAAAAATTCCATGCGTGGCAGTCCGTTTAAGACATTTAGGAGACATATGGCGTTTGTTTACATTGTGTTGTCATAAATTGTTTGTGAAATTTAGATTTAGTAGCCAATATTTATTGAAATAAAATGGTGAAGTGTTGTGTCTCCCTGTGCTACTACGCTTCGTACAGGAAAACCCCAGAAATAACGTTACATCGGTAAGTAAATTTCATGATATCATGTAGCCTTGAGTTTTTTTCGTTTATCGCATCATATCAAGGTTAGGATATCTAATATTTATAGTTGTTAAATATAAAATTAAGACGAAATATGTAGCCATGCTAATATTATAGCTATAATGTTATGGTTTTCTGTAGAAATACATGTTTTATGTTGAATAATCTTTTGTTGACATTTCGAGAACTTGAAAAAATTACAGGGCCGGACTTGACGACTCTTTTATTATAAGTTTATAACTTTCTGTTAATTTCAGGTTTCCAAAGGATGAATACCTGATAAACCTATGGATGAAAAAATATAAAAGGCTGACAGCCCTATTCATCAAGACGTGTTATATCCTCCAAGCATATTACAGCTGATTTAATAGAACGTAGTGTGTTCCGTTCTATTCTATCTCTGGTGGCATACCGACCATTTTCAAATAAAAGTTAGCCGAGGTAAGTAGGTTAGGTAGGTAGGGTGGTAACTAGCTACGGCCGAAGCCTCCAGGACCAGGACCTAAATTCCCAAATTGACCCTGCCTGGTTCAACATTTACTCCACCAGATGTAAGTTTTTTTTGTCAGAGTTCCGTTGTCCAAATAAGAACCCTTATAGTTTTTCCATGTCCAAAGTCAGCTGAGGTAAGAACAAAGTAGGTACAAATTTACTTACCTGATTTTTCATTTAGCGGATGAATTCAAGTAGGTACGGTACTTCTTTCCCTTACAAGTATTTCTCCAACAGTTGATTTTAAATCGACATGCCCATGATTCAGTTTCCAAACTCTTTAATGATAAGCATGTGGTTTAAGGTTTATTTAGTTGCCTAGATTGATTTATATGTTTGTTTATAAATAATTTATTAATATTTTTTCCAGAACAAAAATGAATTTTTTCTCCCAGAATCGGTTTACCCAAGTACCTACTACCACTGTACCTTCAATAGCAGAGCTACTAATGGTTCAGCCTAGTTCAACTTTTACTCCTCCAGATGTGAGTTGCATGTAAGCAATCGGCAACGCATCTATCTCGTAATTTTTGATAGTTTAACATTGTGTTAGTGTCGATCTGAACCTTAATTCGTGTTAAGATTAAAGTCCTGTTTGTTGTGTTGTTCCATTTTAGTTATTTTCTGTTTGAGATTGTTTAAAGCGTGCTGTAGAATAAAGATTAGTTTGTTGTTTTATTTTTACTTTAATCCACTTCTGGTTCCTTGCAGTACATATTGTAACTCTCCTCGTTAAAAATGTCATTCCGAATCAGTTGTAGATTCACTTGTTATTCTAAAGCACTAATTGTTTTTTTTTTAAATTCTTTATTGCACAAAAGTAAAACAAATGTACAAAGGCGAACTTAATACCTAGAGGTATTCTCTTCCAGTTAACCTTTGGTAGTGGGGACAGGGTTGAGATCACAGTGCGTACAATATAAAGAGAAAAAGTTAGAGTAAGAAGAAACATAATAGGTAGTAGGTAATAAAGTGAGGTATGGTAATTTATTAAGCAATTTAGTAAATGGCTTGAATAAAGATTTTAAGTCAAAATACATAGCAAGATATACACCAAAAAATATAATAAACTTACTTAAAAATATGATACTTAATATTAAGGTAGTGTCAAAGACATTAGACCAGACTGCTAGTAGGTTAAAAATAAACACAAAGATAACCATGAATAGATTTTAATTTCTGTTCATTCCAGTTTGTTGTGTATGTTAGAATCACATTCTATCCAGAAGAAACTGCAAGAAACTGGTATAGTTGCTCTTTAAAAATTATTGAACAGCCAATGATATTAAAACATAATATTATATAAAAACGATGAACTATTAAAGTTGATTTTATAATTATATTGATTTTAATAAATATCACTACAAAATCTGTCTCAAAATATTCCAAAAGCCAATTGTTTAGAAATCGATAATGATAACCTAACATAACCTCTTAAAATATAATTATAATTTATACTTATCTCAGCAAAATGCCGTAATCCACCCTTAATCTTCACCAATACAATCAATAATAATATACACTTTATCCACTTGAAATAACTCCTCAAAATTTTAATACTGACTGAACTCCCGACGCCATTTTCTCTCACCTTTATACTATTTTTCTGTTACCGTCCCACCAACATTCTCCTGAATTTTTGTGATTGGCTGTCATGATTACAGCCTATATATTGAAAAGCTACGATTGGTGATTAAATTACTTAGCATCAATCAAAATAAACTCTGCATCCTGCAACACTCAATGTTGCCAAAATATAACCTCCAAAGTAAAATCAACAATTCATTGCAAGAAACCTAAATTGAACATGAAATGCAATGCAAAATCACCTATGAATCACAACTTAGCATCGCAACAACACTGCGAATAGCGTTCATTCCTCACACTCGCCCATCCTGACGCCTCTTTGCGTCCCTGCAAAGAAAAATTGGTATGAATAGGTTCGATCACCGCATACATGAAAACAACCAAGCAACCTAACCTTGGAGAAAAATGAACTCTATGTAGTAACGATCAATCAATCCCTTGCTCCCCACTGCTTTTTTCTTTTGTTACTTGACCAATATGAAGACTCTATTGCGAGCAAAGTAAAGTACATAGTTTATTTTCAAAGAGATTTTCACAAGATTTTATAAAGCACCGACTCATAAAATACATCTGTTTATAAGAAGAGTATACGCATTTATCAGATAGTTTCCATTAATTTCCCGTTATTCAAGTATATTATTCATTATTTATATATGGAAGAGCTGTTCATTTATTTATTACCAAAATAAACACACTTAGATAATCAGGCCTATTTAACAAATAATCATAATAATCATTAAATATGACCATTTACCAAAGTACACATTTTGCCCATCTGTTTATCAAATTGTTATAGTGACAACCCTGTGACTCTAAGACAGCACCAACCCTACGGCTGACAGATTACGTTTGCACTTCATCAGCGTATAGTGTTACAGTAGCGAAAATGTTAGATTTAGTATTCTCACGGACAACTATTTTCAACCATGTTCGCACGTTAATAAGTAATTATAAAAATCGCAACTGTAAAAGTATTCAGTAAACCCTAATTATAAGAAAATTTCAGACCTTCCTCAACCTCCACCTGCCGGCCTTCATAATTAAATTTATTCAACAAATGTTTATAATTGTAATTTAATTGTAATTTACCAAATACACCCATAAGCTATTTTTTTTTATCAAACCAATTCATCGAGCAAGTATACCTTTTCATCAAAATATATACCATTTGCTATGAGCCTACTCAACAAATAATCATCGAATATGACCATTTACCAAAATACACATTTTGCTCAGCTTTTTATCAAATTCATTTACAAAAGTTTTATTTGCAATCATTAAAACTATTCAAACCTTTCAGTCGCAACCATTGCAACTGTCCAAAGAAATCTGTAATAACCAGTATAACCTTCCAGAACCAAATAGTGGCAACCGTCATAACCATTTTTCCAAGTGGCAACCATTAAAAACCATTAAAACCATTTTTTTCAACTTTCTCATATATATTCCAATAAACCATCATATATTTTTGCCAAGTAAAACCATTTATAACCATTAGAACCATTTTTTTTTTTGCCACAAATATTTCCAAATTTCCATTTAGCCACTTACAATAAAACCATTTAGCCACTGCGGCTTTTTCCAAATCACTTAGTCGCAAACCTTGCAACTTAATTTTAATCGATTATCCAAACAGTATAATATTTTAACTTCTATTAAATCTTTAAACTCGAAATTACGAACTTCTTTTAAGTTTTATTACGAAGTTGTTCGGGTAGGCCTTATATTACCAACTTGTTTGGGTAACCAATTAGTAATAATCAAGACCAATCATTACCTCTAGTACAGTCTTCATAAGTCGCCATCAGACACGTCCAACTGATCCATTCACCGACGGAGTATCAATAGGGGTATCCAAGGTAAAACTTACTTGTAGTCAAATCTGTATGTTGTAACCTGGTAACCAGCTATTTAATATTTGTAGTGCCAAGTCCAATTTTTATACTCCCAGCTACTGCACCTGGCCAGAGATTTTGACTTGAGACATAACTCAAAAATTTCGCCACATTTAACATGCGACTTACCTTAAGTACTGTAGATACCTTCAGCACAACTGTTTATGAGTCTTCGCTCTACACTCCTTGTCCTCATCAGCATCAACTATGTGAGCACCAGCAGTATATTTCTAATCCTCTCATCTTCAGCAGCTCGGAGATGATGAAAACAACCTCAGCAGCAGCAGTATGTTTCTAGTCTTCTTATCTTCAGCAGCTCGGAGATCATGAAAACAAACTCAGCAGCAGCAGCAGCAGTATATTTCTTGTCAGATTATGATGAAAGCATCTTCAACAGTTCGGAAATGACGAAAACAAAATCAGCAGCAGCAGAACTGTATGGAAGTCCCCACTTTTACACTCTGTTATCTTGTCTTCGGAGATGATAACGATGAAAGCATCTATGAGTAGATATCCTCTTCAAATCCTCGACGCCGGTTTTCCCGTGCATCATATTTCTCAGTCAACAACCAATCAACTTCAGTCTTTTGAAGTTTTCTGCAGCGAGTTGGCCTTAGTCCACTATGTTTACATGATTTTTGATCTGCTAACCTTGCTGTGTATATGCGTCTCTATTAGTGACCGGATCTTTACTTTCGTCTAGTGCATTACTCTGACATTCCGTTCATAAGACTTCTTATAATAACTCATATAGTTAAAAACCATCAACTATAGTCTCTCCATATAGACCCTCCCTATCACATTACAATAGACGGATAAATATTGACTACATTGACGAATATATCTATTTAGGGCAGATAATTTCCGTTAAAGATCTAACAACAAAAGAAATTTAGAGAATGGTTGCAAATGAATGGAGCAAGAGACTTATGACTTGGATTGCGCTTACAAATAGAGTAGTCAACGCTTGTGTCTTACCAAGCTTAACCTATGGTTGCGAAACCTGGGCTCTTAATGCAAACCACGAGAAGGTACCACCACGAGGCAAGAAGTATGCTTGTAGTAAAGATCAAAGACCGACACAGTAGCCGAGGTATAAGAAAGCAAACAAAAGTAACCGACATTCTAAATAAAATAGTCACGAAGATTGAGATCAAAACGTTTCGAGGTAGAGCGCACCGAGAAGGCTTTTGTCAACAAGCAATACGAAACACGTGACACTAAAATCTGAATTAAGTACTTCCCATTTGTGAATTTCATTTATAACAATAATTAAATTTTCTTAGGTAATCATATTATTATAACAACTATACCAACTATCAGCTCTGCTAATTCAACTCTATCGACTCTACCATATCAACTCTATCGACTACCATATCAACTCTATCGACTCTACCATATCAACTCCATCGCCTCTACAATATCAACACTCAAACTATCTATCAATTAAATTTTTGAAAACGCAATTAATAGCAAACTTCAGTAAAAATAAGTGAAACTAAAGCCGATAGCAAAACTCCAGAGTTACAAATCTGAAATCTTTAAATTGTTGCTCAATACTTTCAACGATACTCCGCGACAGTTGTGTTTCGGATGAGAAGAATTTGCCAGAACAGTAATCAATTTAAACGCAAAAATAAACCCAAATACTTCTATCGGTGCCTCTTCTATCGAAGGTTGGTGATAATATTGGCAACTTGAACATTCGACACTGCAGATCTCAATAAGGATCGGATGATTTAATTGAACCACTGGTGTATGTGCTTCAGTCAGGATGTCCTTCTCTGTCCCACGCCCCTTTTGCCTTGTATATTGCCCTGAATAATTAATAGTAGAGGGTCATACTTAGGGCCACGACACAGGTACTCCAGTTTCCTCTCTTTTTTTCATCTAGAAGAATCTTCTTCCAACCCAAATACGACAAAATCCCCATAAAACAGCCATAATCAAAAATTCACTTCAATGAAACTCCATTTACAATCCTTTCGTTTTAAAATGAACAATATAATAATAATTTAGCAAGTCAAAATACGCTAAAAAATTGGACTGCTCACGCCATCCTGTCATAGTATTTTTGTTGACGATTTAATTGGCATTTAAGAATTAAAGTAAACAAACTATACTAAAACGTTTGCAGTGCAAGTAGTAAAACAAGAAAGTTTTATTGAGGATAGATCAAGAAATATGTAGCATTACTAATATCAATAGTTACGTATAAGATTCATTTTTCAAATTTAAGTATTTACTCTTAATTTAGAATATTTGCTTGAAAACTTTGCTTTTGTTAATAATTTGTTTTAAGTAGAATAATTACTTTTTGTTGATAACTTCGAAATACGTTAAATTTAAACCATAGCACAAATTATCAAATGATCATTAATACGGCACTGAACAGCAAAACTTAAACCACTTAATCTCAAAATAAGGGTATATAGAAAATAATAAAAACTTTTGAAAACCAAGATCACATGTCGTACCACCATAACCATAACCATCCTGATATTAACCAATTAATAAAACAATATCCCAAACGGCACCATGTAAATAGAACCATAAATTTATGCTTTCTTCTATAATTCCTGTATGGAACGTAACGTAAAATAATTGGAACATAAGTAATACCTGTATAACAGTAAAATAAACCTGCTAGGAAAATCTAATAATTATTATTAAACCACCAATTGTAGGACGATCGAATTTGTATAAACATTAGATAAAATGCGGGTACCGTCCCAGCATAACTATCGGTAATAATAATTTAATTAGATCCTACCAGTAAATCCGGATACTGATTTGATATACTGCCTCCCAGGAAGTGGCCTCATGCTCCAATTGCATCAGGAAGTGGCCTCGTGCTCCAATTGTATGTGGGCTGTGGGATCCTACCTCTGTAGGATCCCACTTCTGAAAATGTCAAAGACATAAGACCACACTGCTAGTAGGTTAAAAATAAACACAAAGATAACCATGAATAGATTTTAATTTCTGTTCATTCCAGTTTGTTGTGTATGTTAGAATCACATTCTATCCAGAAGAAACTGCAAGAAACTGGTATAGTTGCTCTTTAAAAATTATTGAACAGCCAATGATATTAAAACATAATATTATATAAAAACGATGAACTATTAAAGTTGATTTTATAATTATATTGATTTTAATAAATATCACTACAAGATCTGTCTCAAAATATTCCAAAAGCCAATTGTTTAGAAATCGATAATGATAACCTAACATAACCTCTTAAAATATAATTATAATTTATACTTATCTCAGCAAAATGCCGTAATCCACCCTTAATCTTCACCAATACAATCAATAATAATATACACTTTATCCACTTGAAATAACTCCTCAAAATTTTAATACTGACTGAACTCCCGACGCCATTTTCTCTCACCTTTATACTATTTTTCTGTTACCGTCCCACCAACATTCTCCTGAATTTTTGTGATTGGCTGTCATGATTACAGCCTATATATTGAAAAGCTACGATTGGTGATTAAATTACTTAGCATCAATCAAAATAAACTCTGCATGCTGCAACACTCAATGTTGCCAAAATATAACCTCCAAAGTAAAATCAACAATTCATTGCAAGAAACCTAAATTGAACCTGAAATGCAATGCAAAATCACCTATGAATCACAACTTAGCATCGCAATAACACTGCGAATAGCGTTCATTCCTCACACTAGTAAATGTACCTGGATAAAAATAATATAAAAAATACAATATAAAAAATACATAAATATATATACAATTGTAAAAAATAATATATACACATAAATTAATACTTATGAATGTGATTATGTGGAGGTATTCTGACATTTTTGAAAGTGTTCGTGTACTCGACGCTTAAAAACGTTTAAAGACGGTGCCTGACGTACTTTCTGGGGAAGGGCGTTCCATAACCTGATTGCAGTAACTGTGAAGGAATCTGAATATAGTGTTGATTTATGTTGCGGGTAGACAAGAATATCTACGTTTGAGGAACGTTGAACACGTCCAGATAAGCCGAGGTACTTAAAGCGTTCTTGGAGATACTGAGGAGAACTTGGATCATGAAGAATACCATAGAGAGAAGCAAGAACGTGCGCATCTCGGCGAAAGCGAATGTTGAGCCAACCTAGTCTTGAACGGAAATTAGAAATGTGGTCATACTTACGCAAACCGTATACATATCGAATGCACAGATTGAGCAGGCGGTCTAGTTTGTTCAGAAGCTCTTCGGTGAGGTCGGTATAGCAGATATCTGCATAGTCGATGATTGGAAGCAATAAGGAATTAACCAGCACAAGTTTTGCTTTTTGTGGCAGCATATTCTGCATCCGTTTAAGTGCATGCATAGCTGCAAAAATCTTACGACTGATTTCCGCAACGTGACAAGAACAGGAGAGATCTTGCGAGATATGTAGTCCTAAATTTTTCACCTGAGTGGAGTATGGTAAATTGTAAAGTTTATTTGAATAAAAAACATGTGCGTTTAACCTGTTGATTTTTTTTATTTAACCTTCTAACCTAATTTTTGAAATAATGATTCAATTCGATTAGTTTACAACATTTATTTGGCTTACTGCCAAGAAATTAATGTCAGTAGGAACTTTCTATAAATAATATCCCCATCACATGGTGGTGATTACCATTGCGGACCCAAGCCCGGAATAGACATCTAGCACAGCTCTCGATACCTCGATAGGATTATCGAGGCAGGCTTTAGCCAACTACAAATGGTTAAAAGGTAGGAGCGGATGCTGAGAAAGTATTTTTGAAAATCCATTCCCTCGTAAAATCTGAAATTTGTATGAAAATTGAATTTAACGTAAGCGAAGCTGCGGGCAAAAGCTATATGAAATTACAATTTTAAATTTTGTTACTACATTGCAGTTGTGATCGCTTGTGATGAAAAAGTCATAAAAAGTACCTATAATAATTTTTAAAACCCTTACAAAATATAGCTTCCAAATGATAGGTAACGTTTAGGTCGTTTTTTTAGGGTTCCGTACCCAAAGGGTAAAAACGGGACCCTATTACTAAGACTCCGCCGTCTGTCTGTCTGTCTGTCTGTCTGTCTGTCTGTCTGTCTGTCTGTCTCCAGGCTGTATCTCATAGACCGTGATAGCTAGAAAGCTGAAATTTTCACAAATGATGTATTTCCGTTGCCGCTATAACAACAAATACTAAAAATTAAAAAAATATATATATTAAAGGGGGTCCCCATACAATAAACGTGTTTTTTTCGTATTTTTTTGCTCAATATTAAAAACGGTAACAGGTAGACGGTTCAAATTTTCACAGAATATTAACTTGTATATTACCTTTCAAAATAAATAAGTAAATATTAAAGGGGGGCTCCCATACAACAAACGTAATTTTTTGATATTAACAGTAAACCTCTACAAACAAAGTTAGTTTTGCGGTTCATTAACAAAGGTAATTATACCTTCTTCTTGAGTACGGAACCCTCGGTGCGCGAGTCCGACTCGCACTTGGCCGGTTTTTTTAGCACGACTTAACCCCACATATTAATATAATGTTTTATGCAGCAACAAGGTGCGACCCTGAGTTTTGTCTATATGTAAGTAATGTTTCCGTGCGTTTGAAATTGCCACACAGAATTGCCACGCAATTTTTTTCACTATATTGAATCTGCTCCCTTAGAGAAATCTGTGTAGACAGAGAAAGATTGCTTGCTTTATTCTTACTCTATGGGTTGTCTGTAAAGACGGTTTACGTGGTTTACGGACGGTAGTTTTGTTTATGGAGGGTAGAGTAGAAGGAGTGTTATCTCTTATGGAAGAAAAGCTGAAAAAGTGTCCAGTGGTTGCTATAATTATTATTAACAGTACAAAACACTCCTACAATGGCGCTGGTGTAGACAAAGGGTATGGTATGAATGTAGCAATTGTTGATGAAGAACTGGCCAAGTGCGAGTCGGACTCGCGCACCGAGGGTTCCGTACAAACCTGTAGGTATATAAGTAAAAGTTATAGTATTTTTACTCCACTTATCTCTTTTAATTTCAATTTAATACCTCTACGCATTCATGCGGAAAGGGTTAGTAAGTTTAAAATTATTAAAAATATTTTTATTATATGATGTAACTAAAAATTTATGCTTTTCACAATTTTTCCTTTATCTGTGATGTAAGACGTTGCTTCGTACCAAATTTCAAGATTTTGAGTTCACGGGAAGTGCCCTGTAGGTTTTGATTCCCTTGCGAGTGTCGAAATATGCAGCATAAACGGCTGTATCTTTTGATTGTGTTGGCTTAGAAGATTGATTCTTTCACAGCTCCAAGGGACAGTAGACCTGAGTATTTGATATGAATTTCAGCTTGATACCTCCATGCGTTCCTGAGAAAAAGGGTCTTGACACACAGACGGATGGACAACGAAGTGATCTTATAAGGGTTCAGTTTTTTCCTTTTGAGGTACGGAACCCTAATTATTAATAATATTTTTATTAAATGATATGACTAAAAATTTATGCTTTTCGCAATTTTTCCTTTATCTGTGCTATAAGACATTGCTTCGTACCAGATTTCAAGATTTTGAGTTCACGGGAAGTACCCTGTAGGTTTTGATTCACTTGCGAGTATCGAAAATTTGCAGCATAAACGGCTGCATCTTTTGATTGTGTTGGCTTAGAAGTTTGATTTTTCACAGCTCCAAGGGACAGTCGTTTTTTACAGCTTAAAGGTATTATAGACCTGAGTATTTGATATGAATTTCAATTTAATACCTCTACGCGTTCATGAGGAAAGAGATAGTAAGTTCAAAATTATTAAAAATATTTTTATTATATGATGTAACTAAAAATGTATGTTTTTCGTAATTCTTCCTCTATCTGTGCTATAAGATGTTGCTTTGTACCAAGTTCCAAGATTCTGAGTTCACGAGAAGTACCCTGTAGGTTTTGATTTCCTTGCGAGTGCAATAAAATTCGAAAATTAGCAGTATAAACGGCTGTATCTTTTCATTGTGTTGGCTTTGAAGTTTGATTTTTTCACAGCTCCAAGGGACAGTAGACCTGAGTATTTGATATGAATTTCAGCTTGATACCTCCATGCGTTCCTGAGGAAAAGGGTGTGTGTCAACACAGACGGACGGACAACGAAGTGATCCTATAAGGGTTCCGTTTTTTCCTCTTGAGGTACGAAACCCTAAAAATTAATATTATTTTATTTTATTATATTGTAAAGTAGTTATTTATTAAAAATTTCAACAACATATGTTGTTGTACAAAATAATGATGAATGTTTTCTTTCCTTGTTTATTTCTCAAACCTACTCTAATTATTATTTGGCGCTTCCTTTTAAATTTACCCCGATGATAGGTGGCGCCACCAATTTAATGAATTTAGACGGACACTTTTTATATGCAGAGATAACACTCCTTCCGCCTTCTACTCTACCCTCCATAGCTTTATTGCACGTGATAATATGGAGGGTAGAGGTAAGGAGAATCATCAAAAAACACCCGTCGGAATTATAATTCGATTCCACATTTGGTATTATCTACTGTCATTTTGTAAAATAATGATACATATAGTCTGGCTCCTCTTTATAAATCTGTGGTCTGGCTACGCCACGGCTACGCTAAGTCTGCAGCACTGGTAGAATGGTAGAATTTTAAAATCTGTTGATGACAACACAGACTGTAATGCGAAAAAACGAATTTGATACTTGTTTTTTTGTTTTTAATCTGCTTTCTTGGGGTCATTGGTCGTTTTAGTACATTTTAAAGAGTAAATGTAAATATAGGGCACAGTTTTGACAGCGTAATATTAAGGTAGAGCATAATGATTCCCGTATTTATTTATCATATTTATATATTATATTCGCCATGTATTAATTCGTCTGCGTGGAATTCGGCTTTAAACTGAGGCAAAACCGTAAATTTTTGTTCAGGGGACGAGTCAAAAAAAGGGTAACAGTCAATTACTCTCGCGTTTAATATTAGTGTGAATCTACTGACGCTAAAGATTAACAACAATTTATTACTTGATCAGGGGAGATCTTCTGAACTACTTAAGGACAGCATAAATTAATGAAACACAAAGTCAATAGTCAAAGCTGTTTAATTCAAAATAGGTACCAACACTGTTCACTTTTGAACGTCAGTAAAATATGAGACGTGATGGTGATAATTAACTTCAGTATCTTAAGACTAGAGCTATGAGGGTTCCAAACGCATCTAGGTCTGAGAAAAGCTAAAAATTGATAATATTGACTTTCATTTCCCATGCTGAACGCTTTTTGTAGGGAGTCCACCAGATTCCCTCTTTAGATTGGCCCTCATTTTTAATAACTCTTAAGATTCCTACGCTTACATCTGGAAATAAATGAAAATAATTTATTTTTTGCATATGCATCATAATTATACGATATGAACAGGCGAATATAAACCGAAACGTTTTATATAAATTATTATCTTAAGTAATTTATGCAAAGATCGAAAAGCAAAATATCAAAACCGTTTGGTCAAAGCGACTCTTCGATTTCATGTAAACATTGTTGTTTTTGGCTAAAGACAGCATCGTGTTAATCCTTTACGTCTTGGAATTTAAGAATCATGTTACATAATAACTCGCGCATATTACTTTGCATAGGTTTAACCATTATTTCACTATTTCACTTTTATTTTCGAAATAATAAAACGAACATAAACACACCTGACACCTGAATTGTCAAATGTAAGAAAACAGTTTATAGGAATGTTTTTTTTTTAAGTGTTGCCCTTTTATTCCGTGGCAGAGTTAGCGTGGTCAAACTATACCACATTTAATTGTGTAGTGATGAACACAAAAATCAATTTAAAACAATCGCGATTTATGTTTATGTAATCATAATATAATATTGGTGTGCTAATTAAAGACTAAATTATTGATTTTTATTTAAATAAAATGCATAATTATTCATAATAATTATTTATCAATTAGTAACCGCTGCTTTATTTTATAAAACGTTAATATTTTTGTTTTCTATATTAAAAACAAAACTTATAATAAAAGAGCCTGAAGTCCGTGTCACCAAAGAAGTCCCGCGGCAAATACTGGAACTAATACATTTTTCAATACAATAACTGCATAAATATGCGACTACTAGCGCCGCGTCTAGGAGACTTCTTTCGTGGCAATGGCATGGAGTCTAGATAGTTTTCTGTATTGGCAGCCCGTGCGCGCTCGTGCAGCTATCGCCATTTTATTTATCGTCACTATCTTGTCATTCAGCTTCATTCTCCCAGTCTGACTGCACGAATATCTAGTTTCATTGCGAATCAATTGTTTTGTTGGGTTTTTGTTAAAGTTTTGTTACGTTGTGTTTGTTGTTACGTTTATAGTTTTTTGTGAACTTTGAGTGAATTTATTTGTTTTGGTTTTTCATCAAAATGGATCCTCAGCTAAGTACATCACAAAAAGACGTGGATGTTTTCTTGTTATTATATAACATGATTCTTAAATTCCAAGAAGTAAAGGAAGAACACGATGCTGTATTTAGCCAAAAACAACAATGTTTACAAGAAATCGAAGAGTTGACAAGTAAGCTAACCAAACGGTTTTGATATTTTGCTTTTCGATCTTTGCATAAATTACTTAAGATTATAATTTATATAAAACGTTTAATCGGTTTATATTCGCCTGTTCATATCGTATAATTATAATGCATATGCAAAAAATAAATTATTTTCATATATTTCCAGGTGTAAGCGTAGGAATCTTAAGATTTATTAACCCTAGACACCTAACCTTCGTCGAATCGACGAGTACGCCGCATTAATATCGCTATATCTTTTCGGCACGCGCGCCGATCACCGAGTCTTCACTTGTCAATTCAATGTTCGCCGAGCTCTTCCGAGTGGCGACCTCGCCTGGCGGGTAAGCGCGCCTCTTTTCGAAATATTACGAAAATAGTCGTCGTTTTGACGAATGGTTAGGGTTTGTGTATAATATTTTTATTGGCTTTCCGTGGGAGATGTAAGTTCAGAATGTATATTCCGAATAAACCTGCGAAATATGGGGTCAAGTTAGAGATGCTATGTGATAGCGGCACAAGATATATGATTGATAGTACACCATATCTCGGGAAAGGAACCAATACTAGAGGTGTGCCATTGGGGGAGTATTTTGTAAAAGAACTTACTCGCAGTATTCATGGTACAAACCGGAATGTAACCATGGATAACCGGTTCACATCGCAGTACCATTGCATACCATTACCAGCAGTTACTCCAGCAACCTTATAAAATGACGCTTGTGGGGACTCTACGAGCCAATAAAAAGGAAATCCCTGAAGAAATGAAGAACAATCGATCAAGAGCCGTCAATACATCGATGTTCTGTTACGATGGTCCCCTTACGCTTCTTTCTTACCAGGTAAAACCATCAAAAATGTTTTACTTACTTTCTTCGTGTGATGAAGACGGCACAGTTGACCCTCACACAAAGAAGCCCCACATGGTTCAATTTTATAATAGCACAGAAGGTGGCGTGGATACGTTTGACCAAATGTGCTCAGTAATGTCTTGCAGCAGAAAAACTAATCGGTGGCCATTGTGTGTTTTCTACGGTATGTTGAACATATCATGTATTAACAGCTATATAATTTACTGCCATAATACTTGTGTAATAGGACAAAAAGTAATGACTCGACGTGATTTTATGAAGAAGCTGCATATGCAACTGGTAGAATCGTGGCTCAAAATCCGTCTGGAAATTCCTACTATGCCAAGACACGTGAAGGACAAGATAAAAAATGTGTTAGGAGTGTCCATCGAGAAAGGTCAAGGTCAGCCATCATCATCTAATAATGATCTTCAGCCAGTCGAGGCTGCGAACAGAAAAAGAAAGATCTGTGGCCTATGTTCATACAAGAAAAGACGCATGACAAAATGTTACTGCTCAAAATGCAATACCGCAATTAGTGGTGAGCATAAAGTTGATTTTTGTGTACAGTGCGCTTCAAAATAATTAGTTTTTTTGTGTTTTACAAAGTAATAAGACTATTATAATTTATGTTTGCCAAAGAAAAGAAGGCTATTTTTGTTATGTTTTTTAAAATTTTATATATAAGTAAGTGTCTTTATAATTGATCTCAAAAAGTCTAGTGTTTTGTAACTTTAGTATAAAATAAATATTTTCTTACCAAACTACAAATATTTTGTTTTATTTTACTAAAATAATGTATCATTTACTTAATTAACTATTTAAACTACCGAACAAATACATATTTATATAAAATTACACGGCGCCAAAAACTGTTCGTCAAATCGACGAATGGTTAGGTTAAAAGGGATATATTCAAAGGTTAGGTGTCTAGGGTTAAAAATGAGGGCCAATCTAAAGAGGGAATCTGGTGGACTCCCTACAAAAAGCGTTCAGCACGGGAAATGAATTCAATATTGATAATTTCTAGCATTTTTCAGACCAGGGCCCGTATTCTCTAACTCAGTGACTATTAAAAATGAAAGCTACTGACATATATGTAATATCCATTGAAGGTTTACTATGAAATGTTACTTTTTATTTCATAGTAAACCTTCAATGGATATTACATATATGTCAGTGGCTTTCATTTTTGATAGTCACTGAGTTAGAGAATACGGGCCCTGGTCTGAAAAATGCTAGAAATTATCAATATTGAATTCATTTCCCGTGCTGAACGCTTTTTGTAGGGAGTCCACCAGATTCCCTCTTTAGATTGGCCCTCATTTTTAATAAATCTTAAGATTCCTACGCTTACACCTGGAAATATATGAAAATAATTTATTTTTTGCATATGCATTATAATTATACGATATGAACAGGCGAATATAAACCGATTAAACGTTTTATATAAATTATAATCTTAAGTAATTTATGCAAAGATCGAAAAGCAAAATATCAAAACCGTTTGGTTAGCTTACTTGTCAACTCTTCGATTTCTTGTAAACATTGTTGTTTTTGGCTAAATACAGCATCGTGTTCTTCCTTTACTTCTTGGAATTTAAGAATCATGTTATATAATAACAAGAACTTTTTTATTCTTGTCTTTAGACTCGGGATGTACAGTTTCTAAATGTCGGCGCAATTTGGCAGGTGCCATGGAACTATTAGGAAGCAGTTTACTACATAGCATGCAAAGAGGTGAGCCGTTAGAATCAACAAATCCGAAACTGATATATGATTCATCATACTTCCTTTTTTTCGTCTCTGAAACCGTCGAGCTTGACGTCGTGGCATCATCGTTTGGATCGGTGATTGCTATATTCTCCGCGCGTACTGCTTTTGAACATTCAGCGTCATTAGAAGATGTTGTTGCAACACGTTTAAAACCTTTAAGCCAACGTTCCATTCTTCTTTATTTATAATGTTACACGTTAGGATGGTGGGGTCTAAATAATGCACAATCGTTACTGACGAGGCGCGACGTGCGATCGCCGCTTTTATACTTAGTCCTAGACTCGATCTCGAATATTCTCGAAAATACTCGAGTCGGCGCCTTTGATACACAAAAAGCAAAAATAAAAAGAGATATAAACAATAAACATCAAACAAAAATAAAAATTGCGTTGTAAACAATCTCGACTTTATATGTTGAAGTTAGAGTCGAAAGTCGCTTGTTGACAACTATAGCGTCTAATTCAGAGGCGGCTTTTATCAAAGGAACTGCGCGCGCCAAAGTATACAAGTATACATGTTGATACCAAACTTATGAGATATTGTACCAGCTATTCTAGGTAACACATGTTTCTACAAATACAAATAAATAAATAAATAAATATACCTACGCGCGGCCGCGGAGTCAAAACGTTCGACCAGAGAGACTTGTTTTGATTTTTTTTCTAAATTCTTGCGGAACCCCTACAGAGGTATCGCGGAACCCTAGGGTTCCGCGGGACACACTTAGAGTATAGCTGGACTATGTGTTTCATTCATTTATGCTGTCCTTAAGTAGTTCAGAAGATCTCTCCTGATCAAGTAATAAATTGTTGTTAATCTTTAGCGTCACTAGATTCACACTAATATTAAATGCGAGAGTAATTGGCTGTTACCCTTTTTTTGACTCATCCCCTGAACAAAAATATACAGTTTTGCCTGAGTTTAAAGCCGAAATCCACGCAGACGAATTCATGCATGGCGAATATAATATATAAAATTTATATAAATATGATAAATAAATACGGGAATCAATATGCTCTACCTTAATATTACGCTGTCAAAACTGTGCCCTACATTTACATTTGTCGCGACAACCGTCGCGAATCTGTAAATTTTGATATAAATGTAAATAATAACCACTAATCTAAATCACTTAAACATGAACCTTGGCGATATCACGTATCTCAAAGCCGGAACCCAGAGCTCGGCGCTTATAAATCTATGGTGAGTTCACTATGATCATTACCTTAACCACAGACCAGCTCTTATTAAAATGCGTAGTCGATTGTCTGTGGTATCTCAAATGTTCTCACATGGGAATCCCGCGGTTGGCGGCTGGCGCCATTTTTACGCGTGCGTCGGAGCAAGTGGAGTCATACTGTGCTGGTTTGCTACCTCTCGCTGTATTCCTCAAGTAAGTGGCATAGTCTTTAAGATTACCCATTGGGAATGTTTCCATCCTACACCACAGGTGGGAACCCCAGGTTACCCACCAGTTCACAGGCTCACGAGCACGCGATTCCGTGGGGAATAGCATCACAGTCGATCAGACAGGATCCGTTCACAGTTGGTCTTTAGGACCCGATAAGCTAGCGATGGAACCATTCCTGCTCTAACGTAATATTTGTGCACACTGCTTGGTTTCCTCGGCTCGTTGCCGAGGAGGTCAACGCCCTGGTGGGTCTCGTCTGGCGACGAGACCTGCCCGTAGCCACTTGCATTACAGAAAGCGCGAGGTACTGGGAAACGACAGCGGGCACCCACGAAGGGAGTCGGTCCTTACGGTGGAGCCGATCGTGATAAGCTCGATAAGCAAGCAGTTCGTGCTACACAGAAAATCAGACTACGCTAGGAAGGCCAGGGTAAGTGTATAATCAAACATTCACAACATATTTCGAGACGTCTCTCTCTGCAACCCCCCTTTGTACCTAGGCAGTCATTTTATCAATTGGGCAGAGCAATGCAGAATTAGGGGAGGCGTCCCGACAACATTTACTCTTTTATATGTTCTAAAACGACCAATGACCCCAGGCCCAAGAAAGCAGATTAAAAACAAAAAACATAAGTATCAAATACGTGTTTTCGCATTACAGTCTGTGTTATCAACAGATTTTCAAATTCTACCATTCTACCAGCGCTGCAGACAGCGTAGTCGGACTATATTTCCTACTCATCCTACCTCCAGTTCACATTGTGATACAAATATGGCAACCCAGAATTACAGTTATCATTTTCCTTTTTGTCTATGGTTCGTTATGGCTTCCTCTTATTCATATCCTGAGTTATTTTTGGCGGGTTTTATATTCACCTTGCCATTTTTGTACGAAAAATGCAATTATTTCCGATATTACTTGAAGTTTTTTCTTTATTATGCTTATGTTTTGATAACATGTACCGTTTTATTACCAGTAGTGTTATTATATCCTCGTGACGTTACGAACCTAATGTAAGATATTGATTATTTTTTACTGTCTTTCATGCTAATTTTAAGTTTAAATTATATTTTATCCTACAGAGTAGCTTCCCGGTTTTGTCGCTACGCTTCACATATCGTTGGAATAGAATGGGAATTACGAGGATTGGAAAATTGGGATAATGAGCAATGCTGCATAGTAATTTCAAATCATCAAAGTTCATTAGATATTTTAGGTTCGTGATAAAGCTCGCTTGATCGTTAAATTAACTCGTTTTTTATATAAATGAATCATACTACATTAATTAATTCAGGTATGTTCGAAATGTGGCCCCATATGAAACGATGCACTGTTGTCGCCAAAAGACCTTTAATGTTTGCGGGTGCATTCGGATTCGGAGCTTGGCTTTCTGGATTAGTGTTTATTGATCGCCTAAGAACCGAAAAAGCGAGGCTTCTTATGAAAGAAGCCACTGATAGAGTCATTCAGGAAAAGGTGAATCAAAATAAATATTTAAATTGTATTATCTAGCTATTTACTAATAAGTGTTGCTTTCAGACTAAACTATGGGTGTTCCCCGAAGGAGCGCGATATAATAAAGGCTGTATACAGGCTTTTAAGAAAGGTGCATTTTATTTAGCAATTGATGCCCAAATTCCAGTAATGCCTGTTGTATTTAGCCAGTTCTATTTTCTTGACAATGATACAAAAACATTTGAACCAGGTACCTATACAATGAAATGCCTGAATATATTTCTTAAATTATTTTTTAAACTAATTTAATTTTACTTTGTTGTAGGAAAAGTTGTTATAACTACCTTGCCCCCCATTCCTACAAAAGGAATGACCAGGGATGACTTGGAAGCCTTATCTGATGCTGCACGTCAGCAAATGATTGAAGTTTTTAATGAAAGTTCTAAGGATCTAGTCAAGCAAAGAAAAGTTGCAATTTAAGAAATCCCAGTTGATTATTGATGCTTAATAAATTAGTGTCTAATTTAGGAATATAAAATCGCTACCAATCATCATCAGATAATTTACTCCCATGATATAAAAAACATTCAAAAGATTACATGTTAGAATTTGTTATGTTATGTCAATAACAACTACAGGTCAACAGTCACTAATGGTTGAATCATTGTGTTCTAGTCAATCTATCAATTCATAAGTTAACTAGATGTATAAGGCTCACACTCCAAATGTATTTGTATGAAACGCTAGTCAAGTAGAAGATAACACCTTTGTGTATTATAAAAAAATATGTAAAGTATTATATTTATTTAGATTTAAGATTTTCTCTTTGGATTTTTAAGAAAAATGAAACCATGACTTTTGAGGCATATAATGTCTTTATTTGGCTAAGCCAAACTGTATAGTTTTTACATACATAATTAACTTATAAATTATAATGATTATAATTAATTATATTATAATTTTAAGCCTTGAATCTTGAAAGGTTGCATGTACAGTACTTTACTTACAAAGGTTTGTAAAGAATCCTTGATATAAATAATTAAAAGATATCAGCTTAAACATTTTCTATATGAATTGAAATGTGTGCATAAATTGCTATAAATAAACAACCAGATAATAGAATATTATAGTTTAAAGAACATACTATCTTCAATTGAACCATAAATAATTATTATAATTGAGGCATATAGTATCAAACCCGGCAGTCTCCAGTCAGGGTCAAAAAAAAGTTAACAATGCAAATATTTTCTCTATGGTAAATTCTCCATTACGTAAAAGTTAAGGCGTTTCAAAGACGGCTTTCTCTCATACAAGACGCAATTAAAAAAAACCGGGCAAGTGCGAGTCGGACTCGCGCACTAAGGGTTCCGTACCATTATTAATAAATAATTACCTTTGTTAATGAACCGCAAGACTAACTTTGTTTGTAGAGGTTTATTGTTAATATCAAAAAAACTATGCTAGTTAGAGCATTGACTATAGTTTTCCTGTAAAATATACGTAAATTCCTATTGACCATAATTATTTCAAATTTTTCGATTGGTAAACTCCGGAGATAAGGGGGGGGGGGGAACGGTATTTTTTTAGACATTTTCCCCGATAAATCAAAAACTATCATAACTAAAAATAATTAAAAATCTGTTTTAGAATGTACAAAGTAAACCCTTTCATATGATACCCCACACAGTACAGTTATCTCACTTTTAAATTTCAACCCTCAGATTTTCCCCCCTTTTTAAATAAGAACAAAAATAATTTCCAATTTTTTTTAAATCCACTGTCTTTGGGCCACTAATATACACAACTATTCCAAATTTCATGTCGATAGCTTCGGTAGTTACTGAAATAATCGAGTGTGACGGACGGACAGACGGACAGACGGACAGACAGACGGAGAAAGTCGCACCATAAGGGTTCCATTTTACCATTTTGGTACGGAACCCTAATGAATGTCGGTAACAAAACCGGCAACCTCTGCATTCGTTTCTTTCAAACATGGCAGTCTCCGTTCCAACCAATCAGAGCTCGGCATTCAGTATGGCGTCTGCTGTCACAGCGCAAAGATCTGCACGTGGATTATTGTCATTTTTATTGGGATTTCTTATTATAAAGTGATATTAGTTGTGTAAAATAGACAAATGGATAATCTAGTACGACCCTGTTCACCTAGACAATCGAGAAAAAGGAAAAGTGATCCAGAAAATTGGAAAAGAAATGTGGCCAAGAGAGAGAGGTTTGTATACTGCGATATATGGTTTTGATACTTGCCCATTACTATATTCTTATGTTAGTTTGGTTCACTTTTTAAAGTGAAACTTCTTTATGCGTGTTGAGAGTAAAATTTCAAGGTCGTGTGACGGAAATACGTCACGAATGGCAACGGAAGTCGAAATTTCAAAAGATGTCAAAGAAGTTTCACGTGTGCTCGGCACACACGCTTTATTTTTGATTTTTGATAATACCATGTAGTACTATAAAAATGCGTAAAATTGACTTGGCAAAGTTACAAAACTCGTAGTGTCGTTTTATTTTTTATTAGTTATAAAACTCATATCTTTTATAGTAATTGACTGCCCATGATAAAATTACGTTAATTTATTTTCCTTTTTCACTTCTTGTAGGTATTCATCGGAGCAACTTCCTGGGCCCGTATTCTCTAACTCAGTGACTATGAAAGCCACTGACATATATGTAATATCCATTGAAGGTTTACTATGAAATAAAAAGTAACATTTCATAGTAAACCTTCAATGGATATTACATATATGTCAGTGGCTTATTTTTGATAGTCACTGAGTTAGAGAATACGGGCCCTGAGCGGCCAAGATGCGGACATGACACAAAAGCATTTAAATGTGGAACTGTTTCTATAGCTGATGTAAAATATTTCCATGATGCCTTTTTTAAATACAAAGAAAAATCGAAGCAAGATGCATTCCTTTTAAAATATTGTAAGCCAAAACAAATTAAGAGACGACGTGGAACAAAGGGTCCTCAAAGACAGAAACTCTTACAAACAAAATATACAATGTACTGTTCAAGTCAAAGATGTACCATTCCAATATGTCAACAGGCATTTTTGAGAATTTTGCATGTAACAAAACACAGGGTTCAAACAATCATGGCACATTTTTTTAAGACTGGTACTTTATTACCTGAAAATCGAGGTGGCAATCACAAACAGCACAAATTTGGAGAAAAACTAATTGCAGTCAAAACTTTCATTAATTCCTTTAACTGTGAAGAAGCCCATTATTGTCGAGGGAAATCTAAACGATTTTATTTGCCAGCAGAACTTAGCATTAACAAAATGTTTAAAATGTACAATGCCCAAGCAAATGAAAACGTAAAAGTGAAAAGAGGATATTTTAGAACCGTTTTCAACAATTTCTATAATTTGGGATTCGGATCACCGAGAACCGACGTGTGTTCAACGTGTCTTCAGTATGATGAATTGATTAAAACGCACCAAAAAAACGACGACCTACAAAAAAAAACCGATGTCCTAATACAGAAGAGAGTGCACAAATTGCGAGCGAAAGCTTTTTTTCAGTTAGTTCAAGAAGAGCAAGATGGCATGATAACACTTTCTTTTGATTGCCAAAAAAATAGTCCTATGCCAAAACTACCAGACCAAAGTACGTATTATTCCAGACAATTGTATTTGTATAATTTTACAATAGTGCAGGGAAGTTCAAAAGCTGCACTGTCTCCAAAGGATACATTTGCCTACTGTTGGACCGAGGATAAGTTCGCAAAAAGCTCTAATGAATTAGCGTCAGCTGTTTATCATCGGCTTTGTTCGACAGATTGGACAGATATTACTAAAGTTCGTTTGATTGCGGACGGCTGCGGGGGCCAAAATAAAAATACCACCAGGGTGGGTATGCTTGCTAAATGGCTAACATCTAAAGCCCCAAGTCATGTGAAAAACGTAGAAATTGTATTTCCGGTTGTAGGACATTCCTTCATTCCTCCAGATAGTCTTCGGGCATATAGAACGAGATATCCGCAAAAGGGAAATAATAAAAAACGCTGATGGTTATTTGGATATTATTAAAAATTACAGTACCATTATTGAATTAGGAAAAGGTGATTGCAAGGTTTATGATTGGAGAGATAGTTTAAAAACTGTCCTGAAAGATGTCGGTTCATGGCATTTTGCTTTTCAAAAGAGCAAGCGATTCTACATTAGGAGAACAAAAAGCAAAGTTGACGTTGTAGTTAAAGGGGATCTTTACTATAGAGTAAGTGATGGAAAATTTGGAGGCATAACAAAAAAGAACAAAAATATGAACATGCTTAATCCGCCAGAAATTCATTCATCAGGGAAAGTTAACAGTAATAAATTGACAGATGTCAAAAAACTATTGCAAACGCACTACGGAGACAGCTGGATGGATGATGAAGAGCTTGTGTATTTCAGAAATTTGATTCTGCCTGTAAATAATATGAACGAGGATGCTATCCCCTTAAATGACAACGAAAATGATACACTTTGCGAATTCCAAGATGATTCCCCAGACTTAAAAATATGAATCTGTATTTTTAATAAATAAAAAGAATATTTGATTACTATATTAGGGTTTTATTTCTGAAATCAACATTTGCATGGTATTAAATTTTTTTTAAACTTTTATTAGATTTCGAAGTTCTATCCTAACACTCAAAATATGTAAGTATCAAATCTGGCTAGTCATGCAATCACGTATCAAGATGGCGGCGTTCAAATCAAATACGGCAATATCCAACACTGTCCATATCAAAGTTGGCAGTCTCCACAAGTGTATTTCAAATCCGGCAGTCTCCATTTTAATAATAAAGAATTTACTACTTAAATATTACAAAATAGTTATATTTCATTACTGAAATTAATTCAACAATTCTGTGAAGATAGAATTTGTCAATATACGCTGATATCTAAAATTAATAAACCTAAGAAATGTTTTTTGTTGATAACTCGAACTTGTGACAAGTGGAGATTGCCGACTTTGATATTATATGCCTCAATTAGTCTCACATAATTTTCTACAAAGTTGATATTTTTGATGTGTACCTACTAAATTACAAAAACTTTATATAAATCAGTTTTGAAAAAGGTCATAAAGATTTTCAAATTTGGTGCATTTTATACTATTTTTAAAATATTTACAACTTTAACAGGATTATTCATTCCAATTTTCTCCCCAGGCTTCATTAATTTCATCTTCACTTTCATCAGGTACAAAGTTCAGTTTATGTATAAAATCTGTGGTGTTATCACTAACGGTAACTACTTTCTGTTTTTCAATGACTGGCATCATATCAGCAAAAAAGTCAATTTCATCATTCCTCTTTGTCAAATCAACCTTTTGATTTTTTATATCCAATTCTGATATGTCAACAATATTCTTTTTTGCTTCAAGGGCAGCTTTATGCAACAATGTTGAATGTGTTGTTGCGTTACCACTATCTGTTTTCACTATAACATCATTATTTACCAATTCTATTTCTTTCTCATTATCTTTATGTATATCACCAGACACTGCAAGACTAACAGATACTAACTGCTGATTAGTATTCTCCCAATCATCCCATTCATCTTCAGATGCTATGTTCGTGTTTCTGCTCAATTCAATGACTGTATCTATGTCATCATTAGATTCACCACCTACTGGAGAGGGTCTTTCATTCAGTGACATATTGTGGTCAAAGGTAGATAAGCTTTCATTAACTGGATATATTATTTCTGAACAGTGGACATGTGTTAGACCTTTATTTACTTTAAATAATTCATTATCAGATTTTGATGTAGTTGTTTTAGGTCTACCATCAGTAAACAGTTTTGATCTCTTACCACCCACAACTGTATCTGCTCCTAATATTGGGACAAGTTCACTCAGACATATTAAAGTTGAAGCCACTAAACTGTCATCGGTATCTTTTATGCCTACAAGTAACTGTAAAGAAAATCGTTAAACATTATTATGGGTAAAACATGCTGATTAAGAGGATTTACATTATATTTTACAAGTTGGAATTCCGTTTTGAGCTTAAGACTCTTCATTTGAGGTGCAACGGTTTAGATCAATATTTAGCTCTTTTGTCCCCGGATATTTTATTATTCATAGCATTAAATCTAATAATTTATTTATGCCAAATTGTAAGCAAATCGCTAATCCACCACAATGACTGACAACATTTTGAAATTAATTAATAGTTTGTTCCTTATTGCGATAATACCAAGAGGCATTTATTGAATTTTAGTTTATGTGTAAAATTTGACCTTAGCGAACGTCAAAATTTACTCATTGTGGTCAGAAAAAGAGATACTTTTATTGAGTATAAGGTCCTGTACTACAATAGTTAAAGAGAAAAAATATTAATTTGCTATACTTTGTATTATAAAACTCAAAACAAAGAAAATTTCATTTGATAAAATTAAGGCCTCAAAACCGCCATTTTAAGAGAATATTTGCCTTAATTTGTAAAAATAAATTAGTATTCTCAAAAGTAAGACATATTTTCAATTATATAACGCAAAAAAATATATATAATTAACAATAATTAACATCCAAAAATAAGTTTGTAACACACTACAAAACTGCGTGATCTAGCGCTAGGAAACTAGTCGTAGCTGAGGCTTCTCCGAGGGTGGACGTAACGCTTTTTGTCTCCGCAACTCAAAATGAAATACGTAGCATATACCTGAGATTGTAGTGCGATTGTCACTTCTCAATAGTAGGCATTTTTAATACTGCCTGCTTTTTCTTATTGATGGATGAAAATTATTTTGTTTTAAATAGTTTAAGGTTTGTATATTATACTTTATTCATGGTTATATTAAATATTTAAATAAGAATTTGAATATTCCATTCAGACAAGGTCGTGTGTATCAGACAGTGTTATAAAATAAGTTACTTTACTAAACTTGCATTTATAAGGCTTGTGGTTAAATTTACTATTATTTAAAGGCTGACCAACAATCTCTATCTAGACTGGCAACTCCATCCTTTATAAAAAATAATCTCAGTGTCACGTATTGAAATCATAATCGTTTATTGTCTTTCGTCGAATTTTAGCGCGGTATCTTGTGTTCGGACTTCGATTGTGAAATTCTTTCTTTATGACGACTTGGTATTTTATTGGTTTGATTTGCAGTATAATTTGGATATTGTATCCCTTTGGACCGTTTACCTCCAGCTTTAATTACTAATGAATAATACTGCACACTATTGGATATTGTGTTCTATTTATGAAATAGACAATTTTATATAAATTTTGAATTTGTAATCCTTACTAATATTATACATGCTAGTATGTTACTTTGTCTATCTGTCTGTCAGTTTTTTACATGCATTGTTCATCTGCCAATTTTCCCGAAATTCCGTACAGAGATAGCTACTTTCCTGGAGACAAACATAAGATTTTTATCCCGGAAAATTAGAATTCCCATAAGATATTTAAAAATCTTGAATCACGATGAAGTTGCGGGAGCCACCTAGTGAAGCGACTCGTATCGAGACCCACAATTGATATTTAGTAAACTTATGCAATGTGCTTTCGAACAATCAAATTTGCTGTATTTTTAGAATAAATTGGAAATTGGAATTTCATTTGTTTGGCTCGCATGTTTGCTTGTTTTTACACTTGGATAGGTATTTATGACTATAAAAATACAGTTGTCACGATAGCAAAAGCAGGTAGCTATGCAAACAATTGGGTAGTTATTATTTTTTACCGCGCTTACGGTCTTTTTTGAGGAATGGGGTTTGTTTTATATTGTTTCAAACTGAACCTTTCTTTGCCTGACTTGGGGAAGGCTTAGTGCTTAGCAGTGATATATGTAAATTTGTTTTTGTTTGTTGGTTCCCTCTTTATTGCAAAACTACATATTTTGAATACTGAGATATTATAAGACCATAGTATGACGTTATAGCAAATCCAATATGGGATATTTCAATGACAAAGACCCAAGTTTCTTTCGTCTGTTTGTCAACTTAAAATACTTCCTCAGGGCACACCTATACTTCTCAAGGAATAAAATATGTATGTTCATCGGTTAATTCGGTCGTCATCGGTATTAAAAAAGTTTATTATGGTGTCATTATGCTTATAGGAAATAGGCATTGGGTATTTTATTTTACTGTCAGGCAAAGTTACTTATTCCAAATAATGCACTCATCACTTCAGCAAAAAGTTATGTAAAAGCTGTGCTTTATTGTACCCCGCGTAGTGAATTCTATTGTTATTTTGGTAAACCGAGTATCCCAACTAGCGCAAAGGTAATTAATTACCTATATAATTTTTACCTTTTGAAGTGGTTTTCGTTTACAGAGTGTCATTAGATGATTGTGTTTTATGTTTGTCGAACCGGACGTTTCTTTTTGTTATTGTATTGCTATTGACCCGTGATCGCTATTGTTATTATAGTTAAACAAAACCCTACGCATACCCTAATATATAGTGCAATACCTGCAATTCGCACGTGCTTATCAGTTTTATTGCCTTGTTTGGAATTCGGGAAGGCATTGTCTGATGTGAATCAGTAATTCCAATAATTTTATATTGTAAATTAATATTATGTAAAATTAAAAATTGCATTTTTTATGTTGCACATTTGATAAAGGAAATCATACTTTAAATATAATTTTGTTGATAAACAGGAATTTGAATAATTGTGTATTTTTCTTCATATTTTGCCCTTACACTAGTATTTAAAAAAATATAGAAGTATGTTAAAAAACCTATTTTAGATTAATTATATTATTTATATTATATTGTGATACTAGATGATGCCCGCGACTTCAACCTCACTTCGGATCTCTTTGGACTTTGGATAAAAAGTAGCCTATATCCTTCCTCGGGATACAATCTACCTCGTAGTATTAGTATGGACGAAACTACTTTTAAACATCTATACTTAAAATCATGCAACCTATTCTTTATATTAATACCCTTTATATAATTAAAAAAGTTTAATATGAAACGTATGTAAAGTGAAATAAAAACATTTCTTTTTAAAATATGTATTGAAAAAATAGTAACCCGTTTGAAAATGGGATTAGGATCAAAACGGTTTGTCAAACTACTTTGCACCCGACGCCTTCTGTTGACTCGCTCAAACAAAGGACTATCCGAGACGAAGGAGTTATCCGAGATAAATACCTAAACTTATGGAAGGGCTGATCGAATGAACGCCCCTAACAATGGAACTGGCCAGAAGAACATTTGCACCAGCTAGTTAGCTATTCAGAAAACACCATAATATAATATTCAGCTCTTCATGGACACCCTTTGCACTAAATTTATGTTAATTAATTATGTCAAGCAATTATTTATTGACATAAAATCTATGTTTTCAGTTTATAAAAGTTACAAGTAGCAATTTTATATTTAAGAAAATGTACTTACAGTCCCACCTACTTATCTGACCCGGTGGCCAAAATTGGATCGTTATAAGTTTGATGGACTAGTCTATTTTGACAAGTAATAGTATGTTAATAGATTACAGACATATTTAATAATAGCTGATGCCCGCGTGGAATACGTTTTTTAATTCCCACGGGAACTCCTTAATTTTCCGGGATTAAAAGTAGCCTATGTCATGCTCTAAGTCCCCAACTATATCCATGCAAAAAATCACGTCGGTCGCTTGATCTGTTGCGGCGTGATCGAAGGACAAACCAACTAACAAACACACTTTCGCATTTATAATACACTCACGAGCAAGCTAATCGACTCAACACATAGGCGCGCATAAATACATGGATTTTTCGAAAAATTTACGACTTTTTTATAAAAAACATATCATTTAAAAGCTTGAAATCTAGGCTTTAATTTGATACCAATATTGTCATAATTTATTCAGTACATTTTAAATTAATGCTATCCGGATGAGAAGGGAGGGAAAATGGGAATTTAGGAAAATATGTTGTGGTCACATTAAACATAAAATGTAAAAAAACATGGAGTAATTTATTGAGTCAATACTTTATATTGCCGCCCCTAGCTCTAATCACAGCTTGCAGTCGGTTCTTCATGGATCTTATTAATTTTTTGATATCGTCTTGAGGAATTCCGTCCCACTCCTCTAATAAGGCCACCTTCAATTCATTGATGGTCGAAGGGACTGGATTTCTGGACCGGACCCTTCTCTTGAGCTGGTCCCACAAGAGCTCGATGGGATTTATGTCTGGACTGAACGCAGGCCAGTTCATCACCTGTATATTAACTTTGTTCAGGAACTCCTGAGTGACATGCGACGTATGACACTGGGCATTGTCGTGCATCAACACGAAGTTTCCACCAACAAATCCTGCGTAAGGAACAACGTGGTCAAGGAGAATGTCAGTTATGTATCGATCAGCTGTCAGCCCTCCTCCTCGTCCTCCCCCGAGCACGAAAACGAGTTCTGTTTTTCCCTCCAAAGATATACCAGCCCACATCATGCAAGAGCCACCGCCGTGTGCTGTCGTCTCAGTGAAACAGCACTGCGCAAATCGCTCGCCTGGACGCCTGTAGAGTTGTAGACCCGGCCTCTCCTGTCACTGCCATGTAGGCACATTCTGCATTCGTCAGTGAACAAGATCGACCGCCATTGCGCAACGCTCCAATTTAAATGTTCTCGTGCAAATTGTAGGCGAACTTGCCGGTGGGCTGCAGTCAATTTCGGGCCCGTGGCAGGTAGTTTTGGAGTGACGTTGGCTTCCCTCAAGCGTCTTCTTACTGTCCAATCACTGACAGTCACCTCCCGAACACGTCTCAATTCCTGCTGCACATCAACGCCCCTCAGGTGCCCGTTTCGCAGTGGGGGATACAATGAAACGGTCGTCTCTCTCTGAAGTACACCGTTGGCGGCTGGCTCTTGGTCTCCGATTAAAGGCTCCAGTCTCTTGAAACCTTCTGTATACCCTTGATACAGAAGACTGGCTCAAGTGCAGCTGAGCAGCGACTGTACGTTGACTGAGTCCTTGTTGTAAGAGGGTAACAACTTGACCAGCTTCTTCAGGCGTAGTATCCATAGTTTTGTCCAAACAATTAATGAAATTCCCGGAGATGTGTACAGGTCAAGTTCTGATAAGCTAATGATAAGAAAATCCGGTTATAGAGGGTTTTATAGGGTTGCAACTCATTGGTACCGTAATGAGTCAGTTTGCCCATGCCTATTTAAACTGCTAACATAAAAAAAGTACGGAATATTTTCTCATGATAATGGTGTCAATTTAAAACTTAAGTCTCAAGCTTTTCATAGGAATATGTTTTTTTTAAAATAAAATATCTAGATATTTAAACAAAAACATAATTGCGCAATAACTGGCTGAGTCGATTAGCTTGCTCACAAGTGTATTAGTATGACTGAAACTTTATGATAACAGGTTTTTGAATTTCATGCTTTTTTAGCTTACCTCTGGCAGAATATGTTGGGAGAGTTCTTCATGGGTAAATACATGAACAAATTTTGTAAAGTGTGATAACAATAACATTCGTATTTGGCTGTCTCTGACTCCAAACAGCTGCAGAAGTCTAGGTTTAACATGTTCTTTAAATACAGTGAGTGTAAAGAATCCCATACACTCTCCATTAATTAATCTGTCTGTAACAGAAAAAGTATTATGACAAAGAAACTTACCACATCACAACATAAAAAATATACAAAAACCATTTAAAAAAAATGTTAAAATGGTACCATTTTTTGGCTTCAACAGAAATGGCAACACATCTCTTCGTGCTGTCTGATCTAGAAGAGTTAGTCTTGAAAGTAATAATCCACCAAGTTGTTTAGCAACAGTTACTTCATCATAGCCCTTAAGATTACTTAAGATGCTGGAGAAGAATTCACTTTTTTCTTCTTCAGTTTTCAGTGGTAAACAATTAAGAAACTTGTATATAGATATAAATTCATGGTTGAAAAAGTTGTCTTTAAGTACTTCTGACAAATTTGGCCTTTGCTCAGGATTTGAATGTTGAAGATAGTTTCTGCAGTACTTTTTAAATTCTTTTAAATGTGGAACTTCATCTGAAAAAGTAACTTTTTTCATGTTATAGTTTTTATAATAAATTAGCTCAACACAATTCAAAATGAAAAGTCTAGTCCCAACTCCAAGTGATTCTTTAATTTACAACTAAAGAAGTATATATAACCATTGAAAATATCTGCTAACCTCACTGGAATGGGATTCTCTCCTTGCTGACCGAACCCCACCCTGTTCGCCTAGTATTGTTGCCTTAGTGTTCAATTGGTACAACATCATTTCAGAGATCTGCAGATATTTTGATGGGTTATACTATCTAATTTGATGTAAATAAACCATTATAAATAAAATGTATCTTTTAACAATCTTATCTATATGTCACTCTCAAATTGCAAAAACCGTTAGATTGTAATTAACTAGCGAAATTGTAAACTGCCGACAGATTCCAATTTAACGCATTATTTTTCGGTAGATTGTAATCTGTCATGTTATTGTACCTGATTATTTATGTCGAACCCTAACCTAAACTACAAGACAATGTAAATACAATGAATATTTCAAAAACGAACACTCAGAACATTGAACGGTTCACAACCTGTCGATAGTTTACAATTTTGCTAGTTAGATTACAATCTAACAGTTTTTGCAATCTTACAGTGACATATACATACTAAGAGATAAATACAACACAATTGTATACTGTTAGGTTTCTAAATCATGTAATTTTGCATGTTGATTTTCCACAATTTATTTTTAGACAACTGTCAGTATTCATCTGCTAATAATAATAAATTATTAATACGGATTTGAAATTCAGCAGGGCGACCGCGTATCTTTTGCATCAATCATTGATACATCGCAATCACCTCTGATTGGTTAACACTCTTCCACTATTGGACGAAATCCATTGACGCAGCAAGAATACCATAAATTCAGCCAATCCGAGGTGATTGCGATGTATCAATGATTGATGCAAAAGTTATGCGGTCGCCCTGCAGTTACCATCATTGTGACTTTTAAAAACATCTTCTACTAAAACTGCAAATGCATATTGATCAACTTTAGAAGTGATGTCATAAGAATCTTCATTTGGATCAACTGCTTTATCATATCTGTAAGAAGAAATATTAAGTGTAAATTAATTGGATCAAATAATAATTTACATTCTCTTTTACAACTAGGTTTCATACCTGTGAATCCTTGAATGTTTTAGATAGACTGTATTTAATTCACTAAATGGACATAGATATTGTAATCCAGCAAGTTTCCACTGTCCATCACCAGATACATAAATGGATGATAAGCTGATATTATTGTGAGACATGCCAGCCTGGAATATTTTATAAATAAATATAATTTAATATTAAATGAGAAAATAATTTAACAATAAAAGTGAAAAAAGTCACCTGTTCATGAAGAAAGACCAGGGCTTGTAAAATGTTGTTAAGCCCAATACAAATTTGAAGAGGTGTTTGAGAGCTTAAAACATGTGCTAATGGTTGTACATACTCAGTTGCTAAGTGAAAAGTCGATCTCTGCTGCCAAGCAGATAGATACCTCACAATACATGGATGACGATACTTTAAAAGATTCTGTAAACAATTAATTAATTAATAATATTATTGGTGAGATGAATAGGATTAGTATTGTACAATATACATACATTAGAAAACTTTTCCAGTGGTGTTGAAACAGTCCACAGTGGGCCTAAAATTGTCTCCCCTTTAAATACGGATACTGATCCATCACTTTTTAAACTAAAGTAACGACAACTATCACTTATAGTAGCTTGATGATGAGCCCAAAAATCGGTTATCTCGGTTGCTTTATCTTCAATTTCTAAGCTTTTTAGCTGAGAAGTATCGTTACCCATCATGTGTTTACTTTGTATGTCTGTTTGGTATGTTTATACACCCAATATGTATTAAAGTACCATTTTGGTCGAGAGGAATTATATTTACTGCGTTTGTTGATTATTTGAGTGATATCAAAAAAATATATTTTCCTGACAAATCCTCGGAATAAATTAATAAACACCGACCACTGGACCACTGTCCACTACCAGCAGGGCGACCGCGTATCTTTTGCATGAATCATTGATACATCGCAATCACCTCTGATTGGTTAAAACTCTTCTACTATTGGACGAAATCCATTGACGCAGCAAGAATACCATAAATTCAGCCAATCGAAGGTGATTGCGATGTATCAATGATTGATGATAAAGTTAGGCGGTCGCCCTGCAGAAAAAAATACCAAAGAGTATAATAATCTGTGATAATAATATATAGACATGGCGTCAGCGTATACAGTATGCGATAGCGATAGTCTTAATGCGATATGCTGCTTTGATTATGTATATAGAGAAGAATGTGTTACATTTTACTCAATTACAGTTATACGATGCATTTTGTTAATAAAACATGTACTAGTTACTATGTTTTGACTATTCTTATTTATTGAAAGTTACGTTTTTAGAATGAGACAGGTGTATTATGTTATTAAGTGTACGTGTCAGGCAATTGTCATATGACGTCATCAAATTTAGCTATTGAAGCCAATTTTTGTAGCCTATAAATGGCGTCTGTCTTGCTTCCGGTGTTTTGGTTGTGACTAATTACCTGTTTTGTGAATATTTTCATGTATTTTGTTGTAGTTTTATGTAATCATCTATGGTGAAGTGCTCAGTTGTGGGATGTCATAATAATAATATTGTAAAACGCCCAGGAATTTCATTTCATATTTTAAGTTATTTCGACTAATTATAGCATAGATTCTTCTTTACTGAATTCAAAACACGTCAATTTTTGCGCTGTCCCCAAAAATTGGGATTATTTCATTACTTTTCGTTTGGAACCGTAAGAGTGATATGAAGTTTTAATTTTATCGATATTCAATTTATTTGTATATATATAGTATACAAATATACAACAATACACTACACAATACACTATACAATACACTATACAATATATACAATATAGTATAGTGCGGGGATTGTATTGTTTACAAATAAATTGAATATCGATAAAATTAAAACTTCATATCACTCTTACGGTTTCTCACTCTGAGGGGTAGAGAGATGAAATTAAACAGTCTGTTTCTACTAATAATATTGAAAAACTCATTTCAGGCTGTAGCGATGATAACCACTAGGTTATCATCGCAATCACTAGATTAAGAGTCTCACTAGATCAAGACGCCCGATCTCCGGTATGGTGGCTCGAATTCGAAAATAACAGTATCTATTTAAGTGGTTTTTGGTCGCTTCATTGTAGTTATTGTGTATCATTATAACTAAGGTTTTACAATTATTGTTTCAGATTCCTAAAATGTGATGAATTAAGACTAAGATGGCTGAATGCTATAAACACACCTGAGTTCAAGCCTACTCATACTCATCATTTTACCCAGCCGGTGCCCCCTTCTGAGTAGGAGCCTCCTTTTTTTTTTTTTTAATTAAGTATATAGGTTAGCGCTAGGCTGCAATCAGACTTGCTTGCAAGTGGTGATGCAGCCTAAGGTGGAGCGCGCTTGCCTAGAAGATGCCTATTCACTCTTGATTTGAAGGTACCTATATTAAAAGAGGAGGGGAAAACGGAAGCCGGGAGGGCCATATCCTAGCGGTTCGAATTAGAAACGAGGAAGCAAATCGCTTCGTACGAGCCCGCGGAATTTCGACTGCGTAAGGGTGCAGACCTTGTCGATGTCCTCTTGGAATGAGAAGGGTTTAGCCATAGTCCACTACGATGGCCAACAAGAGATCCCCGATCGTGATAACCATGTTTCTGAAAAACGATTGAGCCGATATAAATGCTGTTTTTGGTTTTAGATATGCATACTCCTGAGAAGTTCTAATTAATATTTCAAATTCATGGACATAAAGGAGCACTGCAAGTTCGTCGCGGGTTTTTTAAATATTTTAATTTTATTACTGGTATAATTAGAAGATCATCATCAATTTCTTTTTTTCATCTATAAATTTTAGAAATAAATCATTTTTAAAATCAATTTTAAACGCGAAAGATTGGATGTATGGATGGATGGAAGAGATAGATTATAGTCTGGAATAAGTTTTTTTCCGGAATATTCAAGAGTTACCGCGGGAACCAAAAAACCTCAATTCACGCGGACGTGGTCGCGGGCATCAGCTAGTTCATTATAAAATACGAACACTAGTGTTTTTCAAAAATTATGTTTAAAAAGTATATTTGTGATAATTTGTATCGAGTATTTAAGTATCGATAGTACCAGCCCTAATGTTCGCATTAAGCTCCGCCCATACGCCATTTGTAAGCTATGGAAGCTTCAATTTATCTAGCACATTTCATATCCTGTTTATATAAAATCAAAGATATTTTGCTTAATGGTAAAAAAGTTTTTTTTAAGTCATTTCTATACTTTATAGCATTCATGCGAGTCTTTACAAATATAACCTGTTTTTATCTGAAAAATCAGGTCAAAATTGTAAATTTACGTATTAGGTTATGTTTTCGTATGCGTTCAGTTCGGCTTTTGCAGCCCATAGCAATACACCATCGTCTATAAGTTAAACCACTTTTTCCGTAAGCTACGAGCAGTTACCACTTTGCGCAATTCCGATTTCGTACGAATATGGGCGAATAACAAAAACGATACAGGATTGTCTGCCCTACACTGTCGAATAGGTCAAACAAAAAAAAGTGATACGCTGAGCAGGACAAGAGACAACATTTTCTCGCTCTGTCATTCCTTGGCATTAGCTTTTATATACTCTTTTCGCTCACCTGTGGTATTAATTACATTGTCAGGTCTCTTGCTATATTTACTCTATGTAGAGAAGGTACTAATTTCCTACTGGTGAGCATAGCTGTTGACATTTAACTTGTCTTTACATATAGTTATTCAACCTCTGGAACTTAGATGTATATCTCTGGAGCCATAACCAGCGTGTCGCCGAAAGGGAAAGGTAATAAAGTAGGTACCTATATTAATATTAGTCAAGATAAAGTTTGCCATGAATTTTTTCACATTTAAGGATAGACGAGAAAAGAATCATCTCGGTTTTACGTGTAGGGTTCATTTTAACGATTTGTCAGCGTATTTATAATCTTTATAACTTGCTCACTTATTAACCACAAGTTTACCCCCTACCAAAGTGCTTAACGCGGCTAAAGAAGTTTTCACGTTGGTAGATTCATTTGACTACTATTCATAAGCACTTTTATATAAAATACATATTATGTAATAATAGGGAAAACGCTGCAATGCACCAAGAACAATAAGTGCTTTATGAACAAAACAAACTAAACCCGTGACACGCAGAAAGGGATAGAAGAAATCATATTTTGTTCTCATTCTATCTTGTGTAACATCTCAACACTGCATCTCTTTCATGTGGGAGTGAAAATGAGTTATGGCTTGATCTGTATTACTTTCTCTGCCCACGTTATCACTACTTAAAGCTGTCACAATATTATCTATCATCCTCTTGACTATGGAGGGTAGAGTAGAAGGAGTGTTATATTATTATATGGGAGAAAAGTTGAAAAAGTGCCCAGTGGTTGCCACAGATTTATAAAGGGGAGCAGATTCAATATAATGAAAAAAATTGCGTGGCAATTTCAAAGACACGTAAATATTACTCACACATAGACAAAACTCAGGGCCGCACCTTGTTGATGCATAAAACAGTATATTAATATGTAGGGTTAAGTCGTGTGAAAAAAAAGACCTAAACGTTACCTATCATTTGGAACCTATATTTTGTAAGGGTTTTAAAAATAATTATAGGTACTTTTTATGACTTTTTTCATCACAAGCGATCACAACTGCAATGTAGTTACAAAATTTAAAATTGTAATTCCATATAGCTTTTGCCCGCAGCTTCGCTTACGTTAAATTCAATTTTCATACCTGTTTTACGAGGGAATGGATGTTCAAAAATACTTTTTCAGCATCCGCTCCTACCTTTTAACCATTTGTAGTTGGCTAAAGCCTGCCTCGATAGGATAGAGGCCTGTGCTAGATGTCTGTTCCGGGCTTGGGTCCGGAAGTGGATTAAAGTAAAAATAAAACAACAAACTAATCTTTATTCTACAGCACGCTTTTAAAAATCTCAAACAGAAAATAACTAAAATGGAACAACACAACAAACAGGACTTTAATTTTAACACGAATTAAGGTTCAGATCGACACTAACACAATGTTAAACTATCAAAAATTACGAGATGGGTGCGTTGCCGGTTGCTTACATGCTACTCACATCTGGAGGAGTAAAAGTTGAACGAGGCTGAACCATTAGTAGCTCTGCTATTGAAGGTACAGTGGAAGTAGGTACTTGGGTAAACCGATTCTGGGAGCAAAAATTCATTTTTATTCTGGAAAAAAAATTTATAAATTATTTATAAACAAACACATAAATCAATCTAGGCAACTAAATAAACCTTAAACCACATGCTTATCATTAAAGAGTTTGGAAACTGAATCGTGGGCATGTCGATTTAAAATCAACTGTTGGAGAAATACTTGTAAGGGAAAGAAGTATCGTACCTACTTGAATTATTCATCCGCTAAATGAAAAATATGTACTGAAGTAAATTTGTACCTACTTTGTTCTTACCTCAGCTGACTTTGGACATGGCAAAACTATAAGAGTTCTTAATTGGACAACGGAACTCTGACAAAAATATACTTATATTTGGTGGAGTAAAAGTTGAACCAGGTAGGGTCAATTTGGGAATTTATAATTTCTGAATTTTCCCTGGTCTGTCTTGGTGGGAGGCTTCGGCCGTAGCTAGTTACCACCCTACCTACCTAACCTACTTACCTCGGCTAACTTTTATTTGAAAATGGTCGGTATGCCATAAAGATGCGCGACTGCGAATGATCTTCCCATTCGAATAATTTTCGACTACTAATCCACGCATTCGACTTGAAAATTAGTAATATACTAATCCTCAAATTCGAATGACGACTACTAATTAGTAATACATACTAGTGACTTTCGGCACCTCGAGTCGTTAGTCGCCTATTTGGGATCTTTCGGGATTTGAATTTCGACTCGGCTCGACTCGGCTATCCTCGGCGCGACTCGGATGGCATTCGATAATAATAACTTATGTTTAGTGTTGCACGCAATGGTATATCGATACGTAAATTGAGGTAGTGCTAGTAGTCCGTCTAATCGAGGCGTGAACGACGCTAACGTAGTGTAGGCGCGTTCAGTTTTAGATTAGACGGACTCTACATGGAATTTATCAAAAAATTTCTGAAGGTTTTATGCAGATTTTCTCTGGATATTTAAAATTATAATATAGAAAAAGGACAAGAGAACTTAAACTCGATAGATGACGAATAATTGACTAGAAAAAATTAAGGAGAAAATGTTTTACAGAAATAAAGAGAAGTACGAAAATAAACAAATTGCAGTTTTATTAATTACTAGATGATTCCCGCGACTTCGTCCGCGTGGACCAAGTTTTTTCGATTCCCGCGGGAACCTTTGAATTTTCCGGGATAAAAAGTAGCCTATGTCCTTCCCCGGGATACAACCTATCCCTGTACCAAATTTCATCAAAATCGGTTGAACAGATGGGCTGTGAAAGCGTAGCAGACAGACAGACAGACAGACACACTTTCGCATTTATAATATTAAGTATGGATTGAAAGTAGTAATACATAAGTGGATATTCAAGAGTCGGGTACCATCGGCAATTAATGGCTATCTATTTGCTATATTGTCACATTTAATAATATTGTAAAGGCGAAAGTTTGTATGTTTGTTATTTGTTACTTCGAACGACCGAAACTCACTGTAACCGATTTGAAATTGGCTGAAATTCATGTATTCCGCGGGTTTTGCGAAAATTGAATTAAACGGAGGCGGAGCCGCGTACAAAAGTTTGCAAATAAATAAATGAATTTGATACTTAATATCAATACTACCTTTATTGACAAGAATATGAAATACAGTAAGAATATCGCTAGTAAGGCGTATCGATAGTGAAACGATCGATATTCTGCAACGCTAGCTGGACTCCTGTGTGTGTGTCGTGTGTGTGTGTGTGTGCAACACAGTGACTAAGCCACCGAACTCCATCGATATATAATACATGTATTTAATCCATTGACGGTGTGCCACAGAATCTTATTTGCGTTTTACTTATTAAAGTAGCAATGTATAACGAACCATAGAGAAAAGTGATTAATTGTTACAAGGACAGTTCACAGTTCTTTCGAAAAAAATCTAGAAAGTTCTTGTAACTTACCTAGCCATATAAGGGATGTTCAAAAATAAAATTTTAATTTTAAAATTATTAATATCTTTTTTAATATAAAACTTTTATGATTTCCGCCTCTGTTGGTAATTTGGTAACTCCTGGGTGATTCTCACGCAAAACTTATGACTTCGATTCTCACTGTTCATTCAGTTTTAGAGTCAAAAGCATCAAAAAATCTATACCACATTTCATTTAAACCACTCCCGTAAAGATTTCGTTTATTGGTGAAAGTCAGAAGGAATCGGGACTCCTAATCCTAATAAATGTTATAGGTATACTACATACATATCGGAGTAGCTCAGTAGCTCATTTGACATATTTTGTTACTTCATTAATTGAAGGTTTAAATACGAAATTTTATTTTTGATTCACTCAGGCTTAAAAACCTACCAATTCAACTAGAATACATACACGCATTCTTTATGTAATATTATTGTAAAGCTATGTATCTATGTATGTTTATCTACGTATTTCTCCGAAACTATAAATCGGATTGCAATTATATTGATTTAATGTAATTTGTACCTACTTAATTGATACCATAATAATTTTTGTATTGGCTTATATTATTTACTTCAACTTAGGGAACAGTGCGAGTTTCATCAAAAGTGGCTCAGTAGTTTTATGGATGTTACAGCTATGTGAGTGAAGTGGCTTAAATTCTATGAATTTTTAAACGTAGGTATTTAATAGACGAAGCATATTTAGATTATCACCAGTTTAAAAAAAAAATATTTTAAATTCTTACATACCCTCGTACTCATACTCATATATTCGTAGAAACATTCTTTATTAGTCATAGGTAAATAAAACACATTATTTTCTAATAATAATGAAACAAAGTATATCGTATTTTACATAAATTTAAAGTCGATTTTTGTAAAGGGTAAAGCCGCCAAATATTGGCCACGTTAAATGTCAATTTTATTCATATAATTTTTTGAATTTTAATTACTACTAGTAATTTTCCTTGTATCGGCCAAATATATCACAAATTCGGCATTTTTTACCTTATATCGGCCTACCTTTAACCAGGGCAATTAGTTGTTTACAGTATAATTTAACCATATAAAATGTAATAAATCTTAAAAATATTTTTACTATTTATAAGATATCTTCCTACATTCTCCCATTTAAATTTCGCACGCAGCTCCGAAGGTGCTGAGGTATTTATTGGCGCCATGTTTAAGAATATGTATCGCCCCGTCTTACTCTAACTTATTACTTCAACCTTCCTTAAGATTCCTCGGAGCTCGCACGCGGATTATAGATACCAGGCTGTGCAGTGTCCACTCCAATACCCATGTTTTATGCTATACACTTAGAACAAGCATTTTGGCTTTTATTTTAAATTCTATAGCATTTAACCCGTTTATTATTTAACTTTGTAATTTTTTCAATATTTACAAATATAAAGATCGATGCTTGAAATCTGATGAACAAATTAATCTGCCGTATTTATTATTAGGTAATATAAAAATATTTGGTGAAATACCAACTATCATACATGTACCTGTTACTATCAGGAATAGCTGGTAAAAGTTAAAAAATAAGGCGCCCAAAGTAAGGAGAGTATGGTATTAAATTAATTAAGGCATTTATAATTAATGTATCATATAATTAAGCCGTATAAGGTATCATATTAATGCTTAAAGTATATAGTTGTGTAATTTATTGAAAAGCATGTACAAACAGCGATAAAAAGCAGTGGCCGATAAAAGGCGAGTTTACCCTATTTAGGTAGTTACAATTTTTCAGGAACTAGAAATTTGTGGAATATTCGGGGAGTTCCCCGACTATAGATTTGGATATAAATACCGCCATGCTAGTTTGAGCTGTCATCAGTTCAGATTCAGAAATCAAAGTGAAGGAAATTATTTCTTGCGAACTTATCGTGACTGTTGAGTCAGCAAAGCGTAAGCCAATTTTCAGCAATCAGAACTCAGAAGAGTTAAGTAAAGTGAAGTAAACTCCTTTTAGAAATTTTCTGAATTGTTGAGTATTCATTAGTTTAGTTATCAATTTGTGCAGTGTGAAAACTTACAAAGTGTGCAATCTGTGCAAACTCCAGAAGTGAAATAAATCTATTTTCGAACATTTCGTGATTTTGATATCATACGATGCCCAGGTCAACTTTAAGTAAAAAATCTATTGTTTGGACATTTTTTGAACTTGATAGGGATAAGAAAAATGCTTCCTGTAAGCTTTGCAAAAAAACATTCATAAATCATGGCAACAACTCAAATTTAAAGGAGCATTTAAAACGCATTCATCCGATCCAACTGCAAGGTGAAGAAGATGAACGTGCCGGGATAGCGCGAATGACTCCTGAACCAGGCCCATCAACATCGGCTCAAACCAACCAAACAAGCCAACCAACTGCGACAACTGTAAATAAAATCAAACGAAATAAACAGCTCCGTTTATATGCTTCTGAACAAGAGAAGGACCTGTCCGATGAAAAGATTTATCGCTTAAATGAAGCGGTGATTAAAATGATAGTAAAAGACTTTCAACCACTATCTATAGTGGAAGACAGCGGATTTAGAAACTTGGTGGCTGAATTTAATTCAAAATACAAGTTACCGTCCCGAAAAACCTTGTCGGAAAAATTACTGCCAGAGACATATGAAAAAATTAAAGAAAAACTTCAAACCAAGCTTCAAGACTCCGAATTTATATCTATTACTTCAGACTACTGGAAAGGAAGCAACGATAAAACATTTATCAGCCTCACAGCCCATTTCATATATGATTACCAACTAATCTCAACAAATCTTGCCACGAAAGAAGTGACAGAATCGCATACTGCGACAAATACTGCTGCGGTAATTACAGACATATGCAATGACTGGAAAATTCTTAATAAAATAGTAACAGTTGTTACTGACAACGCAGCCAACATGAAGAAGGCAGTTGTAGAAGATCTCCGAAAACATCATCATCCGTGCGTCGCACACACCCTTAATTTAACTATTATGGATGCTATTAATGCAAATCAGGATCTCGAAACTATATTAGTGAAATGCCGCAATTTAGTAACACACTTCAAACAAAGTTCCATCGCTGCTTATAAACTGAAGGCTAAGCAAACGGAATTAAATCATCAAGAACTAAAATTGAAGAAGGATGTTCCAACAAGATGGAACTCAATTTATTGAATGCTGGAACGTTTATTGAATGTGAAACAGCCTCTTACATTGGCCTTATCAGAATTAGAAAGAGCCCCTGAAAATTTAACAGGATCGGAATGGGCTATAATTCAAGATTGTTTGCCTATTTTGAAGCCAGCGTTTGAATTGACAGAGCTGCTCTCGGGAGAAAAATATGTGACAATGTCAATTATTGTTCCACTAATTAGAGGACTACAATATTCTTTACAAATAATTACTCCTGAGACAGAGTTGTCTCATAACCTAAGAAGAATCTTAATGGAGATGATTTTTCGGAGGCTTGGTCAACTAGAGGCTAATAAAATTGTGGCAAAGGCAACATTTCTTGACCCACGTTTTAAAAAAGCAGGTTTTGGTACAGAACACAATGCTGAAAACGCTCAACAGTGGGTAGTTGAAGAATTGAGTCGCATCATTAATCAAAACATGAATGTGACAGCACTACAGACAGAACAGGATGCAAGGACAGTCATGAATCTTGTAGACAACAATAATCAGACTAATCAAACTCAAACCAGCACGTCTTTGTGGGCCTTTTTTGACGAGAAGGTTGCTCAACAACAAAGGCACGAAACACCGAACGCCTCAGCGCATGTAATGGTGAAGCAGTATATTGAAATGGGATTAATAAGTAGAGATCAGGACCCCTTAACGTACTGGAGAAATCATGCAAGAATATTTCCCGGCCTAAACAAGATGGCCATGAAATATCTTTCCATTCCAGCAACATCCGTGCCATCAGAAAGACTGTTTTCAAAAGCAGGGTACATCTTAAGCGATCGACGAAGTCGATTAGGCTCCAATAAACTAGACCAGCTAATCTTTCTTAATAGTAACATTGATCAAGCATAAGAAAATACCAGTGGTGACCAGTTGCGGTGGAGCATTTAAAACGCATTAATCCAATCCAACTGTAAGCTGAAGAAGATGAACGTGCCTGAACAGTGCAATGACTCTTGAACCTGGCCCATAAACGTCGGCTCAAACTAACCAAACAAGCCAACCAAGTACGTCAACTGCAATTGCATTCAAACGAAATAAACAGCTCCGGTAATGTGCTTCAGAACAAGAGATGGACCTGTCAGATGAAAAATTTATCGCGTCAATGAAGCTGTAATTGAAATTATAGCAAACGAGTTTCTACCACCATCTATAGAAGACAGCCGACTTCGAAACTTGGTGACAGAATTGAATTCAAAATATAAGTTACCGACCCGCAAAACTTAATAATAATAAAATGCAGGAGAAAAATGTTGGACCATGTATAATTTTTTATGATAAGACTGAAAAATTTGATCTCAATAATTCGTTGTATTCACTTCTCCAGTTTATTACATATAACCAAATAATGTTATTTTGATTATGTGGTTGTTAAAATATTCTAATAATATCTACTTACCTTACTTTGCCTCAGATGTCTTAGATGTTTGACTTTCCTGTATTTCCGCTAGCAGGTATTGACACGCTTAGCCCGCGAAATTCAAGATAAATTTGTTTTTGTTGTGTACGTTTTTGTTTTTTAAATAAAAAATGCATGTTTTGGTAGATTTATGGTCTGTTATTTTATTCATACTTTTAACACTTATTTTTTTATATTTCCTTTAGAAACCGCCCCGGTTTCTTGGTATATAGAAATTTACTCTGTAGACTCTACAGTCTGTGACTCAGTGTCAGACATCTATCTTTGATGTTAATCAAAGACATCTGACACTGAGTCACAGACTGTAGAGTCTACAGAGTAAATTTCTATATACCAAGAAACCGGGGCGGTTTCTAAAGGAAATATAAAAAAATAAGTGTTAAAAGTATGAATAAAATAACAGACCATAAATCTACCAAAACATGCATTTTTTATTTAAAAAACAAAAACGTACACAACAAAAACAAATTTATCTTGAATTTCGCGGGCTAAGCGTGTCAATACCTGTTAGCGGAAATACAGGAAAGTCAAACATCTAAGACATCTGAGGCAAAGTAAGGTAAGTAGATATTATTAGAATATTTTAACAACCACATAATCAAAATAACATTATTTGGTTATATGTAATAAACTGGAGAAGTGAATACAACGAATTATTGAGATCAAATTTTTCAGTCTTATCATAAAAAATTATACATGGTCCAACATTTTTCTCCTGCATTTTATTATTATTAAGTTTTGCGGGTCGGTAACTTATATTTTGAATTCAATTCTGTCACCAAGTTTCGAAGTCGGCTGTCTTCTATAGATGGTGGTAGAAACTCGTTTGATATAATTTCAATTACAGCTTCATTGACGCGATAAATTTTTCATCTGACAGGTCCATCTCTTGTTCTGAAGCACATTACCGGAGCTGTTTATTTCGTTTGAATGCAATTGCAGTTGACGTACTTGGTTGGCTTGTTTGGTTAGTTTGAGCCGACGTTTATGGGCCAGGTTCAAGTGTCATTGCACTGTTCAGGCACGTTCATCTTCTTCAGCTTACAGTTGGATTGGATTAATGCGTTTTAAATGCTCCACCGCAACTGGTCACCACTGGTATTTTCTTATGCTTGATCAATGTTACTATTAAGAAAGATTAGCTGGTCTAGTTTATTGGAGCCTAATCGACTTCGTCGATCGCTTAAGATGTACCCTGCTTTTGAAAACAGTCTTTCTGATGGCACGGATGTTGCTGGAATGGAAAGATATTTCATGGCCATCTTGTTTAGGCCGGGAAATATTCTTGCATGATTTCTCCAGTACGTTAAGGGGTCCTGATCTCTACTTATGAATCCCATTTCAATATACTGCTTCACCATTACATGCGCTGAGGCGTTCGGTGTTTCGTGCCTTTGTTGTTGAGCAACCTTCTCGTCAAAAAAGGCCCACAAAGACGTGCTGGTTTGAGTTTGATTAGTCTGATTATTGTTGTCTACAAGATTCATGACTGTCCTTGCATCCTGTTCTGTCTGTAGTGCTGTCACATTCATGTTTTGATTAATGATGCGACTCAATTCTTCAACTACCCACTGTTGAGCGTTTTCAGCATTGTGTTCTGTACCAAAACCTGCTTTTTTAAAACGTGGGTCAAGAAATGTTGCCTTTGCCACAATTTTATTAGCCTCTAGTTGACCAAGCCTCCGAAAAATCATCTCCATTAAGATTCTTCTTAGGTTATGAGACAACTCTGTCTCAGGAGTAATTATTTGTAAAGAATATTGTAGTCCTCTAATTAGTGGAACAATAATTGACATTGTCACATATTTTTCTCCCGAGAGCAGCTCTGTCAATTCAAACGCTGGCTTCAAAATAGGCAAACAATCTTGAATTATAGCCCATTCCGATCCTGTTAAATTTTCAGGGGCTCTTTCTAATTCTGATAAGGCCAATGTAAGAGGCTGTTTCACATTCAATAAACGTTCCAGCATTCAATAAATTGAGTTCCATCTTGTTGGAACATCCTTCTTCAATTTTAGTTCTTGATGATTTAATTCCGTTTGCTTAGCCTTCAGTTTATAAGCAGCGATGGAACTTTGTTTGAAGTGTGTTACTAAATTGCGGCATTTCACTAATATAGTTTCGAGATCCTGATTTGCATTAATAGCATCCATAATAGTTAAATTAAGGGTGTGTGCGACGCACGGATGATGATGTTTTCGGAGATCTTCTACAACTGCCTTCTTCATGTTGGCTGCGTTGTCAGTAACAACTGTTACTATTTTATTAAGAATTTTCCAGTCATTGCATATGTCTGTAATTACCGCAGCAGTATTTGTCGCAGTATGCGATTCTGTCACTTCTTTCGTGGCAAGATTTGTTGAGATTAGTTGGTAATCATATATGAAATGGGCTGTGAGGCTGATAAATGTTTTATCGTTGCTTCGTACTTCTCTTTATTTCTGTAAAACATTTTCTCCTTAATTTTTTCTAGTCAATTATTCGTCATCTATCGAGTTTAAGTTCTCTTGTCCTTTTTCTATATTATAATTTTAAATATCCAGAGAAAATCTGCATAAAACCTTCAGAAATTTTTTGATAAATTCCATGTAGAGTCCGTCTAATCTAAAACTGAACGCGCCTACACTACGTTAGCGTCGTTCACGCCTCGATTAGACGGACTACTAGCACTACCTCAATTTACGTATCGATATACCATTGCGTGCAACACTAAACATAAGTCATTATTATCGAATGCCATCCGAGTCGCGCCGAGGATAGCCGAGTCGAGCCGAGTCGAAATTCAAATCCCGAAAGATCCCAAATAGGCGACTAACGACTCGAGGTGCCGAAAGTCACTAGTATGTATTACTAATTAGTAGTCGTCATTCGAATTTGAGGATTAGTATATTACTAATTTTCAAGTCGAATGCGTGGATTAGTAGTCGAAAATTATTCGAATGGGAAGATCATTCGCAGTCGCGCATCTTTAATGTAGAGTCTGTAGTCTGTGCCGACTGCCGAACACGGCCGGAAAGTGCCGAGTGCCGATCGACTGCCGGTGCCAGACGCCAGTCGCCTCCAATGAATGATTGACTCCTTCATTCATGTCTCATACTCATTCGACTGACCTGCCGGAGCGGCGACTTCCCATTCGTTATTCACTACTGAATTAGTTACTAATCACGTGAATTATTCGACTGAGTCGAATGATTTCACAAGTCGAATAATTCGAATGGGATCATTCAAAGTCGCGCATCGCTAGTATGCTACCAGAGATAGAATAGAACGGAACACACTACGTTCTATTAAATCAGCTGTAAACTGTAATATGCTTGGAGCATATAACACGTCTTGATGAATTGGGCTGTCAGTCTTTTCTATTAATATTTTTCATCCATTAGGTTTCTCAGGGATTTATCCTTTGGAAACCTGAAATTAAACGAAAGCTATAAACTTATAATAAAGGAGTCGTCAAGTCCGGCCCTGTAATTTTTTCAAGTTCTCGAAATGTCAACAGAAGATTATTCAACATAAAACATGTATTTCTACACAAAACCATAACATTATAGCTATAATATTAGCATGGCTACATATTTCGTCTTAACAGCTATAAATATTAGATATCTTAACCTTGATATGATGCGATAAACGAAAAAAACTCAAAGCTACATGATATCATGAAATTTACTTACCGATAGAACGTTATTTCTGCGGTTTTCCTGTACGAAGCGTTGTAATACAGGGAGACACAACACTTCACCATTTTATTTCAATAAATATTGGCTACTAAACCTCCAAATTTCACAAACAATTTATGAAAACACAATGTAATGTAAACAAACGCCATATGTCTCATCATAATGTCTTATATGTCCGGACATATAAGACATTTTTGCTTGGAGGGAAAAGGACACAGATTCTCATACACTTGTCTATGTAGGTGTTGAATTTATGTTAAGTCTGCTTTTCTTTAATATGTCTGTGTTGCATACATAACAGTTCAAAAAACTCCGACAGTGGCGCTGGTGTAGACAAAGGGTATGGTATGAAAGTAGCAATTCTTGATGAAGTGAAGTATGCAGAGTTAAACAATCCATACTTAATATTATATAAAAATGAGAAAGTGCGTCTGTCTGTCTGTCTGCTACGGATTCACGGCCCATCTGTTCAGCCGATTTTAATGAAATTTGGTACAGGGGTAGGTTGTATCCCGGGGAAGGGCATCGGCTACTTTTTATCCTGGAAAATTCAAGAGTTCCCGCGGGAATCGAAAAACTTGGTCGACGCGGACGAAGTCGCGGGAATCATCTAGTTTAATATAATTTTATTGTAATTGTCGACTAAAGTAGTTATTTATTAAAAAATTTAACAACTCACGTTGTACAAAATAATGATGAAGGTTTTCTTTCCTTGTTTATTTCTCAAACCTACTTAGTATTTGGCGCTTCCTTTAAAATTTACCCTGATGATAGGTGGCGCCCCCAGTTTAATGCATTTCGACCATAGACATAATAAAATATATTACTTATACTTATACTTACTTCCTAACTTCATGATTTCGACGGACACTTTTTGTATACAGAGATAACACTCCTTCTACTCTTCAAAGCGACAGTAGTGCTGTTTCGAAACTGCTTTTTATGTTTATGCTGGATGTGCCCTAACATATTTAAATTGAAGCTTCCTATAACCTTAAAATGGCGCATGGGCGGAGCTTAATGCGGGCATTAGGGCTGAAATTATCGATACCTTTGATTATGTCGATACTTAAATACTCGATATAAAATTAACAAAATATAATAAATAAATAATTAAACATAATTTTTGAAATTCACTAGTATTCGTATTTTATAATGAACAAGCTGATGCCCGCGACCCCGTCCGCGTGAATTGAGGTTTTTTGTAAGAAAAAATTTTGTATGAAAAAAAATTTTTTTACTCATCGTTTCGTATAGAAGACAAAAATTCATTCGGAGGAAAAATACGGAGAGAGCTGATGATTGAGGATTTCGAAGACGGATGAAGAGCACAGCCAGGGTATTCAAGATAGGTGGGGTGTGCTCGACCAAATGTAACTCGAAACTTCATCCAATTGACAGTGTGCTGAAAAAAAATTCAAAATGGCGGATTTAAGATGGCCGCCATACAAATTTCGTCGGTGTCTATCTCGGAGAGTATAAAAGATGGAAGAGTGGTTTCTTGGCAAAAGATGATCAGGACATGAAGGTCTACTTGATGAACAGGAAAAAATTCAAGATGGCGGAATTTATTTTTCCATAGAAAATGTATGGCGAATATTGAAGAGGCTTACAAGTGTAGAACTATGCAAGACTTTGATGCGGTTTTTTTACAAGATTTGTTCTGTATGGAAGAATTGTCGGTTTGCTGCTAGGAAAGCCAAGATGGCGAAGTTCAATGGCACCCAAAGGTACCCGATCGTCAGTGGTATGATATTGATATTAATCAACTAAGGAAGGTTTCTTTGTGTTTTTACTTCAACAGTCTCTTACACTGTATGCATGTCTGGAAAGTTTATTTACATTAAAAGGCCCTTTTAGATATTTAAGGGGTCTCTGTTTTATGTTTTCTTATGAGATTTTTATTTACGTCTGTCGGATGCTGTCGGCACTCTAGCGCTTCCACTGTGCTCGCTAGCATAGCAATGTGTTGTTTACTTCAGAACACGTAGGCAGTAAACACTAGGATAGAAGGAGAGCAAGTAAGTAGACAGTGGGCCGCGCGGTCTACGCGGGCGGGTGCGGTTCCATTTAAAATTTGTTTTTAAAGAAGAACTCTCCATAATTTTTCGGAGAAAAAATATATGGAGGTGTTTATATCAGAGAGTACCTATACTAAATCGTTAAGGGATCAAGGCACAGCCTAAACCGCTGGGGTTAGCAACTTGAAATTTTGACAGTAGGTTCCTTTTGTGACGTAGGCGCTCAATAAGGAAAGATGTTTCAAAATTACACTCCTACGGGGGTGAAATAGGGGGTGAAATTTTGTATGAAACTCCGGGTTGGCACTGAGAATTTCTTAATTGAAAAACCCAATACCTAACTTTTATGCCCGACCGGGAATCGAACCCAGGACCTCATGATCCGCAGTCGACTATGCTAACCACTAGACCAACGAGGCAGTCAAAAATAGTAATTAGTTAAAATGATACATAATAACTGCAATGAAGGGACCAAAAACCACTTGAATAGACACTGTAATTTTCGAATACGAGACACCATCCCGGAGATCGGGTGTCTTAATCACAAGATTATCATCGCTACAGCCTAAAATGAGTTTGGCAATATTATAAGTAGAAGCTGACTGTTCAATTTCATCTCTCTATCCCTCTGAGTGAGAAACAGTAAGAGTGATATGAAATTTTAATTTTATCGATACTCAATTTATTTGTAAACAATACAATCCCCACACTATATAAACACTCAAACAAAAACGAATGAAATAATCCAAATTTTCAGGGATAGCGCAAAAATTGACGTGTTTTGGATTCAGTAAAGAAGAAACTAAGCTATAATTAGTTGAAATAACTTAAAATACTCGCCACAAAAAGAAAAATAAAAACAACTATGTTACTCACTTACGAAATGAAATTCCTGGGCGTTTTACAATACTATTATTACGACACCCCACAACTGAGCACTTCACCATTGTTGATTACACAAAACTAAGCAAAAACACATAAAAATATTATGAAAATATTCACAAAACTGGTAATTAGCCACAACCAAAACACCGGAAGCAATACAGACGCCATATAAAGGTTATACATAAAAATTGGCTTCAATAGCAAAATTTGATGACATCATATGACAATTGCCTGACACGTTCACGCAATAACATAATACACCTGTCTCATTCTAAAAACGTAGCTTTCATTAAGTAAGAATAGTCAAAACATAGTAGTACATGTTTTATTAACAAAATGCATCGTATAACTATAATGGAGTAAAAAGTAACACATCCATCTCTATATAACTAATCAAAGTGTTTATGTATGTCTGTACAAAAGGGGGGGGGGGGGGGGGTGTTTATTTTACGGCCCTACCACAGGATTATACCCGCATTACCATAGACACCCATGCACCCAGCCCATAGAAATAGTATGTATATTCATACAACTAGAAGGATCACTTACGCACGAAACGCGAGCCGAAAGAGAGCTAATATTAAGGCGCGTTGTCTCTTTCTAAGCGAACACCATATTTTTTATTAATTACGGACAAAATAGAAAAATATTTTCGGTGATAGATGCATGATTATGACGGTAAGTACAAAATTATTTGTAAAAAAAATATTGAAATTTTTAAACATATTGAAACGTACATCCTTTATATGTCCATGCGTACATGTAAAATAGTAAAGGATCCCAAGTAAGGTCGATCTTCACTGATCTGCTTACCGAATGAAAATTATATTTTATCAAATCCTTACTATTTAATATTATAAATGGGCAAGTGAGTTTGTTTGTATGTTTGTTCCGCTTTCACGCCGTAACTACTGAACCGATTGCTTTGAAATTTTGCAGACGTAAAGTTAGAAGTCCGGATTAAATAATAGGGTACTTTTTATCCCGGAAAATTAAAGAGTTCCCGCGGGAACTAAAACTCCTCAATCCACGCGGACGAAGTCGCGGGAATCAGCTAGTAAAATATAATATTTCTGAACATATATGCCAATCATGGACCTATAATGTATTATAGTTCCATGATGCCAATACGGATGCCATAAAAATATGGTCATGGCTAGGTATGGCTAATAACAATAATAAAAAAAATAACAACATGAACTCCTATTTGTTAGTTTCGTTGACATCGTAGTTCAGATTAGATTGGTTATTGGTTGAATAGTGCCCTTCAGGTCGCAAGTCAAAACAGTGCTTATTACCTGTGATTTTAATAACCTACAACTTTTCTCACTTTCTATGTGCCTATAAACAAAAATATAAAAGCTAAAGTAAAAGTAGGTATAAAATAGAATATTCATGCACCATATGGTATGTATAAGGAATTATACATACCATACTTACTTAAATATACATAACAAAAATTCGCGGAACCGGCAGGATACCATACTTTGCTGACCAACTTAATATTATGTACCTATCTGCATTCTCTTAAATAAATGGAATCATTATTATTCTTATTCTTATATTATTATAGTATCTATCGCTCTACTATACATAGATTTGTAGACAATTGGTAATCGTATCGTACTTTTAAAAAATTATCGCAATTTACATCTTTTGTGCAATTTTTGACGCAAGGTCGCACGGTTGCCAATAATCTTTAAAATTATTTGTTTCCCATAAGTTTCCATTCTGAGAGTTAGATATTTATTAGCTACATTTTACAAGTTCCACATCGTGTCTATCTTCACAAGTAAAAGAACTCACGGGATGTGAAGGCTTAAATAAAATCACCAATTTAGTATAAAAATGTTGCAAAGTCAACATTACTATTCTGCTATGCTATAGCATTGTTAGAAATATTTTCTCAGTATAAGATACAATATCGAATGCAAATCTTGACACATGTTTTAGCCCTCCCCGATCAACAAACGAAGTAAAACATGAATGTCTATTTATGTCAAGGGCATAATCATGTTCATTATTATTTGATCGGTTGGTCAACAAAGCAGCTTTACAATAATTGCACGTAATTTACACATAATATAATTCCAGGATTGCACACAAAATCATAGATACAGGACAAAACTTCATAAGTAAGAGTATTTCATAAAAAACTTTAAGAACATGTGACATCACACAAGTATAACTCCTCAAGTTCTAAATATTAATAACTAGCTTCTGCCCGTGGCTCCGCTCGCATGAAATTAGGTTTCTTCATAATCCCGAACCAAGGAATTTTCCGGGATTAAAGTAGCCTGTTAATCTAGGATATTAGTTGTCTGCTTTTATAATTAGGAATAGGATATGGTATTTCAAAACAGGAAGGCCCAGTTGTTTCAACTAACTTTAACAGACCCGTAACCGTTAAATATAGCGTTATGATCCTTATTTCCATAGACGTAAATATTACGTGACTATTACTAACAGTTATTATAAACAATCGAGCCTGTGTTTAATTTTTTATAGCAACAATAATATTAGATATACTTCCCTTTGCAAAAACAGAAGGAACAGCTTGTGATTTTAACCTTTTTTTAGCGTCTGTCAAAAAGTCTTCAGTTTTGAAATGCATAGGTACTGCAAACGACACTATATTTCGACATTTTTTCAATGCTTGAATCCATTTGCTCTTCGTTTCTTCATCATTAGGAAATCTAAAATTATTATTTTAATACTCATCATAGAAATTAAGACCAATCGGCTTAAAATTCATTTTGTAGGTATTTTCTGCGGCTTCGCCCGCGTTTATTTCGGTTATCACAAGTCCCGTGAAAACTATGGAGAGCATTTTGAAACCTTCCTACATAATTTTATACAACGTTAAAACAATTCAATCCGTCGAATATTTTTCATAAAAATACAGACGCTGAACTTTTATTGCGAAGATTCAAAGGCTGTGGTAAGGCGAAATCATGAGAATCGTCTTCGAAGTTCACAACCACAGGGGCACCCTAATCCTTTTAATTCCGAGAACGAGACAGCGCGACTTAAAAGTGAGTCCTTGTCGAGACCGAAATTCCTTATGAGTGAAAGGTAATCTAAATTGAACTTTATTTTTTAAGAAAAAAGGTGTGAATTTGTTTAACAAAAACACATTAGTGATCGTTCTAGTTGTATGAACACATACTATTTCTATGACCCAGCCCCATCCAGAGACAAGTTAACCCCATCCATTGAGGACTGTCAGACATAACTTGTCTCTGCTGTCAGACGTCAGTGTTTCGACTTTCGTCTCTGGTTAACTTGTCTCTGGACTTTCGACACTTCACACAAATTTTTAGATGTGGAAACGAAAGAAGAAGAGCATTTATTGCTTGTGAAATGGCTTTAAATTTGGTAAAGAAAGCTCTTCTCTATAATCCAAAAGCTGTAAGAAATGCAGCAGCTATATATCATATCGCTTTCAGAAACCGTAAGTTTTTATATTTTCTCAAAAAGTAAATAATTTGCTGAAACATTCTGCTATGGTCGTTACGTCATAAATTCTATTATTCACAGATTGGAATTATCAATATAAGCCGGGCCCATATCCTAAGACCCCGGAAGAGCGGGCTGCAGCGGCTAAGAAATATGACTTGAGTATCGAAGAGTACCAGCCATATCCTGAAGATATGGGTTATGGAGATTATCCAAAACTACCTGACATTGGGACAGATTCGAAAGATCCGACTTACCCATACGATTTGCCATACTTGAAAAGAAATTTCAATGAACCCGTAAGTTAATATTACAAACTACAATAACAAATCAAGGGTAGTAACACTTTTTGGTACGGGGATGTAAAATTACCTAATTTAAGTTTTAAAATAAATGTTCTACTTCTCTTTTTCTTTATTAACATATTTGTTAATTTTCAGTTTCATGCAAGGGCTGAAATATTTGGTGAAGATCGCTGTGACCCAGCAGCAAAGCATAGATTCTCACTCGCACATCAGTGGACCTGGTTTCTAGGAACAATATTTGGTAGTGTAACTTTGTACATGTGGTTGGAAAATTATAAGTTTGGTCGACCAGTTACTCTAAAGCAATATCCAAATGAAGGACCACATTACTTGTTTTGTGCAAAATAGATTTTAAAAGTGTGGTTCGTTTGATTAGGCAGTCAAGTAGTGTATCTGATTAAATAAAAAGTGTTAATGTAATTTAAATTTATTTTATTTCTTAAAGGATCACTATTACTAGAATACACTAAGAAAACTAATAAATAAATAAAATTATGAATTAATCTGTGTGTAAGCAACCAAATGAATATTTTCACTAGGCATTTTACAAGTTATTCTAGAATATTCTTGAAGGGATAACGTCTTATAAATCGATGAACACCGGCTGCACGCACGAAAAAGTGTCACGTTCCATCCATATAGTATATATATATATATGTAAGTATATATTATATATTTACATTCCACCTTCTATTTGGCTACCACTGAACACAAAAATGCATCTAAAGTGGCAACCACCAATGTTTGGCGTCTGGTATACGGTCGCCAAATTATTGTTCAAGAATTTTAACACCAATCGTTAATAGATGGCGTCAGGAGTATCATATCAATTTTTATGCCGGTCGCCAAATTTTTTCCGCAGTGCCTAGTCAAGCATATTTTTGTTCCGCGGTCTGACCGTCTGATGATAGGCGGCGCCATAGTGATTATAATATACTCTTTGGTGTGTAGGTACATATTATACATCCTACTCTATGTGTACATATCACATTTCACTTATCAGCCTTTAACACTACCACACGTTGCCAGCTCGCTTACTGCTGCCAAACGCATGTGGTGCGACGTTGCCATGTTTACAATACAATTTTACTGTGTGTTCAGTGTTGATTTGATTCTCGCGCGAATTGTTTTTTTGTTGTGGGTCGGCTGGTCGCCAAATACTTTTCCTTACAAAATGAAGCGGGCATCATCCAAAAGGATCCTTCAAAAGAAACGTAAGTACCTTAAGTAGTAAGTATATTATTATTTAACCTCCCTCATCATTATCATCATCAATATGGACATGGACATAGAAGGAACTCACTGCCAACTGCCATGACTTTGGTCTACGTGATTATTTCGATATGTGAGAGGGAATATTAATTGTTTGAAAGCGGTAATAACAGAGGTTCGGCCCTTGAGGTCCTGGAGGTCGGGGCTCGAACCCCAGGCACGCACCTCTTGAATTTTTGGAGTTACTTATGTCGCCGATGGACGTCATAGGCCTCCTGAAATGATAGCCAAACACCACGATTTTGAGCCGCCTGAAGCCAGCGACTCCCCACGACTCTTGATGTCGTCCGTCCACCGTGGGAGGTCTGCCATCGCGAGGAAACCTCCACCCCAGTGAGTGCTTCATGTTCTCAAATAGTGTGTAAAGTCTATCACCCCGCAATTGGCCACCTTGGTGGATTATGGCCTAACCCTTCTCAATGAGAGAGGAGACTTGTAAGTTGTGAGTGAGCCGTTGATGGGTTGATATCAATGTTTGTTTGGGAACTGTTTACACAGATAACTCTCACTCACTATTATATATATATATATATATGACGGCGCCACCATCAACATTTTGTAAACAACAGGTGCAACGGGCAACACGTCATCGTGCCCCCACCGTCGCTTGCCCCACCATCGATTGTTATAAAAGGCGGCGCTCGCCAGTTGAACGGGATTTTCGCTAGTTGACGGTTGCCAGGTGCACACGTTACACCAACGGTCGTGCTTGTTATAAAATTCAAATAATAATTTGTGAGAATTCAGCAAAGTGATTAAATAAAAGGAAAGTGACCTTGAAACGTGATTTGTCTATATTTTAAAATTAAAACAATGTCGGCCACTGCGCCTACATCAGAAGCGGGATAAAGGACCACTAAATAGGCCCACATATATTCGATAAAGAACTAAATTTTGCCCACTTGAAATAGATAAAGGCCTGCTTAATAGGCCCACGTAAGAGATGAACCAAAAAGGAACATACCGACATTTAAAGTGCTTAAAGTAGATTACGTTATCGATCAAGATATCTCTCGAAGGGTGACTCGCGTAATGTGCAGTGTTTATTTGTGTGCTAATAAAGTTGTGTTTTGTTTTCATGTGATTGTTATCGCTGGCTCGCGGAGTGTGGCCGAGCTGTGGAGTTGCACAGCTCGCGTGCTTGAGGCGCCTCACGAGTGCGCTTGGGTGTGCAACTGTGCATGCCACGTGGGCGCTCTGGGCAGCGTTCACGAGGGCAATTCAGTCTGCGCGACACGCTGTCGTGCCTTGCTGCGTGCCTCGGAGCCGCAGTGCTGCGCGCTTTCCCGTGTTACGGCTGGCATTCGCCTGGCATGGTGGTGAGGTGATGACACCATCGAGCCTCTGGTGATATGACGTAATATGCGACATCAGTAAGGCCTTTTAATTTATTTGCTTAAGGATGTAATACCCACCAAGCGTAGCCACAAAGTAAATGGACAGTAATTCATGTTACTGAATTGACTGTTAATTGTGTTAAGAAAAGGTTTAGACCGCAATTCTTTTTACGTGATTTCCATTTTATGATAATTTCCCAGTAAATTAGCAAGCTGTGGTTGTTACTGGCATACATTTGAGTCCCTAAATTGCCCTGAATGCTAGTTTGTGAACAGTGTAAAGTGTCTAGCAGAAACATCTTGTTCAATAGTAGAACCTTTGAGGACACCGACCCGGTACAAAAATATTTTTGTGACAAAGAGGTGACTCGACATACCCTAAATTTGAATGGATTAACTTGAAATCTCTAAGTTTGCTGAGTTTTGAGTCGTAAAGTAATGTTTTGCTAAAACATGCTGTACGGATAAATTGTTTTTGCGTAATTTAGTTTTTTTTTGTTTTTAAAATGAGGGTTGTTATTTTAAACTCATGACCTAGTTACAATCGGACATAAATCAACCACAATTCTAAAGTTTCATACGTAAGCATAGCTAAAAGCCAACATCTGGGAATTGAATTGAATTACGATACATAAAATTGCTACCTATCTACTTTATGATTTCATTGCTTTAATATGACGTGTTACATAGAAAAAGTGTCTCAAAATAAGTTGGTTGTGTGTTCCCGAGATATCAATGCGTTTGCGAATAAATAACGTGAATAGATTTTGCGAATACCTTCTCGATTTTGATAAAAATTGTTATGGTCAGGTATAGACGAGCGGATATTTGAAGTTAAACATAACTTGGATTTTGGTTGGTTTCCTTAATGTTACCGAACCTGATTACGTAATTTAGATAGCAAGAAAGTTGCATTCCGCTTTGATTAGAGGAGTATTGTTTATCTACCCTCGTGGATAGTTAAAGTTTGATTTCATACAAATCAATTATGAGGTGACATACCAATCTGACAGAACTTTGTCTTTTTGCTCGTTAGTGATTTTACATGCGTAAAAACAATAGTGGTTTTGTATCGCGTGGATTATATCAGGCTGCAATGCTGTTGATTTTAAGTTGTTGATGTTTGAGGGTTAGTGACAACTAGTTGAGACAATTGATCGTCTATATTTTAAGTAAAGTTGAAATACGATTTGGTTCGGAACTTAACAGTTATATGAGTAAATTAGGAGTCTTAACAGAAATACAAAACAAGTTGTGAGGTTTTTGTATGAAGTATCCCGTGCCCCTTACTTTGGCGGGTAGCCACGTGGCTTGAGGCTTACCTACGTACCGTTTGATAGTGAATTTGTTTATTACTTCTAATTACTCAAGTAGTAAACAAGTAATAAATTGTTATACATTATGTGAAAACAAATATTATAAAGAAAAGAGATGTTTTGAATATGTCATTGAAGGGTTTAACCGGACCAATGACTTGCTAAAGGGATGTGTATCCGGGCTAGCACCACCAGCTAAAGGGATTCATCCGGTCTAGCCTCATGAGCTATAGGGAATTGATCCGGTCTAGCATCATCTGCTATAGGGATCAATGTCCGGTCTAGCAGCTATAGGGAATTGATCCGGTCTAGCATAACCCGCTAAAGGGGTCAATATCCGGTCTAGCATCAACAGCTATAGGGAATTGATCCGGTCTAGCATAACCCGCTAAAGGGATCAATATCCGGTCTAGCATCAACAGCTATAGGGGCTTGATCTGGACTAGCATCATATGCTATAAAGATCAATGTCCGGTCTAGCACAATCCGGACCAGTAGTTAAACTGAAGGGATACTGTTAACTGAAGGGTCTACTGACCGGGCCAGTACCTTCTGAAGGGTTAATGCGAACCGGACCAGATTTATGAAGTTTATAGCTTACGTTTTAATTGACTGTTATAGTTGTGAATATGTCAGGATGATCGAACAATGCTTCTTGTTCTCTGATTCTAATGAAAACGCACACGAGGACGTGCGCTCGTCAGTATGGCCGTGACGGCGCCACCATCAACATTTTGTAAACAACAGGTGCAACGGGCAACACGTCATCGTGCCCCCACCGTCGCTTGCCCCACCATCGATTGTTATAAAAGGCGGCGCTCGCCAGTTGAACGGGATTTTCGCTAGTTGACGGTTGCCAGGTGCACACGTTACACCAACGGTCGTGCTTGTTATAAAATTCAAATAATAATTTGTGAGAATTCAGCAAAGTGATTAAATAAAAGGAAAGTGACCTTGAAACGTGATTTGTCTATATTTTAAAATTAAAACAATGTCGGCCACTGCGCCTACATATATATTATATTAATATTAGCAGGTCACTCCATGCTAATATTAAATGCGAAAGGTTAGGTAGGTACTTGTTGCCACTAAACGGCGCAACCATTGAAATGATCTTGACGTTTGGCACATATATATCTAGACTAGCGGACGCCCGCGACTTCGTACGCGTGGCATAAATCTTATAACTCCCACAGGCATTCCTTAATTTTCCGGGATAAAAAGAAACTGTGCACAAAAAACATCCGTTGCTCTGTTGCAGCATGATTGAAGGACTATTTAACGTCCTTTGGGAAAGAATTTTCAAAAACTGTGAATTATGTATTTCATAATTTAAACCCGTTGCCCAACGTCAAGTTTCATGGCTATAACTTGAAACTTGAAACTTGAAAAACGGCGGCCTTTTACACCAACTTAAAACCCCTATTTTACCCGTTTGGGGGTGGAATTTTGAAAAACCGTGACACACGTTATTCTTTATTTTTTACCTATAGCCAAAATACCAAGTTTCGTTGATATAACTTGTAAAATACTTTGAGAAATGAAGGCCTTTGATACCAACTTTCATCCGCCATTTCACCCCTTTGGGGATTGAATTTTCAAAAACTGTGAAATATGTATTTCTTAATTTTCAACTTGCAGCTCATATACTAAGTTTCATGGCTATAGCTTGAGAAATGAAGGACTTTCATACAAACTTTAAACCCCTATTTTACCCTTCGGGGGTGGAATTTTGAAAAATTGTGAAACACGTATTTCTTTATTTTTAACCAGTAGCTCACGTACCAAGTTTCTTGGCTATAACTTGAGAAATGAAGGACTTTCATACAAATTTCCAACCCCTATTTTACCCCTTTAGAGGTGAAATTTTGAAAAACTGTGACACATGTACTTCTTTATTTTTTACCGAAAGCCAAAATACAAAGTTACGTTAAAATAACTTGTAAAATATCTTGAGAAATGAAGGCCTTTTATAATAACTTTCATCCCCTATTTCACCCATTTGGGGGTCGAATTTTCAAAAACTGTGAAACATGTATTTCGTCATTTTCAACCCGCAGCTCATATACCAAGTTTCATGGCCATAACTTGAGAAATGAAGAACTTTCATACAATCTTCAACCCCTATTTTACCCCTTTGGGGTGGAATATTCAAAAACTGTGAAACACGTACTTTTTTATTTTTAATCGGTAGCTCACATACCAAGTTTCTTGGCTATAACTTGAAAAATGAAGGACTTTCATACAATCTTTCAACCCCTATTTTACCCCTTTAGGGGTGGAATTTTGAAAAACTGTGACACACGTAATTCTTAATTTTTTACCGTTAGCCAAAATACCAAGTTTCGTTGATACAACTTGTAAAATACCTTGAGAAATGAAGGCCTTTGATACCAACTTTCATCCCCCATTGCACCCCTTTGGGGGTTGAATTTCCAAAAACTGTGAAATACATATTTCTTCATTTTTAACTCGCAGTTCATATTATACCAAGTTTCATGGCTATAGCTTCCATAAAAATTTTCAACCCCTATTTTACCACTTTAGGGGTTGAATTTTGAAAAACTGTGACACACGTAATTCTTTATTTTTAAACGAAATCCAAAATACCAAGTTTCGTTTAAATAACTTGAGAATATCTTGAGAAATGAAGGACTTTCATGCAAACTCTCATCCCCTATTTCACCCCCTCGGGGGTATAATTTTTAAGAACTGTGAAACACCTATTTCTTAATTTTCAACCAGTAGCTCGTATACCAAGTTTCATGTATATAACTTGAGAAATGACGGACTTTCATACAAACTTTCACCCCCTATTTCACCCCCTTAGGGGTGGAATTTTGAAAAATCCTTTCTTAGTGAGCGCCTACGTCACAAAAGGAACCTACTGTCAAAATTTCAAGTTTCTAACCCCAGCGGTTTAGACTGTGCGTTTATCCCTTAACGATTTTATATATATATATTAGATTGCTTGCACCTTGGAGACGAACAGTAAAGGTTTCTCGCGGTATTTTTTCAAACCTAAGTTCACGCCTTGACCTAATTACACGCGGGCGGAGCCACGGGCAAAAGCTAGCTAGCTTGAAAGTTAGTTCAGGGTTTTCAATAAATATTTCCTTTCACGCAGTTTCACGCATTGAAATAATCACGTGAATAGCACCAAGCATTCCTAGATTATAACATCCTATAAGTAGGTAACGTAGGTTACAATATGTTATGTATCTAATAAGAAAATAATAAATCTATTTTGGGGTTTTTTGCAGGACGTAACATAGCAGCAGAAAAGGATGAGCTAAAAGAAATGGTGGATCAATCCGAGCCAGAGGTAGGTAACTTGAATAATTTTCGAGTCAGACTGGCACTTGTCCGGTTGTTTTTAACCGACTTCAAAAAAAGAGGAGAGGTTATTAATTCGAGGCGTATTTTTGGAACGAAGTTCCTTATCGGACGGTTTGGCGGATGGGGGGCTAGACAAAAAATGTGTAACAATTTTCCGTTACCTTGTTGCCTTCGTTTATTATACACTTTCTTCTATCAAAACTATCGGTTCGGGGTTCGAATTCTGACTTCAGATTATTAGTATTTTTTATAAACTAAAATAAAATTATTTATTTTTATTTAATACTTTGATAAAAAAGATTTTGGAACAAAGTTCCTTTTCGGAGGTTTGGCGGATGGAGGCTAGGCGAAAAAAAGTGTAAGAATTTTCCGTCACGACACTTGTTGCCTTCGTTTATTACACACGTCCCTTTAGTTTTGGTGGTGTAGCGGATAAACGAAAGAGTGAAATAATCGGTTCGGAGGTTCGAATCCTAACTTCATTAAATTATTTTTTATTATTAATTTATTATTAAAAGGCACTGGTTCCAACCGGGTGTTCCACGACACTCACGCATTTTTATTTTATATATTACTAGCGACCCGCCCCGTTGCACGGGTAGTAGAGGATATTATTATACCTACACGTTGTATCCTGTCGTCCGGACGCATAAGCTTGTTAACGTGGAATATGTGGATTTATTTTCGCGCCGATTGTTTTTGTTTTGTGATAACTCCTAAGATATTCATATTAGGTATATGAACGCATTTCCGAAACGGATAGGTATGAAATCCTGAATGTATACTTCGACGACCACTACTGGAACTCCTAGACGCGTAGAGCTAGGTGTATCGAATTTGGACTCGTTTTGTTAGTTATGATGAGATCTTACCACAGAACTTGGTGGAGTGACCTGAAGGTATACTTCGACATCCACTACTGGAACTAACATCATTATAACTAACAAAACGAGCCCAAATTCGATACACCTAGCTCTACGCGTCTAGAAGTTCCAGTAGTGGATGTCGAAGTATACCTTCAGGTCACTCCACCAAGTCTTGAGGTAAGATCTCATCATAACTAACAAAACGACCCCAAATTTGATACACCTAGCTCTACGCGTCTAGGAGTTCCAGTAGTCGCCTTCGAAGCATACCTTGAGGTCACTAGTCACTACCACGCTCGGGGAATAGAGACTGTGATAAATTACTAAATTCTATCAAATAATAAAATAATGTTCTGTAGGTACCATATGTACCTTATCGATATATCAGCACAGTCGATAACGTAAAATATAAATTAGGTTCGCTCAACTATTTCGTGTCCGTACAGCGATGTTTTTCGACATCAGCGCCTGCTTGCAACCGACACAGGGTCCACTCTCGACGGCGGTCAAACGCTGACTACATAGGTATTATCTATGGCTGACTAATTGATAATTTGAAATCAAACCAGAGACCGAGTAAGATCAAAATAACCCTTATTTACTCTATGTTAAGATTTACAAAGTATGTGAAAAAAATACACACGATTTTTATTTAATTTATTGTACTATTTGTACTATTTTTAATATTTTTCTTACCAACATTTGGAGGTGAACATATCTTCTAACAGATTGTATTTTTTATTGACAAAATATCGGCATAATTACGGTAAAAAATGTACCTAGTCACCCCTAAATCGTCAATTTTGAGTGAAGAGGTGAGGGAAAATCATTTTTATAGTATTAAAAATAAAGATTTTTTACAAAGTTATTACCAAAAATTGGAGATATAGGATCAATCTATGTATAGTGATTTTTAGTTCCATCTTATTTTGCTTGATTTAGTCACAAAATGTACTGAAAACTCCACTATCTCAAGGGATTTGCAAACGCGCCCTTAAATTAGATGGTGTAAACTTTACACCATCTAATTTAAGGTAAGGCTAATCCTTTACACTGTAAAGGATTATCATAATGTACATGAAATGCACATTTAGAATAATAATGCACATAATGTACATTTAGAAGTTAAAACGGCTTTAGTAAACTATCCTTAAAAGATAGATAGACCTATATGCCATCGCGGACTTTTTTGTATAGAACTATCCCACCATACCATCACCATCGTTTTGTTAAATCTCAAAGGGCAAAGGCAGCGTTTTTGATGAAAGCTCCCAGACAGCTTGACTTTTTGCGACATTGTCAACAATTATCGTCATATTTCAACCAATTTACACCTACAAATTACCTTAACAAATTGTATATTAAAACCTTTCTCATGAATCACCCTATCTATTGGTATAAACAAAATCCGTTCAGTAGTTTTTGAGTTTATCGGAACAGACTGACAGACGAAGCGAAGAACTTTGTTTTATAATATGTAGTAATAGTGATGATTATTATTATTAGTGGTGTCTTGTGGTTGACTTGTATGAAACGTATTCTGTTGGCAAAAACTAACTAAACTTATGCTTGAATTACTTTTAATTATTATTTCAGTTATATGAAGATTCTTCGGAATCATTCGTGCCCTCAGAGGAAGACTCCGACACGTCTACACATGATGGAGTAAGTGATGCGATGTAGTAATAAAAATAAATATCCAAAACTTAAAACGATTTCTAAGTGACTCATAAGCGCCACAATATAGCCAGATAGCCGTGGTAAATTCCCAAATTCACCCTGCCGGGGATAGAACTCGGGATCTCCCGCCTTAAGACAGCAGTACTCAACACTGCGCCAGGGAGGTCGTCGAAAAATATAGGATGCAAGTTTGCGCAGCTGTAATAATTATATCTCCTTTATGACGTGATTGTGCTTTACGGTTCGTCTGTTACAGCTCAAAGTTTTTTGAAATCTTGAGAAAATTAAAAAAAACATTCACTTGAATTGCCTTGTAGGTACTTCTTCATTTACCAACCTTATATCATTTTCATTGACAGGAAGAAGTAAGAACTAATAAGGAAGCTGAAGAAGTATTTGATAACACTGGTTTAGAAGAAACTGCAAACTTTACATTGAATTCAGATTTAAGCACGTTTTTCAAAAAGTCTCAAATTTTAGATTCTCCATCTGATTCCAACTATGCAGCATCTTCAACAGATGAGTTGAGAGAATTTTGCTTTTTTTGCAATAAACAAGTAAAAGACTTTATTAGTCATTATAACACAGACCATGAGAATTTTCAGGACACCCTTAATTCGTCCAATTTCACCCCAACTGAAGAAGGGATTTCGATTGCTACTCAACAAACAGTTTCAGGAGAAATTAAAAAAATTATTAAAAACACATTTCAAACACAAAAATTAGAAAATAAAAGAATCCGCCTACCAGATATCTGCTTCTATTGTGAAAAAAAAGTTCATAACTTTTCCAGACACTTGTTTAGGAACCATGCCATTGAATGTGAAGTTCAGAAGATATTATCATTGCCTAAGAAAAGTACTGAACGAAAAAGACTGTTAACTGCTATTCGAAAAAAGGGCAATTACGTACTAAATACTGCCGAGTGTATTAAGCCGATGAAAACGAAGGCCAACTCTTTGAGTGAAGATTGTTTACCATGTTCCAAGTGTCTAGGATTTTATGCACGAAAACAGCTATGGAAGCATAGAAAACAGTGCACCGATAACAAAGACGAAAAGCACACGCACACAAGCAGATGCGCAGAATTTTTTAGTCAGACATTTAAAACTCGATCCAAAATTAAAAGACACAGTATACGTGGGAATACAGTATATGAGGGCAGACAAATTGTCCTTGATAGCCAAAAAAGATCCTATTATTTGCGCATTTGGCGCGCAATATCTTAAAACACACCGAGAGAAACATTTTATTAATGTCGTATCTAGAAAAATGAGAGAGCTATCAAAGTTGCTAGTAGAAATTTAAAAAATCAAACCGGAAGTGCAAGATTTGTTTAGTGCTTTGAAGCCGGAAAACTACGACACAATAGTAATAGCTACAAAAAATTGTGCAAAGTTCGATGAAAAAAAAGAGTGCTTTAAAAGTCCAACGTTTGCGATGAATATCAGTACTTCTATAAAACAATGCTGCAACCTGGCTATAATGGTAAATCTGAAAACACAAAAAGGAGTCAAAAGCGCTGAAATGGATCTGACTTGAAAACGTTAATACAACTGATAGAAGCCAATTGGAAATTTGATGTATCTTCCCAGGCAGCAGACGATCTTAACATAAAAAAATGGAACAAAATAACAATAGTGCCCCTCGCCAGTGATCTATAACTATTAAAAGACCATCTGTCTATAACCGCTAAAAATGCTTCAGATAAACTAAAAAAAACTACAACAAGACGAGATTAACGTTGCAGCCTTCACGGATTTAGTGGAAACCGTATTTTGCAGAGTACTTCTTTTAAATAGACGTCGTCCTGGGGAATTGCAGCGTCTTCTTCTTGATACATATCAGTCAACAGAAGGCACTCAAAATCAATATGAAGAATTCAACAGAGCAATTACAATGACGGAGAAAGTTTTAATAAACAGTTTGAAACGCGTTGTTATTCGTGGCAAAAGAGGGAGAGGGGTTCCTGTCCTTTTTACAACTGATGTGCAAGAGGATATAGAACAATTGCTCCACGTGCGAGACAAATATATAGAGAAAGAAAATCCTTTTCTATTTGCAAAGCCAGGTTGCATGACTTCTATTTATGGGTATAAAATCATTGAAAAGCACGCGATGCTCTGTAAAGCAAAGAACCCGAAGGCCATTTCTTCCACAAGGTTGAGAAAGCATTTAGCGACCCTAACTCAGATTTTCAATATGACCGAAAACGATATAGAGCAGCTTTCAAACTTCATGGGTCATACTAGTGCCGTCCATAAAAAATCTTACAGATTGCCTGATGACATCTATCAAACGACTAAAATTTCCAAATTACTAATGTTAATGGAGGATGGCAATGCAGATGCCTACAAAGGCAAAAGTCTTGATGAAATAGAGTTAGGAAGAAGAATTGGAAGGAGACAATATAGATACAGAGGAAGTACTTACTTGTGCAGCAGATGTTGAAGACGATATACAAGATTCAAAACGAGCTCAGGAAACTAAAAATAATGAGAATGTTGAAACTTCCGATCAAGCTACGCCAAATTTATGCCAAAACAATCAAAATAATACCAAAAAGAAACGTAATTTGGTCCCGTGGACAGCTGAGAAAAAATCTTTAGTATTGGAGCATTTTAAATCGCATGTAAGGCAATGCAAACCACCAAAAAAAGCAGAATGCGATGTACTAAAAGACCTATATCCGGATATACTAGCCAATAAGGACTGGCTCAAAATAAGTGTTTATTCAAAACACATACTCAAAGAAATAAACACATACTAAATACTACAATATAGTCTAGTAATTCTATATATTTAATATAGAAATACTAGATCGAGATCTCACTGCATGTTTACTACGTATAGGTATATGTCACCGTAAAATTGCAAAAACCGTTAGATTGTAATCTAACTAGCGAAATTGTAAACTGTCGACAGATTACAATTTAACGCATTATTTTTCAGATTTTTTAGATTGTAATCTGTTAGGTATATTAACCCAATAGAACCTAAATATTCAAAAATTGACACTTAAAACATTGAATGGTTCACAATCTTTCGACTGTTTACAATCTATCGGAAAAAAAGCGTTAGATTACAATCTTATGGTTTTTACAATCTTACGGTGACATATATACAACATAACAAGAATTGCTCGTTCAAAGTTCAAAAGAATTAGATACATCAAAAAATATAATATAAACCTTAACACTAAAGCATTAAAGTTTCATTTCGAATGTAGTAGATTTATATTTAAGACCAACAACAATCGTAACAACACGAGCATGTCGATGACGCCGCGAATCCACATTTTTACCCCCTACCAAGTGCTCAAAGAACGCGGCTAAAGAAGTTTTCACTTCAAAAATCATAATAAAAAATTTATACCTGAATAATTACTTTCTTTTTACCTTGACTAGAATCAGAAGTTCCTTATTACTTAATATTTATGTTGTTCTACTTAACTTCGTTCCTATCTGTTGTCCCACGACACCACACGTTTTTTTTCGTTTTTCTATAGTGTTTAATAATCTCATAGGCCTTATTTAAGTGATTATTCATAGCATTTCAAAATTATTTTTCCTGTTAAAATATTTCCCACTCGAGCGGCAAGGAACCGGATTATGGTTAGAGGCGTTTAATGAGTTATAAGGCAAGGAACCGGATTCCGGTAACTGTTGTATCGCGGAACGCGTTTTCCGCGGTTGCCGACATTTTTGTTTCTTAAAAATAGAATACTGACTCGATTCCTCTCTAACATTGGTATTAAATAATAGGATAGACAAGGACACAGTAGGAATTTTTTGGGGGCCCTACTCAATGAAATAAATCTATGGGTAGAAGTTTCGTGCGAGAAGGACACTAACTGTAATTTGATACTTTTTTTTTGTTTTTGGTTTTTAAAATTAAAAATGGAAAAGAGTCTTTGTATTGTGTATTAATATTCTGAAATGACTAACCATAGAGAAAACCATCGATTTCAAACAAAGATACGGGTAATTGTGTATATTTTACTGAGCTTTACTTTGTAACGATTTGAATGACGTACTTTGTTTACATAGCTTTAGCACAAGTAATACGAGTTTTTTTTTTAATAAGCGCGCGCCCGCCAGCGGGTCGCGAAATTCGACACCTGTCACGTGTCACCGCAGAATGAATGCTCTGCTTAATGGCGGCCCGTAGAGGAGAGGATAAGCTATTTTTAAGATTGTTCATTTATATATACTGGTAAAGTATTCATCTTCTAAGTCATAAAGGTCTGCTGCAATGTCATCACGGAGAGACATTAACTTTTGGTCACATTCTTGCTGCTTTGTACGAAACAATTTTGAATTTTGTGTAATAGCTTCATTAACAGATGGAAAATCATTCAAAATTAAATACTGCTTGATGTCTGATACTAATTTCATCAAAGACTCTCCTGCCCTCACTGAAAAATATCAATCAATATAACAACATTAATTTAAATTCTGAAATATAACAGGTATTAAAGAATATAAGGTATATAGGTACATACAGTGTATTATTATTGAAAAATATTTCTTATAAATAAATATTATACATCGAGCCTCTTACCAATATTAGCTGCTCTGACTTGCATTTCAAAAGTGTCCTGCTCAATTTGTGTCATCCTATTTAGTTGTGAATCATTTTCACCCTTGGCAAGTTTTATAATTTCTGAAAAAAGGAAATGTGCATAAAAGATAAAAGAAACAATATTGAATAAAATGACTGTTGGTATATATAAAAAAACCAAAAAGTAGAATTTTCCCATCCTTTTTAACTTTTATTAGCCTACATAACAGTGAGGTACACAAGCGTGGTAATTGAAATGGCCCCCATATAAAATAACAACTGTTCCAATGGTGCCAGCTTTGTCAAGGTATATAGGTTGTCAAAAACCTTTCGCTTACATGATGTTTTCAAGATTGGTATCTTTGCATGCCTTTACTATAAAGGCATGCAAAGATACCAATCTTGAAAGGCTAGTATGGAAAACATATTTATCCTGTCTTACAGCTCAGGTATTAAAGCTTTATTAAAACATGCTGCACTTGTAGTAATTGTACAAAATACTTTCTGGAGCAAAAATTATCCTCTTTTAGTAAATTGGTACAGGTTAAGATCTTTTTATTGCACACTAATAATGAAACTAACCTTCAAAATTTTCTAACATACTTTTAACATCTTCTTTGAGGCGTGTTGTGTATGATTTTAGTAAGGCTTCTTTATTTTGTGGTAAGTTTCGATGCATGGTTCTGCTTTTTTGCAGAATTAAACTCTAACTTGTAATAAAAACAGTAAATGATTTGAAGCTTGAAAAATCGTTAATGCACTCGATTTCTAGTCCAGTTCTTCAACCGCAGTATTCTACTTTTTAGTTTTTACCGAAATAGAAGAATTTATTATTTAATATTAAAATTATCATGAATCACGAATTCCAAGAACAAATTACGTGCAAATTACTACAATTTAATTTAAAATTTTAAATTACGCTTTTTTTTTTAACTGGCTTAACGGCTCTGGATTCTAGTCCTTCTGAGTTAAAATTACGCGAGATACCAATCAACACTGACCAATGACAGTCATTACTTCAGCAGAGACAAGTAACTTAGAACGAACAGCAGGGTGACCGCGTAACTTCTGCATCAGTCATTGATACATCGCAATCACTTCCGATTGGATAACACACTTCCACTATTGGACGAAATCCATTGACGCAGCAAGAATACCATAAATTCAGCCAATCGGAGGTGATTGCGATGTATCAATGATTGATGCAAAAGATACGCGGTCGCCCCACAGGAGTGCTCGATAGGAATCGATATGTGATAAAAATATATCGATGCATTCATTTGATATATCGTATCAATTCGATATTATCGAATCATTGAAGTCGCTATATAATATCCGGTATATGAAATATCGTTCGTCAACCCGACGGATACACGTCGTAATACTCTCAAGATGGCAGTACTGTACTTGTATCATCCCGCTTGAACCATGAACGAACTTGCCGATTATTTTATTAGTGTTTATAGAGAACTATTTTGATTATTGTATCAGCTATGGGTTGGTAGAAATAAGTCGTAAGATGTCTGCCTGTGCGTGCGATATTTGGTAAAGGAAGTTGTCTGTGTTTACTCCGTTAAAAAAAACTCACAAATACAATATTTCACATACCTAGTTCAACTTTAAAAAGTGTCTAGATGAAAACCCGGCTTCGCTCGGGTGAAATGTGACTCATAATACACATAAAAATGTAGGTAGATATTTCTGTAGTTATCGGTTATATTAAGTTCGGTTCTCAAGGTATATTAAAGGCAAAGCAAAGCATAGATTCATGCATCGTTCATTGTGTTAAATAAATATATAGTAAATTAAAACTGCAAAATCTTGATGAATAATTTTAATTCTAAATCAACTTTCAAAATAAAGTAACATAAATTAACAAAACAAATACTTAGCCTTTATGGTTTATTCTCTGTAACCTTCTCTGTTTTAAGCACTCAGTCTTTTTCTTTTCTTTGGTATACTAGCTAGGTAAGTACCTATAGTACTTACTACTTTTGAAAATAAAAAATGAAAATGTTGTTTTTTATACAAATTGGCTAAAGCCAAGTAAAACAATTGCAATTTTGCAATGAGTACTCACCCGAGAAATTGGCACAGGTACTTACTTATTAAGAAATAATCATATACTTATATGATCTATACATCACAGGTCGATTATCATAAAATTTCCCAATATACAACATTTTTCGTTAAATATTTACCACCTTTCAAGGATTGGATACCTACATTGAGCATTGTTTGTAAGGACCTCATTATATTGCTTCTACACATATTATTTCTAGAATCAGATAATTAATCATTCATTTAATGCTGCTTCATCTTCAATTATGTACAATTGGTTGTATTGTGGTTTATGTCTTTGCAACGGAAACAAAGATCCAGTTTTTGTATAAATTTGCCCTTGTACCCTATGAGTGAAAACTCCTGAAGGGAGTGTGGGCGAGTTATAATCCATGGATGCCATTGCAAATGCTGAATTATATTGTATATTAGCCTTGGAAGACGTCTTTATGCTTCTGGATTGGAACGGATTTGGCATCAACATCAATGGCGAGTACATCACTCACCTTTGGTTTGCCGATGATATAGTCATCATGGCAGAGACTGGGTGACCTTAATGCAATGCTCAATGACCTCAGCAGAGTTTCCCAACAGGTGGGCCTTAAAATGAACATGAGTAAGACGAAAATCATGTCTAATGCTCATGTTCCGCTCCACCCAGTAATGGTTGGGAGCTCTGCACTCGAAATTGCAGACTTAGTACGAGGTATACGTATACCTGTGACACATGGTCCAGCTAGGTAGGTCCATATTTTTACCCTCGACGAAGCGGAGACGGTATATGTGTCAATGATGCAGTTTTGTGTTTTAGATATTATGTAATATATACGTTTGCTCTGTAGTTCGTCGCGGGTTTTTTTAAAATTTTTAATTTTATTACTTGTTTGTACATGAACATCACTAATAGAAAGTAGTAAAGGTTAGGCGTTGCGACGACGAACCGTTTCTAAAGACCGTTCTCTGTTCTGCGACGGTGAAACCGTTTTTACGTCCTGAGTCCTGGGTAAAACAGTCTTCGTTGCACAAACCAGTCTTCGAATAACTTGGTGCGATTTTATATTTTACGCCTAAGAAAATACAGTCGAGAGTGAATTGATTGAACGACACACGTCGTCGCGAACGTAGTCGTCCTCGTTCCACGTTCGTTCTCAAAACAGTTCTTACAATCAAAAGTGAACTTTATGCCCATGATATACAGTCGATAATATTTTACTAGTAGACTAAACTATGCTGTCTATGCTGTGTCTGTGCTGCATTATATTTTATAACAAAACAAGCTGATGCCCGCGACTTCGTCCGCGTGGATTAAGTTTTTTTAATTCCCGCGGGAACTTCCTAATTTTCCGGGATAAAAAGTAGCTTATGTCACTCTCCAGGTCCTCAACTATACCCTTGCCAAAAATCACGTCGATCCGTTGCTCCGTTGCGGCGTGATTGAAGGACAAACCAGTAAACCATTAAACAAACCTATTTTTGCATTTATAATATTAGTATGATTCCACAACCTATTTTAAACTTGCTTTACACAAGTTTAAGAAGTGAAAAAAGCTTAATAAACTGTTGAAGATTACGTAAATGACAAAGGAACATGGATTTTACTCGCTCCAGCAATGCTAAGGACAGCTGTTACTTATATATATATATTCTACAAATTAATGAAATTGTAAATCATTTTTTCAAAAGAGCAACCGCCGAGTTTCTTTCTGGTTCTTCTCGGTAGGAAAATATTTCCGAACCAGTGGTAGATTCAAAAGTACTTACTTGTAAAAGTTTATTTGAATAAAAATCATTTGAATTTTGAATTTGTCGTTCGTGATGCTACGGTCAACGTAGCAACTGGTTTGAAGATGGTTTTTAAGCAGTCTTCAAACCAGTTGCAACGACGACCATTTTCGTCGTCGGGAAAACGGTTGCGTTTCGTCCGTCAAAAAAATGAAATGATTGATGCAGAAGTTACGCGGTTGCCCTGCAGGTCTACTGACTACTGGCCTTAACTTGATATACCTATAGGCACAGGACGGCTCTTGTCGGTATCCATGGCTAATCTAATCTAGTGGATTAGATTAGCCATTAACCCAAACTATTAAATTTAACCACAACCTATAAAATTACTATTATTATTATTATTATTACAATTAAATAAAGAATTAGAATTGCGCCAGATAAAACGATTCGTCGTGAAAGCGGTGCGCCGGCGGCAAAAGTTGGTTTTCCCGCCACGCTACCAATGCGACGCTCCGTCAGAGTGACAACTTTTAAAAAAAAAACATCACTCTTGTCCGACGTCTGTTACTTGTCTATGATATCAGAGAATGTCATGCCCTGTGGTCATGCCCATAGAATACTATAACCCTACGGGGTCATGCCTCACTCCATTTGACCCCCCCTACGCCAGCACCTACCCTACCCCAGCCTGCAAAATAATAGCATTATTTATAAAAAAAATACTAATCGATAGGGTTTTAATAGTTCAACTCAGATAAGTAAGCCTTCGGATTTGCTCACCCTTAATATTTAAGTTAAAAATAAAAACAAAAATTAGAAAAATATAAAATTATTTGTATCTTTGAACGGTCATATCTTATAATATACGCAATATACGGAACTGCTCACAGTCGTAAAAAACTGCTCACGTCGCGTATTCAAATGCTCAAGTATTATTTTTACCAGCTCCACCTTTCTTAATTATTAAATAAATAAAAATAGTCGTACCGAGTTGAATTCATGATATGCGCATGAGCGCTAAAAATAAAGCGTGCAAAGTACTATAAAAAATACTAATCGATAGGGTTTTAATAGCTCAACTCAGATAAGTAATCCTTCGGATTTGCTCACCCTTAATTTTTAAGTTATAAATAAAAACAAAAATTAGAAAAAAATTAAATTATTTGTATCTTTGAACGGTCATATTATATGCAATATACGGAACTGCTCACAGTCGTAAAAAACTGCTCACGTCGGGTATTTAATTGCTCAAGTATTATTTTTACCAGCTCCATATAAAAGTATTATGTATATATATATATATATATATATATATATATATATATATATATATTTCTGATAAAAATCAATATTATCAGAGCTTTTCAAAAAGCATATATGTAAATACTAGCGAATGCCCGCGACTTCGTCCGCGTGGTTTGAGGTTTTTTGGTTCCCGCGGGAACTCTTTAATTTTCCGGGATAAAAAGTAGCCTATGTGCTATTCCAGACTATAATCTACCCCTATGCCAAATTTCAGCCAGATCCGTTCAGTCGTTGGGGCGTGATTGAGTAACAAACATCCATACATCCATACATCCATCCAGACATCCTTCCAAACTTTCGCATTTATAATATTTATTTGATATTTGATTATTTGATTTGATTGATTATTTGATGAAAATAAAAGGAACTTCAATTATACTACAAAAAAAATCTTTTGGTCTTGAATTATTTTACTCCCTAAAACAATATACAAAAATTGATGAATAATAAAAATGCTTACTTAAATTGAGTCATACTTGTTACGTTATCTGCTCCAAAATTACAATTTTTAACTTAATAATTAAGGGTGAGCAAATCCGAAGCATTACATAGCTGAGTTGAGCTATTAAAACCCTATCGATTAGTATTTTTTTTATTGAGAATGCTATTAAATTCGACACAAGTCACGTGACCATCACGTGACCTTCCGCAGAGCCTCCCCGAATTTTATAATGGCAGGAAAGGTTCTAACCAATTGATATAGTTTTTTAATTGCAATTTTCTATTAGATCTACACATTCGGGAACTTGTTTGGAATAGCAAATAGTACTTTGCACGCTTTATTTTTAGCGCTCATGCGCATAATAATTATCATGAATTCAACTCGGTAGGACTATTTTTATTTATTTAATAATTAAGAAAGGTGGAGCTGGTAAAAATAATACTTGAGCAATTAAATACGCGACGTGAGCAGTTTTTTACGACTGTGAGCAGTTCCGTATATTGCATATATTATAAGATATGACCGTTCAAAGATACAAATAATTTTATTTTTTTCTAATTTTTGTTTTTATTTTAACTTACAAATTAAGGGTGAGCAAATCCGAAGGATTACTTATCTGAGTTGAGCTATTAAAACCCTATCGATTAGTATTTTTTATAGTACTTTGCACGCTTTATTTTTAGCGCTCATGCGCATATCATGAATTCAACTCGGTACGACTATTTTTATTTATTTAATAATTAAGAAAGGTGGAGCTGGTAAACATAATACTTGAGCAATTAAATACGCGACGTGAGCAGTTTTTTACGACTGTGAGCAGTTCCGTATATTGCATACCTATATTATAAGATATGACCGTTCAAAGATACAAATAATTTTATTTTTTTCTAATTTTTGTTTTTAACTTAAAAATTAAGGGTGAGCAAATCCGAAGGATTAATTATCTGAGTTGAGCTATTAAAACCCTATCGATTAGTATTTTTTATAGTACTTTGCACGCTTTATTTTTAGCGCTCATGCGCATATCATGAATTCAACTCGGTACGACTATTTTTATTTATTTAATAATTAAGAAAGGTGGAGCTGGTAAAAATAATACTTGAGCAATTAAATACGCGACGTGAGCAGTTTTTTACGACTGTGAGCAGTTCCGTATATTGCATATATTATAAGATATGACCGTTCAAAGATACAAATATTTTTATTTTTTCTAATTTTTGTTTTTATTTTTAACTTAAAAATTAAGGGTGAGCAAATCCGAAGGCTTACTTATCTGAGTTGAGCTATTAAAACCCTATCGGTATTTTTTTTATAAATAATGCTATTATTTTGCAGGCTGGGGTAGGGTAGGTTACGCCAGCCTGCGAATTTGGGATATTGAAATAAATAAAAATACGCATAGATGTATTTTTAATAGCACTTCTCAAAAATGTTTATTAGTTAAAAAGCACCCCCGTAGTTTATGAATAAAAAATTGGTAAATATCGCGCATATATAACGCGCTTATAACGTCGATATCTCTTCAGATACTTACAATTCGGTACTTCTTGTAATTTAAAAAAACTGCACCCTGCTTGAATCAAGCTGCACCGTCGCTGAAGATCCATATAATGCAATATTAATTGCAAAAAAAATATTAAAACTCAAGGTATCAATCGCCGAACTTTACGGCGTCTTCGCGCATGCGCGGCGCTTTTGGGAGGTCTCTCTTTAGCGGCAACTTCACCCAGATTACCTTTGCAATATAAATATAGCATAACTAAACATTTTCATTTCTTAATTTATGGGCAACCTAAGTGAAAAACCGGTAATAGTGATGTAATTTGGACATATCGGTTTTTGATTTATTTAGCAAATACCGGTTTTTTCAGGACATTATTGAAAATTAAATAAAATTAATTCGCCATAGATTAATATTTATTTATTATAAAATTTTCACAGCGTGTATTTCTATTGTCCCTATCTTAATATTAAACTAGCTGATGCCCGCGACTTCGCCCGCGTGTCTTAAGGTTTTTGGTTCCCGCGGAAACTCTTTAATTTTCCGGGATAAAAAGTACCTAGCCTTTGTGTTATTCCAGAATAAAATCTATCTCTGTGACAAACTTCATCCAGATCCGTTCAGTAGTTTTTGCGTGAAAGAGTAACAAACATCCATACTTTCATACTTTGATTTTATGATTTTACTTTTTCTATACAGTACGGAACCCTCGGTATGCGAGCCCGACTCGCACTTAACCAATTATTTTTATTTGAGTGTTTAAGTTGGGTTGGTATTTATGGTACGGAAGCCTAAGTGCGCGAGCCCGACTCGCACTTGACCATTTTTTTACAAATCCCCCGACACGCGATTTTCCCGTTTCCGTTCCCGCTCCCTATTTGAACCTGTATTAGTTGTACTTTCTTATGCTTTTGCTTATGCTTTTAGGCTTATGCAATATACCTATAGGTGTAGCTATAGATTACTGTTGAAAATTAGGGTTTTTTAAATATCCCATGGGAACTATGGATTTTTCCGGGATAAAAAGTAGCCTATGTTTTAATCCGGGTTATAAGCTATCTATGTTTCAAATTTCAGCCAAATCGGTTCAGTAGTTGCGGCGTGAAGGAGTAACAAACATACACACTTACACACACACAAACTTTCGCCTTTATAATATTATTAATATTATTAATATAGTGTGATAGTGTGATTAGTGTGATAACCATCAGACCATACCATGGTTTGTCCTTGGCGTGCGAGACCGACTTGCACTTGACCGGCTTATTTTATTCTACAAGCTCGACGATATCACCTAGTGGTAAGTGATAATGTAGTCGAAGCGGGCTAACCTGGGGTTTTGGTAGTTAAATATTACACCTTTAACACAGTAAGACCACGGAGTTTTTGGCATCTTTCAGGTACGAATGAGTTAGCAAAAGGTTAAGGTAAATACTAAACTTACTAACCCTAACTGTGATTTATTTACAGGCAAGAGAAAAATAATTGTACACTCTTGTAAAAAAATATTTTGATTTTTTTCGAATAAACAGGTTATATTATATTCAATTATATTGTTTTTGATTAATTAAAATCATTTCGTTATCTTAGTTGCAGCAGTATAACGAGCATACTCCTTTAGCCGGACCGCGTTGATGTTGATGAACCCAGTGCTGTCCTGGGGTGAAAATCCACCAGCAACGTCCATGGAAACCAAATCCTTATTATACAAACTTGCATCACTCTTTCTTGCCAAAATTGATACTGTAAAAGTAATTAATTAACAGCATAGATAACTCCAAAGTACCTAATAGTATGTACTATGCAGTAGGTATATAATTATTACCTACTGATGCCATAAAATTGGTAACACTTCATGGCTGATTCAAATTCACTCCATAGACCTATGGAGTGAATTTGAATCAGCCATGAAGTGTTACCAATTTTATACCTGTATACCTTTAAAATTTTTTACCTGTATACCTCATTAGTGTATAAAGCGGCCTACACAACTGGTGATTATCTTTCAAATATGAGTTTTGAAAAGTACAGTATGTTAGATGCCATCAGAATTATATTATCGTTAGATAAATTTATGCTGTGATCTTGTACTTACTTTAAAATAAGTATGGTAATGTTATTGTATCTGTGAGTAAAGGAATGAAACGGAGTGTGAGCCACAGATTTGTACTTAAATCTGTGGCGCAAGTAATGATCGAAGGTTGTCTATGTTCACATCGTACATTTTGAGTCTTAATCTGTGGTTCAATCATGGGTTTATGATTAGCATAGAAATAGTATGTGTTCATACAACTAGAACGATCACTAATGTGTTTTTGTTAAACAAATTCACACCTTTTTTCTTAAAAAATAAAGTTCAATTTAGATTACCTTTCACTCATAAGGAATTTCGGTCTCGACAAGGACTCACTTTTAAGTCGCGCTGTCTCGTTCTCGGAATTAAAAGGATTAGGGTGCCCCTGTGGTTATGAACTTCGAAGACGATTCTCATGATTTCGCCTTACCACAGCCTTTCAATCTTCGCAATAAAAGTTCAGCGTCTGTATTTTTATAAAAAATATTCGACGGATTGAATTGTTTTAACGTTGTATAAAATTATGTAGGAAGGTTTCAAAATGCTCCCCATAGTTTTCACGGGACTTGTGATAACCGAAATAAACGCGGGCGAAGCCGCAGAAAATACCTACAAAATGAATTTTAAGCCGATAGGTCTTAATTTCTATGATGAGTATTAAAATAATAATTTTAGATTTCCTAATGATGAAGAAACGAAGAGCAAATGGATTCAAGCATTGAAAAAATGTCGAAATATAGTGTCGTTTGCAGTATGCATTTCAAAACTGAAGACTTTTTGACAGACGCTAAAAAAAGGTTAAAATCACAAGCTGTTCCTTCTGTTTTTGCAAAGGGAAGTATATCTAATATTATTGTTGCTATAAAAAATTAAACACAGGCTCGATTGTTTATAATAACTGTTAGTAATAGTCACGTAATATTTACGTCTATGGAAATAAGGATCATAACGCTATATTTAACGGTTACGGGTCTGTTAAAGTTAGTTGAAACAACTGGGCCTTCCTGTTTTGAAATACCATATCCTATTCCTAATTATAAAAGCAGACAACTAATATCCTAGATTAACATATAGGCTACTTTAATCCCGGAAAATTCCTTGGTTCGGGATTATGAAGAAACCGAATTTCATGCGAGCGGAGCCACGGGCAGAAGCTAGTTATTAATATTTAGAACTTTAGGAGTTATACTTGTGTGATGTGTCACATGCTCTTAAAGTTTTTTATGAAATACTCCTTATGAAGTTTTGCCCTGTATCTATGATTTTGTGTGCAATCCTGGAATTATATTATGTGTAAATTACGTGCAATTATTGTAAAGCTGCTTTGTTGACCAACCGATCAAATAATAATGAACATGATTATGCCCTTGACATAAATAGACATTCATGTTTTACTTCGTTTGTTGATCGGGGAGGGCTAAAACATGTGTCAAGATTTGCATTCGATATTGTATCTTATACTGAGAAAATATTTCTAACAATGCTATAGCATAGCAGAATAGTAATGTTGACTTTGCAACATTTTTATACTAAATTGGTGATTTTATTTAAGCCTTCACATCCCGTGAGTTCTTTTACTTGTGAAGATAGACACGATGTGGAACTTGTAAAATGTAGCTAATAAATATCTAACTCTCAGAATGGAAACTTATGGGAAACAAATAATTTTAAAGATTATTGGCAACCGTGCGACCTTGCGTCAAAAATTGCACAAAAGATGTAAATTGCGATAATTTTTTAAAAGTACGATACGATTACCAATTGTCTACAAATCTATGTATAGTAGAGCGATAGATACTATAATAATATAAGAATAAGAATAATAATGATTCCATTTATTTAAGAGAATGCAGATAGGTACATAATATTAAGTTGGTCAGCAAAGTATGGTATCCTGCCGGTTCCGCGAATTTTTGTTATGTATATTTAAGTAAGTATGGTATGTATAATTCCTTATACATACCTTATGGTGCATGAATATTCTATTTTATACCTACTTTTACTTTACCTTTTATATTTTTGTTTTTAGGCACATAGAAAGTGAGAAAAGTTGTAGGTTATTAAAATCACAGGTAATAAGCACTGTTTTGACTTGCGACCTGAAGGGCACGATTCAACCAATAACCAATCTAATCTTAACTACGATGTCAACGAAACTAACAAATAGGAGTTCATGTTGTTATTTTTTTTATTATTGTTATTAGCCATAGCCATGACCATATTTTTATCTCTATATACCTAATCAAAGATTTTCATGGCATCCGTATTGGCATCATGGAACTATAATACATTATAGGTCCATGATTGGCATATATGTTCAGAAATATTATATTTTACTAGCTGATACCCGCGACTTCGTCCGCGTGGATTGAGGAGTTTTAGTTCCCGCGGGAACTCTTTAATTTTCCGGGATAAAAAGTACCCTATTATTTAATCCGGACTTCTAACTTTACGTCTGCAAAATTTCAAAGCAATCGGTTCAGTAGTTACGGCGTGAAAGCGGAACAAACATACAAACAAACTCACTTTCCCATTTATAATATTATAAAAAGTAAGGATTTGATAATAGCTATTTATGCAACTGTATCGTAATGAGGGTCATTTTAATTCGAGTGCTGTTTTTTGATACGAGGCTTGCCGAGTATCAAAATAGGCTAGTACGAGAATTAAAATGACTAATTACTTACGTACAGTTGCATACAAGATTTTATCTACGACAAGGACGTCTTTATAATTTTTAACTTTATAAATTAATAAAAAAGGCAAATCAATAAATTTTTTTTTATTATGGCTTAGGGTGAATATGTACATTTTCATCAATGACGGGTGCCACCATCCGCCATGATGTAGGTATGGCTCCTCTACATACTAAGAACTCTGTGGTTGGGAAAGTGCCAGAACCCAGAGCCGCTAAGCTATAGGAATCCTATTTATGAAGATAACCATATCGATACAGCTACGACTCATAACGATACAGCTCCCATACAACGAACTGTATCGTTATGAGAAGCAAACACGAAAGAGGGTTCAATTCGATATAGTGTGGGAGCGATTACGCAAGCTAACCACCAGGCAGCAGGCGCGCGCGTCAGCCCGCGGCGGACCGGTCTTACTTCACCCCGCGCGCGCGCCCCCCATACATAACGGACAGCGGCCGGCGACGCTATTCGCCTTCGCTCGGACATAGGCTAGTGCGCGCCCGGCAGTCTCACGCGAAGCCCGTGTCGCTCGGTACCAATCTTATCCGCTTTCCGCTCCGCTATTGTCGTGACGTATTTTCTTATTTCATTCTTTACTTTATTTTCCTCTTGTAAAATATCTATCCATCTTTAATATACTACTTAACTTCAACCTACTGTTTCTCTCTTGCTATCCACTATCTATTCCTACACTGGTGACCCTTACTAGACGAAATATGGACAAAGGAAATGCCGTTACAAAGGGCGGTGAAGGCGAAATGGCGGGTGACGTGTTCCGGGTCGGAGTGAAGACGCCGCCGTTTTGGCCCGAAGATCCCGACCTTTGGTTCCGTCAACTGGAGCTTCAGTTCACTTTATCCAATATCACAAGTGATTCGACAAAGTTCTTTTACGCCATTTCACAGTTGGACCACGCATATGTGTCACAGGTGAAGGATATATTGCGCGACCCGCCACCTACGGGTAAGTTCGAAAAATTGAAACTGGAACTCACCAAACGGCTGACAGCTTCCAGGGAAAAGCAGCTCAGACAGCTGTTTATCCACGAGGACATGGGAGACCGTAAGCCCTCACAGTTCTTGCGCCACTTAAAAAATATGGCAGGCCCGTCCGTTACAGACGAGGTCCTACTTAGCTTATGGTCAGGCCGCTTACCTCACAGCTTACAAACTGTAATAGCTTCACAAACGCCACGGCTCGCGCTTGATGACCTAGCGGAATTAGCGGACCGCGTTCATGAAATAGCTCCATCGCCACCTTTTCAACAAGTCGCTTCAGCATCGCAGTCATTACCATCTTCATCACGGCCACAATCATTATTATCATCACAACCGCAATCATTATCATCCGAACCACAGTCATTATCACAGTCATCGTCATCCAATGATCAGCTTAAGCAAGAAATAGCTCAATTGACTAGAGAAGTTGCTAAACTTACTTCTTTTATGTATAAGCAGGGGCGTTCCCGTTCACGATCCAGGTCCCGGAGCGATAGAGGTCGCGGCCGAAGCCGCTCACGTTCTAGGCAGCCACCAGCCGACCACCCGTACTGTTGGTACCATTACAACTTCGGAGCACGAGCCAAGAACTGCAGCCAGCCTTGCGAGTTCAAAGCGGGAAACGCTGCGGGCAGCCGGAAGTAGCGGCCAACGACTGCCCAGTTCAATCAGGCCGTCTGTTTATAACTGATCGGGTAACAAAAATACCATTCTTAGTAGATACTGGTTCCGACTTATGTGTTTTTCCCCGGTCGGCAATCAAGACGCCCTGCACGAAGACCAAGTACAGTTTGTCAGCAGCAAATGGCAGCATCATTTATACTTATGGTCCAATACATCTGCATTTAGACCTGGGACTCAGACGAGATTTTGTGTGGCAATTTACAATCGCAGATGTCTCTAAACCAATAATTGGCGTGGATTTCTTAAGCTATTATAATCTTTTGGTTGATTGCAGAAATCAGCGTCTTATCGATGGTACTACTTCACTCTCAGTTAAGGTTCCACGGCAGCAGATTCCAGAGGATGTATCTTCAATCAAGACTGTTTCTGGTGTCTCCGAGTACCATGACATCCTCCGCGAATTTCCTGAGGTCACGCGTCCAGCGGGGTTGGTACGTACAGTTCAGCACAATACTGTGCATCACATAAAGACCACCCCTGGCCCTCCAGTTGCTAGTAGGCCTAGACGATTAGATCCGGTTCGACTGAAGGCCGCAAACAAGGAATTTGAAGATATGTTAGCTTGTGGAACTGCTCGGCGTTCAGAAAGCCCTTGGTCCTCGCCGCTGCATATGGTTAGGAAGAAGGATGATGGTTGGAGACCCTGCGGGGATTACAGAGCTCTTAACGCAAGAACTATCCCCGATAGGTATCCCGTGCGGCATATTCAAGACTTCTCACATCAACTATCTGGTTGTACTGTTTTTTCAACAATAGATTTAGTGAAAGCCTATAACCAGATTCCCATCCATTCCGACGACATCATGAAGACTGCCATCACTACACCGTTTGGGTTGTATGAATTCCCATTCATGACGTTTGGTTTAAGGAATGCAGCCCAGACGTTCCAGAGGTTCATCGACGAGGTGTTGCATGGTCTCGAGGACTTCGCTTACGGCTACATCGATGACATAATTATTTTTTCTCCCTCAGCAGAGGCCCATAGCGAGCACTTAAGACAGGTACTCTCGCGACTAAAAAAGTATGGCGTCCTCATAAACACAAACAAGTGTGTTTTAGGTCAACGTGAGGTAACTTTTCTAGGATACCTAGTCTCGGCAGCTGGAACTCAGCCGTTGAAGTCCAAGGTCGATGCTATTATGGAGTTCCCTGTCCCGAAGACCATTAAAGAGTTAAGAAGGTTCCTCGGAATGGTAAATTTTTATCGCCGTTTTGTACCCAACGCAGCTAACTTACAAGCACCTCTAAATGCTCTTTTAGTCGGCCCTAAGGTAAAAGGTTCACAACCTGTTCAGATGACACCGGAGCTGCTGCAGGCTTTTGAAGAGTGTAAGCAGGCTCTCGCAAACTACACACTACTAGCTCATCCAGACCCAGAAGCTGAATTGTCTATAACCACAGATGCGTCGGATGTAGCCATTGGAGCGGTGCTACAACAAAAGAAGAATGATCAGTGGAACCACTTGCTTTTTTCTCGCGTAAGCTAAGCCCCTCCCAAAAAAATTATAGTCCATACGATAGAGAGTTGCTTGCTATTTACGAAGCAATAAAATACTTCCGTTTTATGGTAGAAGCTCGAAATTTCTTCGTAAGTACTGACCACAAACCTCTTACTCACGCTTGTCGGACATCAAGAGAAAACTGCTCACCTAGGCAGTACAGATATCTCGACTATATCAGTCAATTTACGACCGACATTAGATACCTACCTGGTAAAGAGAACGTTGTTGCAGACACATTATCAAGAATCCAGGAAGTTAGTCAGGATTTTGATTACGAAGGACTCGCACGCTCTCAGGAACGTGATCAAGAGCTACAAAACCTACTACGGAGTGGATCATCTCTCAAGCTGCAAAAGGTCAGAATACCAGATACAGACATTCAAATTTACTGCGACACTTCCAGTCAACCTCCGCGTCCGTATATAACACCAGAGTTCAGGCGGACGGTATTTAACATGCTGCACAATCTGAGTCACCCAGGAAACACAGCTACAGTGCGACTGGTAACACAAAGATTTGTATGGCCAGGGATCCGCCGAAACTGTAGAGAGTGGTCTCGAAAATGCCTACAATGCCAAGGCAGTAAGATAACTCGTCATACCTCAGCCCCACTTTCCAGTTTCCTTGTTCCTTCGTCGAGGTTCTCCCATATCCACCTCGACATCGTCGGACCTTTACCTAGTTCTTCTGATTTCAGGTATTGTCTCACCGTAATCGATAGGTTTACGCGATGGCCTGAGGCATACCCCATCAGAGACATCACTGCGGAGACCTGCGCCGCCACCCTCGTTGCTGGATGGATATCCCGATTCGGCACGCCGCTCAAGGTCACAACGGACCGCGGTGCGCAATTCCAGTCCCACCTGTTCCGCGCTATCGCCTCGATGATTGGTGCGAAACACTATCGCACTACCGCCTACCATCCTGCCGCCAACGGTATCGTCGAGCGTCTGCACCGGCAACTTAAAGCAGCCATCATGTGCCATTCTACGTCGCAATGGACCGAAGTTCTCCCACTAGTTCTTCTAGGCATACGAAGTTCGTGGAAGACGGATATCCAGGCGTCACCGGCAGAGTTAGTTTATGGAGAGCCACTGCGATTGCCAGGACAATTCATAGCACCTACTGAAGACTACAAGACGGAAGACTTCGCTGACCTGGCAACTCGACTGAAAATGCATATGGCTAACCTCGCACCTAGACCTACGTCATGGCACAGGAAAGGTCCCTTCTACATCCCTCAGAGCCTCGCCGACTGCACACACGTATTCCTGCGACAGGATGGCGTACGAAGACCGCTAGAGCCGCCGTACACGGGTCCACATAAAGTCGTGAGCCGCCACCCGAAGCACTACAAGCTGGAGGTTCGGGGCAAAGAAGTAACGGTGAGCATAGACAGACTGAAACCCGCGTTCATGGCCCAAGAGGAAGAGGTTCCTGCTACACCGTCCCCGGCTCCCGTCTCCGCCGTACCAGTCACACCTGAGAAGAGGACGAGGTCGGGAAGGCTCGTACGTTTCCCAGACATTTATCGCCCGCAGTAGCGGTCTCAGCGGGGGAGTACTGTGGGAGCGATTACGCAAGCTAACCACCAGGCAGCAGGCGCGCGCGTCAGCCCGCGGCGGACCGGTCTTACTTCACCCCGCGCGCGCGCCCCCCATACATAACGGACAGCGGCCGGCGACGCTATTCGCCTTCGCTCGGACATAGGCTAGTGCGCGCCCGGCAGTCTCACGCGAAGCCCGTGTCGCTCGGTACCAATCTTATCCGCTTTCCGCTCCGCTATTGTCGTGACGTATTTTCTTATTTCATTCTTTACTTTATTTTCCTCTTGTAAAATATCTATCCATCTTTAATATACTACTTAACTTCAACCTACTGTTTCTCTCTTGCTATCCACTATCTATTCCTACAATAGTTGTCAAATTCGAAATTGGAACTTTTCGATGCTGGAGTAGATAAAATATAATTTTCATTCGGTAAGCAGATCAGTGAAGATCGACCTTACTTGGGATCCTTTACTATTTTAACTTTTTGAATCAGAGTATACATGTACGCATGGACATATAAAGCATGTACGTTTCAATATGTTTAAAAATTTCAATATTTTTTTTACAAATAATTTTGTACTTACCGTCATAATCATGCATCTATCACCGAAAATATTTTTCTATTTTGTCCGTAATTAATAAAAAATATGGTGTTCGCTTAGAAAGAGACAACGCGCCTTAATATTAGCTCTCTTTCGGCTCGCGTTTCGTGCGTAAGTGATCCTTCTAGTTGTATGAATATACATACTATTTCTATGGTTCATACAATATACATACCATTTCTATGATGATTGGTCTTTGCTGGGCGTAGCGAAGACCAATCTTTAATCAATGGGTTCAATATATCGAGCTGTGATAACGAGTCGTTACGATTTATCTCTTTACCAACCGCCAATGAGGGCGCTTCCCGCCAATAATACGTAGTAATATAACCCCTATTACACCGCACTTTCCACAGGGACTCTTCCCCTGAACCAGTATAGTGTAATAAGCCACAGAGTGGAAGGGCTGATGTTCAGGGAGATCGGGTGGTCCCGATCTGCCTAGCTGCGTTTGCGCCCTGCAGTCAGGGTTATGTAATAACATTCAGGGTAGGGAGCTCAGTCGTCGAACGACCAGCGTACTGTTCAGTAGTTGCCTTTCTCCGGCTCGCGCGAGCATTTTGACAATTATTCGTATCCAAAGGAAAAATTATCAAAATCTTTCGCATATTTTATGAAGGAATAGCTGTTGCCCGCGACTTCGTCCGCGTGGTAAGGTGTCAAATAATGAATATAGCCGTTAAATATATTTAATACTAGCTGATGCCCGCGACTTCGTCCGCGTGGTAGAGGTGTCAAATAATTAATATAGCCGTTAAATATATTTAATACTAGCTGATTTCCGCGACTTCGTCCGCGTGGATTGACGTGTGTTATTCCACATCCACACTATAATCTGATGTTTGACAGTTACGAAACCCATGAACATTTTGTATGGGAAAATCAAAGGAAAATGTTTTTTCTTTTATTTTATTTTTTCGTCAAATGTCCAATGTTTTTAATAGTTATTCTGCTATTCGGGACGGAAACAAATACGACAAATCAAAAACCATGAAAATCGGTCTAGCCGTTCGATAGCATGGGTGCCTAGTGTACGATAATTAACATAAAGATACACGTACAACTCTCTTGACGTTCTCGTTCAGACTGAGATAGGGCCCGATAGCCAGTGCAGTGTAATAGCGACGCCAAAAATAGCGGCCACGCCCACCCTCAACTACGGCGATTCGCTGTTCACCCACGTTGGCAGGAGCTGGAATTCTGGACTTAACTTTTCTTTTCAGCAAGTCCCAAACGTGCTCTATCTGGTGATCTCGCCGGCCACTCCATAACAGTGATATTCATATCATTAAGATAAGCTTGAGTTACCCGAGCGGTATGCGTAAAAACAAAATCGTCACCGATATATGGGGCAAACGGTACGACATTTTATTCTAAAACTTCTCTGATATAGCGGTCTGCAGTCAGACTCCCTCTGTCAATCACTACCAAGTCTGTGCGAGCTCCCAAACAAATGCCCGCCCAAACCATTATTGATCCACCACCGTATGCAACTGTAGTTTCAAAATTTGTCTGAATGTATCGTTCTCCTTTGCGTCTCTATATTCTTTGCCTGCCGTCAATTTGATTTAAGAGAATTCTGCACTCATCACTAAACAATACCTTACTCCATTGGTCCGCGTTCCAAAGCTGATGTTCCTGAGCAAAAGTTAACCTGTTTCTACGATGATTTACCTCGAGCCTTGGAGCCTTGGCGGGCACAAATGAACCCAATCCAGCTTCTTCGAGCCTTCTTCGTACCGTACGCTCACTTACGGTTACACCCCGCACTGCTTCTAACTCATGTCGGGCTTGGACGGTCGTCAAACGGGGGTTCCTACGTACACGAAGCCGAATGAAACGATAATCCCTACTCGAAGTGCGTCTTTTTCTGCCTTGTCCTGCTCTGGAACGCTGATAGTGACAGTTTCGTCTACAAGGTTTCCGAGATGAACAAATCTATGACCATGCGCGGCGTGCTATCAAATATAGCCCGTCTCTATGATCCCTGTGGTTTTCTGACTCCTGTAACTTTTTTCGCCAAGCATATTATGCAACAGTTGTGGATCTTGAAATGTAATTGGGATGATCCGCTTCCTGCGGACGTTCAAAAGGTTTGGTCATCGCTAATGTCAGATTTTTCTCAATTTGAAAAAATCACAATTCCACGCAGTTTTATCACTGATCAACCGGTTGAACGTCAAATTCACGGTTTCAGTGACGCTTCTGAACGCGGGTACGCTGCATGCGTCTACCTACGCACTCTTACTTCTGATGGTAGAGTTTCGGCCCAACTACTGTTGGCGAAGTCTCGCATTGCTCCTTTAAGTCAAAAGCTTACCGTTCCCAAGCTGGAATTAAACGGCGCGCTTTTACTTGCTCACCTTCTCGAACACGTCCTCAGTGTTCTGAAGAGCAAATTCAAAATTGATTGCACTTTGGCCTGGTGTGATTCCAGCATCGTGCTTTCCTGGCTTAAGAAACCACCTCACACTCTGCAGACATATGAAGGAAATCGTGTGTCTCAAATCCAAGCATTGACACAAAATATTGCTTGGAGGCACGTGCCTTCAGCACAAAATCCCGCCGACTCGGCGAGTCGCGGTTGTTACCCTTCGCAATTGGTCGAGTCGCCTCTTTGGTGGTCTCCGCCATGGCTTGAGGCCGACCCTTCAACATGGCCCGGAGATGTCCCTATTTTGTCTGAGACAGACTTGCCCGGAATTAAAGCTCAATCAATCCCGTTAGTATCAAACGTTGCTGATGTCGAGGAAGGTTTACTGACTAAATTCAGTACGTTTCCCAAGTTACTCCACGTGGTAGCTTGGTGCAAGCGCTTCGTGTTTAATTCACGCAACGCAACTCAACGCCGGACTGGACCTCTATCCGTTTCCGAGTTAAACGATAGTGAAATGGCGATTTTCAAGCTTGTCCAGGCTGCCGAGTTCCCCCAAGCTCTGAAGTTGTTGCGCCAACAAAAACATCTCACTGACAGTCTCAAGCGTCTTAATCCCTTTCTCGACTCACAAGGTCTAATAAGAGTAGGTGGTAGACTAAATAAATCTCAATTAAACTACGATGCCAAGCATCCAATTTTGCTCCCAAAAAATCATCCAGTGACTCATTTGGTCGTGGATTACTATCACCGCTTATATCTCCACCCGGGTATCAGCACTCTTCTAAATTTACTCCAACGTAAATATTGGATTTTGTCCGCTCGTCGGATCGTTAAGCATCAAACTTTTAAATGTAAACAGTGTTATAGGTTACGTCCTAAATCTATTGAGCTCTTTATGGGTGACTTACCATCACATCGAGTTACTTCGTGCCGTCCGTTTCAAAAGGTTGGCGTCGATTTCGCTGGTGAGGTCCTTTTCTGATCAAGGCGTCGCTAGTTCGTAACTCGAGGTCGATTAAAACTTATTTGTGCATTTTTATATGCATGTCTACCAAGTGTGTCCACTTGGAAATAGCCTCTGAGCTATCGACCAATGCTTTTTTGGCTTGTCTTGATCGTTTCGTGTCTCGGCGCGGTCTTCCTAGCGACATCTTTAGTGATTGTGGCACTAATTTCGTTGGTACAAACAATTATATCAAAGACGTCGTTCAGCATCTTAAAAATTCTAATGATGAAATCAAGGAATATTTGGTTCGTCACCAAGTAACTTGGCACTTCAACGCTCCTGCGAGCCCCCACATGGGCGGTTTGTGGGTAAACGCTGTCAAGGCCGCCAAGACAATCATCGCTCGCGTCATTGGCGAGCGCACGCTTCTTTTTGAAGAACTGGCTACAATTTTCACAAAGGTAGAAGCTGTGTTAAATTCGCGGCCATTGTGTCCGCTAACGAATGATCCCAACGATTTGGAAACTTTAACGCCTGGTCACTTCCTTATTGGCCAACCTCTTCTGGCACTACCTGAAGAAAATCTGGAACAAGAAAATCCTAACCGTTTGAAGCGGTGGCATTTACTCCGTCAAATGACACAGCACTTTTGGAAACGTTGGCAGGCTGAGTATCTGCACACCTTGCAACAACGCTCTAAATGGCAGAGCAAGGTTCCAAATCTACAAGTTGGGGACCTAGTTTTGATCAAAGACCCAAATTTGCCTCCACTACATTGGAAAAAGGCTCGCATCTTACGCGTTTGTCCGGGCTCTGACGGTACAGTTCGCGTTGTAGAACTAAAAACTTCTTCTGGCACTCTGTTGAGGCCGGTTGTTAAAGTTTGCCCTCTGCTGCCTATAGCGGGCTAGGGATCAAATTCAAAATTAGCGAATCTAGTTTTAGTTCATTTTAACTTTTAACGTTTTTTTTTGCCTATACACGGTGCCTGTGCCACCGTCGTGCAAAAGCGGCCCCAGTTATGAGTCCGATATAAGATATCCTTGAGCAATATTAAAAATGACCTCATGTCAATACACACACTAGCGAAAAAAATTTATTAAAATTTCGAAAAAATTTGAAACATCCTGTTTAATTATGTTTACGAAAGTACATGCGAAGTAACCTCTGTTACAAGTTCAAGGAATTCTCTTCCTCACATTAATCGTGCAAGAGAAATTTTGTGAACCAATAGCGAATGGTTATTTGGAAAGTCCACGTGGACCGAGGTCCAATCATGCGCTCGCGCTATCCTTTTGACCCATCGGCCCCGCCCCCTTTTTACAGGAAATAGCAAAATGCAAAAAATAGATTTACTCAGTTACGGGTCGGCCACCGAGCGTGCGAAAGCGGAAGTATAGCACCTACGCATAATTTTCGTTGTTGTTTCCGTAATTATTATTTTTCTTAAAACATGGTACAAAGTCTAATTCTTGAGTTACTGTAAGACGTACAGCGTAGTGTTAGATGTCTAAACTACCAGTAGGTACAGCGCGAAGTGATGTGAAAGTGATTAAACTCAAACATTTTTATGACTTACAAAAACATGCTCTTTTGTTTGGAGCAAAACAGCAAGCAATTCGAATAATTACTTCATTACAGGAAGATAGGTTAAACTTTTCTGTTCTGTGTGGTTTGTGTGTTAATCTACTCATGTGGCATGAACATACCTATGGAATTAATTATGGAAAGGTACTGTACCTAATTTTGTTGATTTTAATCGAAATAGCTGGTAAAAAGTGTAAGTTTGTTACCTAGGTACTTTCTTGATGAGTCTGAAACAATTGACTACTTACTTAATTCCTAATCATACCCACCGAATTATTAAAAGAAGAAAGAAAAACAAAACCCTTGCCATTATGTGATTAAAGGAAAGGGCCCTTAGAAATGAGGAATACGACTCAGAAAGAGAACCACCTACTTATTTTTTAAACCCGAGTAAGTAGGTACCATTTCTACCTACCATTTCTTGTTGAACATTTTAGTTGGATTTGAAATGAAATGTTTATTTCATGTACTTAGAACAATTATTGTTTCCGAAAGTCCGTAAAAAGTACGAAAGTACGAAGATTGAAATTAAGTAAGTAAGTACCTAGTACCTACCTACATCAATAATACGAGCTTGCATTGCAAACAGCTGATCGAATGAGGCACACGGTCTGTGCCTTGGTAGGTACTCGGCAATTTTGACGTAAGTAGCGTACGTAACTTGACGTACTTGACTAACAAGTAACTTCTCAGCAGAGGGTCTTAACTCTTAACTCATAGTCTTAAAGGTTACTGCATTTACTGCACGTATTCCAGTACATTTTCGTTAAAGTGAATGACCTTTAGGGACACGTGCCCGCGCCGTGCTACTGTAGGTACTCGAGCGCCGCCGTTCCGCGAGCGCCATATTTATGTGCGCTATGGGGTGTTTTCAAATGAAGCTATTTTTTATTTATTTTATAATGAAACTCATTGAAATGTTCTTTATTTTTTTTTTGTATTTTACCAGTAGACTGTAGGCATTGGGTACATTAACTGGTTTGCTTTTCAACGACTATAAAAAAAGCACCGTGTATATTTTAATTACCTTTTTTACTTACACTTTTCATATTTTTATTCCTCTTTATTAAAGAGCTTAGACGCTCTTTGGGGGGCGGTATGATAGATATTTAGGTAGATTGAATGCAACATAATTTCACAACCCTAGTCAATCCCTATCGCTTCCTTCATATTCCTTGACATATGTCAACGTCACCTACGAAACACTCTCTTGCAACACGAACGCTGACGCGTGCGCACGTTTTGCCGCCTTCCGGACGATTACAGTGAATTTTTCCCGTCGAAGTGCCATTTAAACAGTCTTTTATACGGGCCCGTTTTAGTGCAAATAAACATCGTTAGTGTACAGTGTCGAGAAGCATCATTCATCCCGGATGTCCGAAGTTAGGATGTCATAGCATCCTGTGTGAGAAACGCAAGCTGCCTACGCGCATGAACCACCTAGCCGCGGAGTTACAATTGAACCAGGCGACTTTTCCCACCGTTTCCTCGCCCTTTGTACATCCAACCGGTCTCCCTGAACCGTTGGATACTGCGATGGATCGTTGAAACTGGTCGACGAAGATCTCGGGATATCACTCTGTAGGTTTGAGCATTTCTTCGCATTTCGAGTGCCCTGGCAATCTCCGTTGAGGCTAAGTCAGGCATAATTCAGTCATCAACTCCAGAAAGATACGCGATTAAAAAAAACTAACCCTAACTAGCCCTTTGTACATCCATTTTTTGGTTTAACCAAAAAATGGATGTACAAAGGGCGAGGAAACGGTGGGAAAAGTCACCTGGTTCAATTGTAACTCCGCGGCTAGGTGGTTCATGCGCGTAGGCAGCTTGCGTTTCTCACACAGGATGCTATGACATCCTAACTTCGGACATCCGGGATGAATGATGCTTCTCGACACTGTACACTAACGATGTTTATTTGCAATAAAACGGGCCCGTATAAAAGACTGTTTAAATGGCACTTCGACGGGAAAAATTCACTGTAATCGTCCGGAAGGCGGCAAAACGTAAAACGTAAACGGCAACCTACAAATAACCTCTGTTGCATTCATTGGCGTGGGGTCTTTAGGTTGCATTTTTGTCTATGGTACTATTGGCCATAGTCAATAGTCCAAACTTGTCTGCAGTACCGATCTGCAGTAAGGCACATCCTATAACTCTATGGTTATTAAATCGTAACTTTTCAAATTACCGATTTTCACCTCTGAGGTCGTAATTGACAGGTCTTTTGTCATAGTTTCAATCTTGTCTATTACTACGAAACTGATTTAAAATTGTAATTTGTTTCGACTTACTCTCGTATATATATTAGTTTTGCTGGCCTTTAAAATGAGTGAAACTAAATTGCAGTTTGCAAAAATGCAATTAGCATACAAAAATGTTCAAAGTATATACGATACAGCTGTGAAGTTGAGTGGCGATCAACAACCTGGAATTAGCAAAGAAAAACAACTTTTTATTTTTCGTTACAAGGACTTAGACCGCTATAGACAGCAGATGGACGATTCTTACACATTACTAAGCGTAAGTGAACTCAATTCCTTAACTAAGGAGCAAATAACAGAAATTGAAAACAATTATATAGCATTCAATGACATGATTTATTCAATTCATTATTTTTATAGCACCATAGTAGAGTCACAGCCCGAGTCAAAACATGAAATCAAATCTCATAGCAATAGTCATAGTGGGGAATTTAGACTACCTAAAATAAATTTAGCCCGTTTCAGTGGTCTGTTTACTGAATGGCAAAACTTTATTTCAGTTTACGATAGTCTTATACATAATAACCCCAAACTCAATAACATAGAGAAAATGCATTACCTTTTGAGTGTTCTAGACAAGGAGCCTTTGTCATTGATTAAAAATTTAAAAATTTCTTCTGAAAATTACCCTGTTGCCTATGGCTTATTAAAGGAGCGCTATGATAATAAACGAATTATAGCGGACAAGCATGTGGATGCGCTACTCAGCTTACCAAATCTTACTGCACCTATTAACCTAAAGAATTTAAATAAGTTTTTAAATACCTTAAAGGAAAACTTGAATGCCCTAGGTGCTTTGGCTTTTGACGTCGAGTCGTGGAGCTTTCTATTGCTCCATATTGTACTGAAAAAGACGCCTATGAATTTAAGGTGCAAATTTGAATCTGAAGTTGATGCTTTAAGCATACCTACTTTTGAACAGCTTTTAAATTATTTGGATAAGCAACAGAAAATTTTGGAAAACATCTCGGTAACAAATGTGAACGCTAAAGTTACACTTAACAATTCTCTTAGCATATCACATGATAAAACAAATCAAGATTCAACTAAAGCTTCGGCTTCAACTTCTTCTTGCCCATGTCAAGGAGAAAATCATCAATCCTTATACTATTGCTCAGCTTTCAATGCTATGACTCCTGAACAAAGGAAGGCTTTTATTATTAAGCATAAACGGTGCTTAAACTGCATGAAATCTCACCATATATCTAAGTGCTTAAGTCGCAACGTTTGCGCAGTGTGTGGGGCCAAGCATCACACAAAATTACATACTTCTAGGTATTCTCAATCTCAAATCAGCACGGGTGAACCTGCACCTGCTCCCGAAGGCAATGCTGTTGCTGCGTCGGCCAGTAGTCCCGCAGTCCAACATCAGTCCTTACATAGTGTCGACACTACATCCACTATGCTACTGGGCACAGCCTTTGTCGGAGTCCAGGATGTCAACGGATATTTTCATCCTGCTAGAGCAATGATTGATAGTGGTTCGCAGATTTCAATAATTTCTGAAAACTTAGCACAAAAATTAAAATTACCTCGTACTCAATCTCCAACAGTTTTTGGTTTGGGTGCTCAAGCTCAGCATACTCGTGGTATGCTGACTTGTAACATAAAGTCACTCGCTGACTCATCTCAAAACTTCACTTCACAATTTTTAATTTTGAAGCAAATTTCAAATCATTTGCCTTCTGTTCGAGTTAACAATTCTGTTCTTGCTCAATGCAAAAATTTAGTTCTGGCAGATAAAAACTTTTCTGTTCCAGGGAAAATCGATTTACTCTTAGGCATTGATTTATATAATGACATCCTCGATGGTAGGAGATTCAGTCTAGGTGACAACATGCCTACTGCCTATTCTTCTATTTTTGGATGGATCATCATGGGTAAAGCCCCGGCAGCATCACCATACTCCGAGAGTGTGATTTCGATGGCCTGCACCAACGATATTGGTTCTGCTCTCATTAGATTTTGGGAGCATGAACAACCTCCTAGTGTACCAATTCAAGATCCCGAAGATCTTCAATGCGAAAAGCACTTTTGTGACACCCACAGCCGGGACGACACTGGTCGTTTTGTTGTTCGGCTTCCTTTTAAGGTTCACCACAAACCCTTAGGTGACACTCGCCTCAACGCTTTAAAAAGGTTTCATCATCTGGAACGTCGCTTGTTGAAGGATGTCCAGCTACGTCAACTCTACATTGACTTCATGCGTGACTATTCCCTCGCTGGACACATGCGTGAAGTGCTGCACCCTGACGCGAGTGATCGATACTATATACCACATCATGGTGTCCTGAAGGAGCACAGCAGTACTACTAAGCTCCGAGCCGTTTTTGACGCGTCGGCTGCTAGCTCAACTTCGGTTTCGCTCAACCAGGTTCTGATGTCTGGACCTAAGTTACAAAAAAATATTGAAGATATCATTCTGCGATTTCGGGTACACAAACTCGTCTTCACCTGTGATATCAAACAGATGTATCGACAGGTTCGCATGCATGATTCAGATTGCAAATATCAAACTATATTTTGGCGCGAATCGCCTGACCAACCTATCAAACAATTTGAGCTGACGACTGTTGCCTATGGCGTTTCTAGTTCAGCATTCCAGGCCATTCGTGTCATACATGAACTCGCTTATCTTAATCAACCACAGTATCCCATTGCATCAAGTGTCCTATTGGAAGACACATTCGTTGACGATGTAGTCAGCGGCGCTGACAGCTTAGATTCGGCAAGGAAGCTACAACATAATTTGGAATCCATACTAGCTCAGGGCGGATTTGTGTTACGCAAATGGTCTAGTAACTCTAGCGAATTCTTAAATTCATTCTCCTCGGATCATCGCGAGCAACCATATCGTTTCGAGCAGAGAGGAGACAACATCTTCAAGGTCTTGGGTATCGAGTGGAACGCTGATAGTGACAGTTTCGTCTACAAGGTTTCCGAGATGAACAAATCTATGACCATGCGCGGCGTGCTATCAAATATAGCCCGTCTCTATGATCCCTGTGGTTTTCTGACTCCTGTAACTTTTTTCGCCAAGCATATTATGCAACAATTGTGGATATTGAAATGTAATTGGGATGATCCGCTTCCTGCGGACGTTCAAAAGGTTTGGTCATCGCTAATGTCAGATTTTTCTCAATTTGAAAAAATCACAATTCCACGCAGTTTTATCACTGATCAACCGGTTGAACGTCAAATTCACGGTTTCAGTGACGCTTCTGAACGCGGGTACGCTGCATGCGTCTACCTACGCACTCTTACTTCTGATGGTAGAGTTTCGGCCCAACTACTGTTGGCAAAGTCTCGCATTGCTCCTTTAAGTCAAAAGCTTACCGTTCCCAAGCTGGAATTAAACGGCGCGCTTTTACTTGCTCACCTTCTCGAACACGTCCTCAGTGTTCTGAAGAGCAAATTCAAAATTGATTGCACTTTGGCCTGGTGTGATTCCAGCATCGTGCTTTCCTGGCTTAAGAAACCACCTCACACTCTGCAGACATATGAAGGAAATCGTGTGTCTCAAATCCAAGCATTGACACAAAATATTGCTTGGAGGCACGTGCCTTCAGCACAAAATCCCGCCGACTCGGCGAGTCGCGGTTGTTACCCTTCGCAATTGGTCGAGTCGCCTCTTTGGTGGTCTCCGCCATGGCTTGAGGCCGACCCTTCAACATGGCCCGGAGATGTCCCTATTTTGTCTGAGACAGACTTGCCCGGAATTAAAGCTCAATCAATCCCGTTAGTATCAAACGTTGCTGATGTCGAGGAAGGTTTACTGACTAAATTCAGTACGTTTCCCAAGTTACTCCACGTGGTAGCTTGGTGCAAGCGCTTCGTGTTTAATTCACGCAACGCAACTCAACGCCGGACTGGACCTCTATCCGTTTCCGAGTTAAACGATAGTGAAATGGCGATTTTCAAGCTTGTCCAGGCTGCCGAGTTCCCCCAAGCTCTGAAGTTGTTGCGCCAACAAAAACATCTCACTGACAGTCTCAAACGTCTTAATCCCTTTCTCGACTCACAAGGTCTAATAAGAGTAGGTGGTAGACTAAATAAATCTCAATTAAACTACGATGCCAAGCATCCAATTTTGCTCCCAAAAAATCATCCAGTGACTCATTTGGTCGTGGATTACTATCACCGCTTATATCTCCACCCGGGTATCAGCACTCTTCTAAATTTACTCCAACGTAAATATTGGATTTTGTCCGCTCGTCGGATCGTTAAGCATCAAACTTTTAAATGTAAACAGTGTTATAGGTTACGTCCTAAATCTATTGAGCCCTTTATGGGTGACTTACCATCACATCGAGTTACTTCGTGCCGTCCGTTTCAAAAGGTTGGCGTCGATTTCGCTGGTCCTTTTCTGATCAAGGCGTCGCTAGTTCGTAACTCGAGGTCGATTAAAACTTATTTGTGCATTTTTATATGCATGTCTACCAAGTGTGTCCACTTGGAAATAGCCTCTGAGCTATCGACCAATGCTTTTTTGGCTTGTCTTGATCGTTTCGTGTCTCGGCGCGGTCTTCCTAGCGACATCTTTAGTGATTGTGGCACTAATTTCGTTGGTACAAACAATTATATCAAAGACGTCGTTCAGCATCTTAAAAATTCTAATGATGAAATCAAGGAATATTTGGTTCGTCACCAAGTAACTTGGCACTTCAACGCTCCTGCGAGCCCCCACATGGGCGGTTTGTGGGAAAACGCTGTCAAGGCCGCCAAGACAATCATCGCTCGCGTCATTGGCGAGCGCACGCTTCTTTTTGAAGAACTGGCTACAATTTTCACAAAGGTAGAAGCTGTGTTAAATTCGCGGCCATTGTGTCCGCTAACGAATGATCCCAACGATTTGGAAACTTTAATGCCTGGTCACTTCCTTATTGGCCAACCTCTTCTGGCACTACCTGAAGAAAATCTGGAACAAGAAAATCCTAACCGTTTGAAGCGGTGGCATTTACTCCGTCAAATGACACAGCACTTTTGGAAACGTTGGCAGGCTGAGTATCTGCATACCTTGCAACAACGCTCTAAATGGCAGAGCAAGGTTCCAAATCTACAAGTTGGGGACCTAGTTTTGATCAAAGACCCAAATTTGCCTCCACTACATTGGAAAAAGGCTCGCATCTTACGCGTTTGTCCGGGCTCTGACGGTACAGTTCGCGTTGTAGAACTAAAAACTTCTTCTGGCACTCTGTTGAGGCCGGTTGTTAAAGTTTGCCCTCTGCTGCCTATAGCGGGCTAGGGATCAAATTCAAAATTAGCGAATCTAGTTTTAGTTCATTTTAACTTTTAACGTTTTTTTTTGCCTATATATTTTAATTACCTTTTTTACTTACACTTTTCATATTTTTATTCCTCTTTATTAAAGAGCTTAGACGCTCTTTGGGGGGCGGTATGATAGATATTTAGGTAGATTGAATGCAACATAATTTCACAACCCTAGTCAATCCCTATCGCTTCCTTCATATTCCTTGACATATGTCAACGTCACCTACGAAACACTCTCTTGCAACACGAACGCTGACGCGTGCGCACGTTTTGCCGCCTTCCGGACGATTACAGTGAATTTTTCCCGTCGAAGTGCCATTTAAACAGTCTTTTATACGGGCCCGTTTTAGTGCAAATAAACATCGTTAGTGTACAGTGTCGAGAAGCATCATTCATCCCGGATGTCCGAAGTTAGGATGTCATAGCATCCTGTGTGAGAAACGCAAGCTGCCTACGCGCATGAACCACCTAGCCGCGGAGTTACAATTGAACCAGGCGACTTTTCCCACCGTTTCCTCGCCCTTTGTACATCCAACCGGTCTCCCTGAACCGTTGGATACTGCGATGGATCGTTGAAACTGGTCGACGAAGATCTCGGGATATCACTCTGTAGGTTTGAGCATTTCTTCGCATTTCGAGTGCCCTGGCAATCTCCGTTGAGGCTAAGTCAGGCATAATTCAGTCATCAACTCCAGAAAGATACGCGATTAAAAAAAACTAACAAAAAACAGTATTTCAATGAAATTTTAAATCAAACTCAGAAGGAAGAAATACTCCAAGTTCGCTCCAGATAAGGTGTATTTGAATAAAATTAAAACAATTGCATAAAATGTGATGTTCAGTTGATTTGAAAATATTTCTTTTTAAATTAAATGACGTATAAACCAGCCAGCAACCTTATATGATACTGATATCAAACCTTTTTTTTATGTTCCGCTAAATATGCAGGCGAGTTTAGTTAGAAGCAAAGGCTTTGAAGGGGGTAAGGGACGGTAAATAACACCTCAACCGATCCAAATGTCAACCTCATCTGCACGCGCCGGATGGCGGCGGCAACCAAATGGTTGCCGTGGTGCCCCCTGCTGAACAACGGACGAGGCTCTGGCGACCGAGCAGTGGCGGGATAACCACTCCCTCAGCTGGGAAACCAGCCGAATGAGGCTACAGCGAGCCTTGGGACCTAAATAGCCCCAAAAAGGTCTGGAGTAGGAGGTGAGAGAGGAGTAGAAGGGAAGAGAGGAGTAGAAGAGGAGAGAGGAGAGATGCAGAAGAAGAGTTAAGAATGTAACATGGATAAAGCGGATCCCAAAGAGAAACTACCCCAGGAGGGTACCAGCGCTACTGGCGCTGGAGAATCCCTCACTAGAGCTTTGAATACATCTTCGCATTCGACCGTAAACAAGGCTCTAGGCCGCCCTACGTATTCTGGGGAGGGCAAAGGTTCGCCAAACATGCTCAGAAAAAGTTCACAATCAGACACATACATACCTAAACCTGCAGCAGCCTCATGCAACCAAGATATGCTGAACAACACATACACATAAAGATAGATGATCGCGATAGTCTTACAAACGCCGAAGGTGGCAAATGTTTGCCAAAATTGGGACAGACCGAAGACATCGAAGTAAATCCTTTTATCCGGAGTGGAGCAGTACAGAGTACGCCACCAACTAAGACCACAGAGCAAACCGCGGATGTCATCGCAGTGGCACAGGGAGCCACAACAGAGAGACAACAAGACTGCCCTATCGTGGACATAATAAAAACGACGCGGGTGGCAAAAGTTCTTGAGAGAAGAGGCTCACTTGGCTCTGCGGAGAGCCTAATGGCAGGATACCAATCAAGAATAGTACCTACAGGGAAAAGAATGAGAAACGAAGAAAATGAAGAGGAATACACACAGGCAGAAATAATGAAAGCTATAGCAAGACTTACAAAAATAACCGCTGGACTGGTGAAGATCGTAGATGAAAATGCCAATACCAAGCTAGAAATAAAAATTGGAGTCAGAGACCTAAAAGGAAACCTAGAACATTTAAATAGGATGACGAAAGACTTGGAGAACTTCCCCCGGAAATCCGCCAAAACGAGAGCGATATCCAAACTCTCTAAAGAAAATGGAACACAAACGGAAGAGGACAACAAAGAGAGCGAAAACAAAGTAGAGATGAAGGAAAATAGCGCTAAAAAAAGAAGCTGGTACACAAACAGAAGAGAATAAAGACAGAAACAAAGACGATAAGGAAAATGTAGAAGAGCAACGCACTACACTTAACCTAAAAAAGAAGATCAAGATGTGCGGATAGCTTAGAAAGACTAGGGGAAATAATTGACCTAGAATGGCCAGAAGAAACATTTAGCTTAGTCAAAGTCGAAAAATGTAACCCAGTGAATATGGGTAAAGATTGGGATATTGCAATAGTTGCAAACCCCGGTCGAAAGGAGGAAAACAAACTAAAAGGCATCAGAAAAATGCTCAAAAAGGATAACCCAGAGGCACTGGAACTGTTGGAGAACGGCGACACTAACTCGGTGGAATACACAGTCCAAACCAGCAAAAGCTCTAAAATAGGCATTGCGGAAAAAGAGAGATGGACGTATTTTATACCATGCGCAGAAAATACGGAAGGACCAAACCAGATAGAAACACTGTACCACCAAGTCCAAGGACTCTGCGAAATCCTCAAAGACAACGGAAGAAACAAGAAAGTAGCAATAGTCGCCGAAAAAGGAATCGACAAGGAACGTTTACGCAAGATTTTAGAAGTAGTCCTGGCAAGCTTGGGATTGGAAATAAAACTCCTCGTAGAAAAAAGCGAAACCCGAAAAGCGGACAGAAGAAAGGAAAGTGAAAAACGCCTGGAAACTCTACTGGTAAAAGGAAAGGGCTCTTATGCCGACACACTTAAACAGATGAAAACCAATGTTACAACAGCCGACATGAAACAACTAGGAGTCGAGGTAAAACCTGTCAGAAAGACCGGTAACGGAAAAGTGCTTATGAAAGTAACAGGTGACGCAGAAGCACTAAAAAACAAACTAGTAAATGTACTAGAATGCACAGAGGTCGGATTAGGAAAAGAAGAAATATTCCACATCACGGGGATGGAAGAAGACGTATCGGCTGAAGAGGTGAAGGCAGCAATAGAGTCAGAACTAGGGATACTAGTGCAGGTCAAATCGATACGACCCACCCAATACGGAAGCAAAACATCCACAATTGGGATGAGCTCTCAATCTGCACGAAACCTTGCAAAATTGACCTCTGTAATTATTGGATGGACCAGATGCAGTCTCAGAAAGCGAGTATATGTAGAGAAATGCTACAGATGCTGGGAAACAGGACACAAAGCTACAAAATGCAAGGGGCCAAATAGATCCAACCTCTGCAGAAGATGCGGTGGTGAGGGGCACAAAGTAGATAGCTGCACGGCTGAACCTACATGTCCACTCTGCAAAGTGTCAGGACACAGAGCAGCCACAACGGGTTGTCCAAAATTTAGAAAGGCAATAAATGAAGCTGACCAACCACGCCAAAAGGGTCGGACAAAGACATCCCCAACATCTCCTCCCTATGGTGATTAAAGTTTTACAAATTAACGCAGATCGGGTCCGCGCAGCTCATGATCTCCTTCCAGTCATGGCAATAAAGCATGGCATTGATCTTGTCATCCTGGCGGAACCAAATAAAAAGTATGCTGATGCGGCAGGCTGGGAGAGAGACCGACGAGGAGACGCGGCTGTTATTATTTACAATAAATCCCTTACTGTCGATGCAATAATGAGGGGAAATGGCTACATTGGTTTAAAGTTCACAGGACTTACAGTGTACAGCTGTTACATTTCACCAAATTGTAGCATCGATGAGTATAAGAGAGATCTCGATGAGCTCTGTGAAAGCATACGACTCCAAAGAGGCAAACTTCTGGTGGCCGGAGATTTTAACGCTGCCTCGACCATGTGGGGAAGTAAAAAAAAACTAATAACAGAGGACAATACCTAATGGACGTGATCGCGGATCTGGATCTGACTGTCGCTAATGTGGGGAAGTCACCAACCTTTGAAAGAGGTGACAGAACGTCCAGACCAGACATAACTCTGGTAAATGCAAATCTGGCAGGTAAGATCACTGACTGGCAAGTCCTAGAGGAAGAATCGATGAGCGGCCATAAATACATCACCTTCAGCATTGGAGAAAGAAAACCAAAAATCGAGCCACCACCAATTGGCTGGAACTTTAATAAGATAAACAGGGAAAGCTTCGAAGAAACACTAAAAGGAGAGCATATAAGAACGCCATCTGAGCTGGTCGTCGCAACTACCAAGGCGTGCAACAGAGCCATGCCCAAAAGAAGGGCTAGACGCAGAAAACCAGTCTACTGGTGGAATAACGACATTGCCATAGCCCGGGAAACGTGTCTCAAACAGAGAAGAGCGTACACCAAAGCTAATTCAAAGAAAAAGAAAAATAATAGCTCTGAAGAGGAAAGACGAAATCATGACATGATCTGCGAGGCAGCTAAAAATAACTACAAGGCCGCGAAGCTCGAATTGCAGATCCTTATTCTTAAATCGAAAGGAGAACATTGGCAGAAAGTCGGCGAGGAGGTGGGTAAAGACGTATGGGGACTGGGTTACAAAATAGTATCAAATAAGCTCAGAAGATCCCCGCCTGCTCCCATAAGCCTGGGAAAGATGCGCGAAATTGCATCAGTTTTATTCCCCACTCATGATGACTTCGCAAGGCCTGTCCATCCGAACTGACTGAAAAAATTACTGGCGAAGAACTAAGGAAAGCCTGCGATCGAATCAAACTACGGAAAGCACCGGGGCCAGACGAAATAGCTCCAGAGATTGTGAAACTTGCGGTGAAGGTGATCCCAGAGAAAATAACGGAAGTAATGTGCAACATCTTCCAAAGTGGCAAATTCCCGACGATCTGGAAAACTGCTAAGTTGATTTTACTGCGGAAAAACAGTAAACCAGCGGATGACCCCTCAGGTTACAGGCCCCTCTGCCTGCTAGACTGCTATGGCAAGCTTCTGGAAAGACTTCTGCTGAATAGAATAGAGGAAATGTTGCCAGACCACGGTGGTATAGCAGATGAGCAATACGGGTTCAGACGAGGTAGGTCGACACTGGATGCCATAGAAAAGGTGAAAAGCATTGCCAACGCAGCCAAACAGGGCACACAGCGTACCAGGAAGTTGTGTGCACTTGTTGCACTGGATGTAAGAAATGCTTTTAATTCTGCACCGTGGGACCAGATCCTAGAAGAATTCAAGAAGAGAAAATTCCCTGCATACATCGTCAACCTTATTAGTAGCTACCTGGATCAGAGAAGCATTGTGATAACTGATGCGGCAGGGATGTCCCAAACAATACAGGTGACTAGTGGAGTGCCACAGGGCTCTATCCTGGGTCCCACGCTATGGAACATCGTGTACGATGGAGTATTTAAACTAGACCTTGGAGAAGAAGCTCACCTCGTTGGTTTTGCGGATGATCTGGCTCTGGTAGTATCCGCCAGAACAGACGATTTACTCATTCGAAGGACCAACCGGGCCCTACAGAAAATTAATGAGTGGATGACCTCCAAACAGTTAAAACTGGCTCCCGAGAAAACCGAGGCAATAATCCTAAGTGGAAGGAAAAAGCACGGTACAATCAACTTTGCTATTGAAGGAGTGCAAATAAAGCTTAGCGACAAACTGAAATACCTCGGTGTATGGCTAGATCGCAGTCTAAAATTCGACAAGCATATAGCGCAAACAGCTGAAAAGGCCGAAAAGTTGACAACTGCACTTAGCCAGCTGATGCCTAGAAAAGGTGGACCCAGAGCCAGCAAAAGAAGGCTACTCGCATCGGTGGCGCACTCAGTGATGCTGTATGGTGCACCAGTTTGGGGCCAGGCACTCCAAATGGCCAAGTACAATGATATGCTAGGCAGGATACAACGACGACTGGCCATCCAAATCTGCGGTGCATATCGGACTATTTCAAAAGAAGCCGTATTGGTCATAGCAGGAATTATCCCCATAGATATGCTAGTCAAGGAAAGAACAAGACTGTTTAAAAGAGAAGACCAAAAAAGCTCCGAAGATGAACGACTCTAGAAGAATGGGACAAGGAATGGAAGAGAAAAGGAAAAGGTCAATGGACGAGGGACCTCATACCTGACCTGCAAAAATGGATGACCAGGAAGCACGGCGAAGTGGACAAACTAATAACGCAGGCACTGAGCGGACACGGTGTCCTTAATACCTACCTGTACGCTATAGGTAAGGCAGTCGATGAAAACTGCCCCTACTGCGAAGAAAAGGAAGACACGCCAAACCACGCGATCTCTGAATGTAGGGAGTTCGAGGAAGAAAGAAACGAAGCACGTGGAAACGGAGACCCCCTGACAAAAAACAATTTGGTGCCACAGATGCTAAGCAGTGTAGAGGCTTGGGACAGGGGTGCTAAAATGTTGCAGACTATTATGGGGAAGAGAGTGAAAGACGAATGGGCCAGGCAAAAAGCAAATGAAGCCTGAGCAGATAGACAGCCCCTTCCCGAAGTTATGCACATCGCAGTACCGGGAAGAGCGGCCAGAGAAGGCAGGAGGTTTTAGTCCGTAGGTCGCCGGGAGTATCCCAGTGAAGTCGGGCATGTCATTAGTGACATCCATGAGGATTTCCTCCTGCCTAGGGAAAAAAAAAGAAAAAAAAAAAGGGCTTTGAAATCGTTAGATTGCCGCCCCATCACCCGGAGTTGAACCCGATAGAAAATTTCTGGGGAATTAAAAAAAATCTCTTCTGGAAATATTGACCAAAATATGATACGAAATTTAATAGATGAGAGTTTGAACGATATTTACAATAGCCTTAAATCTAGTTCTGTCCCTTTCCGCAGGGAGTATTATGAAAGGGTTTGCAATATTTTTAATGCTGTCATTTTAGTTTAGTTTAGAAATTGTGTACAACATAATCAGCCCCAATGTAAGATCTCTAAGCATATAGAGAAAGAGAAGAATACAGGAAACATTTTGATTTGGACTTTGAGCTTGTTGACAGCGAAACTGATGGGTTTGAAGAAAGTGACAATTCTGATGATGGATTTTAATTTTAATTAAGGTTTTATATTAATATGAGTGCTTTTTGTTTTCATTGAGAATTAATCTGAAAAAATCATTAAATTATGTAAAATATTTATGTGCTAGCCGTACTTTTACACGTTATTACGTACACGCACACATTTACACTTATACACTTACTTAAACACAAAAATGGGCCACGCGCACTCAAATTGCAAGAACTATAACCACTTCTAATATAATACAATTCATTCAGAAAAAATCTCACCATTTCCTTTTAAAATCTGAATTGTTACAGTGCCAGTTACTGATTCTTGAGACATTTCCAAACATTTTCTCGTGTAGGAAGCTTCCGGTGAAAACCAAAAACCGTTATATACAAAATCAGCCATTTTATCTTGAAGGTATTTCTTGATTCTGTAAATTTACATTCTTTTCGGATTATATTGGAAAGCCTAAAAGCATTTTGTCAATACACCTCAAAGCACTTACTACAAAGTTGATTGAAAAGTCGACCTTAATGAAATATTGTGGAAGTTTATTATTTCTGGCGGTTGAAGTGTCCACGCAGATAGCGATTGCAGTATGCCCACTAATACCCAAAATATAGCATTGCAATGCGACTTGTGATTAACTTCTCAGCCGCTAATATGTCTAATCCTACTTTACCTACCTCAAAACTTCTTTGTCTAGGGCGTAAGCCTCTAGATCTAAATGGGCCACGTGTAATATAGTACCGGCAGGCGTTTCGTACAGACCTCTAGACTGGAAGAAAAGTCGACATTCGTTTGATTAAAAAGTCAAATTCGAGGCATCACGCGTGATTTGTAATGATAAAATGATATTTCTAGTAAGTATTATCATTGTTTGTGGCCCCACTACAGAAGCCGGTAAATTAGGGTTCCGTACTCATAGGGTGTCGAATTGTTTGTCGGGCGCTACTAGTTTAGATATATGTAAGCTAGTTATTACACACCTGATTACGAGTTGTTATGACATCTTTCTTGTTATTTACTTAAATAATTTATATTGTGTGGTGGTGCGGAACCCTTTGTGCGCGAGTCTGACTCGCACTTGAACGGTTTTTTAATGAAGATCTAAATCCATGTGATACCTTCAGTCCAAGGAATCGGTTTTCCACAATATCAATACGGCCTACACCGTGTTGCCCGCCCAATTTATTCAACGTTTCCACTAGAATAAGGGGGTCCGATACTAGAAGTGCCTTTTCATGTCCACTGGGTATTTGGGCAGACACCGGCAGCCCTGTTGGTGATTAATAATAATAATGAATGGGAATATTTTGTTTTTTTAATATATTTATATGTAGAACGAAGCCACTTTCGAGGGAGCTGGCTTCGCAGTCGCGCTCTTGACAGGGCGGTCTTAGTTGTCACTTGAGTGTTGTGGCACGCTAAACTCAGGTATCTACGTCTACATTCACCTTTTTGCGATCTGCGATCCGCTTTGGTGCCCTTTCTCTTCCTTGAACAACTAGATGTTCAATCGAAACATCATCGCGTCTTGATACTTGACAAAAGTGAGAATGAGAGTGCGCTGTTTGGTGCAGAGTTCTTGAAAAATTGTCTGAATTATTAAATAGTTTAGGTATAAGAAATAAAATAGTATGCACCTTTTTCAAAAGTAATATCAATGATGCAGGGATAATCATCCGCTTGTTGAAGGTCGCGCGTCATTCTGTAAATACCGGCCGGAGGTATAGCGCTGGGATCTTCAAGAACTCCAGACTCGTAACTGAAAATATAGTTAGGTATAGGTATTTAGTTAGGCATGTGGCATGCAAGACGTGATACTTATGGTAGTATCTAGTAGTATATTTATATATACTACTAGATGATGCACGCGACTCCGTCCGCGTGAATTAAGGTTTTTGATTCCCGCGGGAACTTTAGTCTTCCGTGATAAAAAGTAGCCTATGTCTTTCCCTCGGGATTCAACCCATCGCTATACCACATTTCATCAAAATCGGTTTGAAAAGATGGACTATTAAAGCGTAGCAGATAGACACACTTTCGCATTTATAAAATTACCTACTAGATGATTCCCGCGACTTCGTCCGCGTCGACCAAATTTTTTCGATTCCCGCGGGAACTCTTAAATTTTCCGGGATAAAAAGTAGCCTATGTCCTTCCCCGGGATACAACCTATCCCTGTACCAAATTTCATCAAAATCGGTTGAACAGATGGGCCGTGAAAGCATAGCATACAGACAGACAGACAGACACATTTTCGCATTTATATTATTAGTATGGATAGTATGGGTTTAAAGTTAGCAGTTGTAATCCAAGTCACACTGGATTATGGAGAATTCTGCAGTATGGCAGACTTTTGAGTTTAGAATTTGATCTACAGCTTGCTGCTGCTCTACATCGGAGAGAAGCCATTGGTCCTGAATACCTATTATATACATCACACTTACGCCTTACAATTAGCCTTAAATCCTAAATCCCTAATGCCTAAATCTGGCTTCATTCTTAACCTGTTGCGGAGGTCACCCGTGATAGATAAAAATAATAGGTAGGTACCTGCTCTATCAAATTGTTTAAGAAGACTAGAGGAAAATGTCGCGAATGTACGAAGAAGATTCCGTACCTAATATGCATGATGTTTTCATCGGTTGACCACGGGGCTTTGGGTGTCGCTGCGACGGGAATGTTCTCCTTCTTTGCATACTCTATGAGATCACTTCTCCCTTGAAATCTATCAAAGAACTCTGGTAGACGCCACGGCGCGATAACCTGTAACATACTAAATATTCAAGATACTACCAGTTATTCTAAATCTACAAAAGGGTTGTAAGGTCTCTCCTAATTACCTTCCCTTCCGGCCACAACGAATAAACGCTTAGTTCAAACCGAACCTGATCATTTCCTTTACCAGTAGCACCATGAGAAATATATCTGAAAAGTGAAAAAAAAAATTATATATTTTCAATTAAAAATTTTGATATAGGAATACAAGGAATACTGACTTAGCACCCAATTTTTTGGCAGCGTTCACAATTCCAACAGAGATGCACGGCCGCGCTAGAGAGGTACCCAAGTAATAGCGGCTTTCATAAAGCCGCGTTGACACAGTCAGAGTATGCTCGGACCGAGTGGACTCGTAGGAGTAAGCTTCGTGCGAGTGTAATGGGATAGCTGTTGACATGAACATAGTTTACTCGGATCATTTTCTTTATTCCCCAATTATTTTTTACAATGTCAGACAAAAATCTGTCCGCTATTTCATACCACGCCAGTGTACATATATCTCTTCCGCGCCCGATCCAGTACGCATAGAATTTTTAATTTTTGCTTTTTCCTGTATATAGGTGCTTCGAATGTTGTTTATTTTTTTGTTTACATCGTCCACAGTGATATCAAAATCAAAACTCCGTATCAGACGCTGCACAGCCGCATTCCTGGCGTCTTTATTTTTGTATTCCTTTAACCTTACGTTCCAGAGAACCTCTTCTGCTTCGTACAGTTCTACAAATCTAGTTATGTCACGCTCTGACCACTTTTTTTTCGCACGAGACGCTTGGTTGCTGTCATTATACGCCATGTTTTTTTCGTACTCGTATACGAGCTAGCTCGGAAAAGTAGAACGCGATCCGAGTAAACTCAGATCGGACGCCGTCGTCCGAGTGCGCTCGGATTAGGGGTTGACACAATACGAGTTGCGTCCGAGTAGGTATCCCAGTCCACTCGGTCCGAGCATACTCTGACCGTGTCAACGCGGCTTAAACCAATCCCATTTGAATGGCAGGCAACATGTAATTTGTCACAAACTTCACACGCAAGTCTTCAACTATGACCTGTAACAAAAAAATTGATTCTCGCAGAATCTTCTTAGGAGTTTAAACTAGTTGTTTTAAATAGGTGTACTTAAACCAAGTAGCAACTTACATCTTTAGCACCAATGAGTTTTGCTTTCTGGCGAGCCTTTTCAAAATCCTCGTCTTGTCCGATATCGGCCATATAACACACGACATCGTAATTTTTTTGGATTAACCTAACGAATAAGATTTTTTGTCAAATTGAATTTCGTTATGCTGAGCCAAAGCTGGACACTCTTTTTTAACCCGACATATCAAAATATATTGCACCTATCATTAAATTAGGGTCAAGCCACATTGCGAGTGACAAAGCGACGCGAGCAACGTCTCTTCCAAAATATTGCAAAGTAATCTGGACTCCAATTAGCGAAACTTGAGGAACAAATTCAACAAAATCAATGCTTAATTACTAATTAAATCGATGCTCTTAAACTGAGTGATCGCTGCTTTGCTACAGAGGAGATTTAGAAAATCCGGCATTATTCCTTGTTTACATTAGTTCTAACGGAAACATCTGGATACAATTCTAGTTTTGTATTTAGGCTGGGCGTTAATGGGTCATTCAGTGAGTGGGTCAGGACTTTGATTATATGATGAAGAAGAAAAGACGCTTCGCTTCGCCTTGCCTTGAGCCTGCAGATTCTATTTGTAGGTATGTCTAAAATTTAACACAAAATTCCAACTTGCCATTTTAAAATGCAGCTAGTGTCGAGCCCACCCGAATAAGCTAAAATAACAAGATCTCTAGCCATAGTAGGAATACGACTGTACGCTTTAAATTAAAACAACGTTCTGATAAACAAATTGTTCAGACTAGTTAATTAGCTGCTTTCATAAAGCCGATATTACATTAACGAATATAATACCACGACAGTTTATTTGTCGTTTTCGGAACTATTTTCAACAATAAATCGCAGATAATGGCGTTACTGTCGCAAAACGAAGTCTGCTGTCGAGAATATGTAAGAAAATAACCGTCAAGATGGGTTATATACCTACGTAAATGTAATATCGGCTTTAGAGTTCAATAAATTAGATAACCTCGTCTAGGTCATTTTGTACTTGTAATTACATAACAAATAGCAATAAGTATATATATATATATATATATATATATATACTTATTGCTATTTGTTATGTATATATATATATATATATATATATACCTAATTATTTAACTTTCCTTAGCTTTATGATATCTAAGAACTTTGAGAGAAAGATGGTTAATTTTTCAAATAAAAATCTTGGGGAGGATTAAATAATTTATTATTTTATAACAGTTCAATACTGATAGTTATTTAAGTATGCTTAAAGTAAAAAAATGCCATATTTACTACATAATTGCACAAACTATTTGTAATTTCTTATTAAATCTATGCCTCCATAAATCTATGTGAAATAATTTATTCATACAAGAAATGTTTATAACGTCCATATCTTTTGTGATATGCACAGTTAAAGTTTTTCGCACTTTTACAATGCCGACTTTTCATTTTCTTATCACATTGGTTTCAAAACTTTTTTGCTAATTTTTAAGATTGTAAGTAATAAAAATAAGTAAACAGTAATTTTACTGTCTTTAGGTATACGTTGATTCGTGACCAAGACAATGCGAGCTCGTGTACACGGCGAGAAAGTTTATTGTTGGAATGTTGATAACTAGAACATTAAAGGTACCAGTAACATGCAAATATATTTACTATATTTTTAAAATCACGTCCTGAAAATCGCCTTTCAATACAGGCCAGAGACAAATTTAGCGGGAAATTTTTCTAACCAGTACTGGATGCGCCTTCAATGGCCATCGCTTCTACAAGTATGACCTGTCCACTACGTCAGCTTGCTGTTTTTTGCTAATTTACTCATTTCGAATATTATCCTTCAGATAAACACCTAATATGGGCTAATATCTCCATAGCTCACCGAGCCACTTGTTGGCTGTCTTTTGTTTCTGAGATTTTTCCCTAATTTTAAATGGATGCTTGTAGAATTTTGACTAAAATACATTTTCTATTTTAACCATTATTTATCAAATCACATTGGTATTTTCCAGAATTGAAATTGAATTGATGAATTTATTGGTTTAAAGATAACGACATATACATCAAATTGCTAAAAAATTACAGATTTATTTATTTTATTTTTAAGTAGGTAAATAGTGAAGACTAATATATTTTAGGATAATGGTCAAACAGCTTAAAATGAGACCTCACAATAAAGATGTAGTAACAATTGTTATTCCTATATTACTAATCTGAATAATAATAATTTATCAAAACATTTATGTTTATGCAAAATGCATCTAGCAGTTAGCACACACTAGTCTAGAAGTAGTAACTAAAATTCTGCTCATTATATTATATTATAATAATATGGTGTTACTTATTAAACAATTCTAAAACATTAACAATATAAACATTCTAACACAATATAAATAATATAAACATAACATATTGAATATGTGATTGCAATTATTGCAGACTCTATCACACACAAACGGATAAGATGTTCCGTTTTACAATTTGTAGAATTTTTAAGAAGCAAGAAATCAAATGAGTCACTTAAAGATAAAATTTTCCGCCAATTTACACATAGTTTAAATATTTTAGATCTAATTAGTAAGTGACTGGCTACAGAGAATATAATAAAAACTTATACTTTACTTAACTAACCCAGTAATGTTAAGTATTAGTAAAATTAAATTAAAAATAATTCAGCGCTTAGAAATGTTAAGTTATATAGGTATATTTACGCATATTAATTATACAATAGTAATGACATAAACCTGCATAACCTATGGTTGTTTTTGGTATATTATGAAATCTTTTTGTAGACATAACTTATCCTACCAATAAAATTTATGATTTTATTGTAAAAGGCTCAATATTTGCGAAATCGCAAATGTAAATACATGTCATTTTTTCCAAATTTTTATAATTTAAATATTCGTTAATAACAGCTGATACTGCACATGATTGAAGTATGAACAAAAATCTTAAGCAAAATAATAATGTTCGTTTGTCAGTCTGTCTGATCGTTACCAATACGTTATCTCATCGTTCTTCCAATTATGTTGAAAGTATGCACGCTTTGTATTTTTGTCAACACTTCTGTGAAGGTACCGTTCAACAACGTACAATAGGTAGCGCGCGTCGTATCACAACGTAACGCATATAACGCAACTGGATTTTATAGCTTCTTGTTCTTTACTTTATTATATTTTTTCAATATAAAATTTTGATTACAAATAGACTAACTTTGTTTAGACTAAGTTTGTAACATTTGGTTTTATATGAATAAATAAGTTATGACTATATAAGAAAAAAAAAAAGATTATTAATTATCAGTTTTAAAAAAAACTAGCGATTTCATGATATTCAGAACATTATACATAATAAAAAAAATAAAGATAATAAGTGAAAAAATTAAGTACCGTCAGTTGGGGCTAAGTTTAGGCGGTGAGAGAGCTGAGGTCGGAGAGGAAGTTGTCTGGGGTGAGGATGTGCGAGGAGCCGATAATGACCTCCCAGTTCTTAAGGGCCGCGGTCACTTCGTACGCGCAGCGGATCTCGGAGAAGCAGACGCCTGAAACAATTTTTTTTAAATTCCACTACAAGTTAGCCCTTGACTGCGATCTCAACTGATGGTAAGTGACGATGCAGTCAAGATGGTAGCGGGCTAACCTGTTAGGAGTATGGCAGTTATATTAAACCCATACCCCTAGGTTGGCCCTGCCGGGAATCGAACCCGGGACCTCCCACGTTACGACAACAGCGCTCAACACTGCGCCAGGGAGGTCGTGAAATTAAAGTTTATTTATAGTATCTGCTCGCATGAAACGTTGCTCAACGTTTCTGATCCAAGCCGCTAGGGTGTGGAACACCCTATCGGCGCACGTGTTTCCTGCCACGTATAACTTAGGTACCTTCAAGGCAAGAAGGAATGGGCATCTTCTAATTAATCTTTGAATAATCAATAGTAGTGCTGTATAACAATTTCTATTATTAAATAGGTATGTTTTATTACATTTGTATTTAGTTATAAGGCAAATATTGTATTTGTTAAAAAAAATATAGATATATATTTTTCTACTTTTAGCGGGATGATTCAGATTCAGATTTATTTATTAATGATGTAGTGCGTAAGATCTTTATACTTAGTAATATAGGAACTTCAGTACGGAACACACGTGTTTTAATCATACCTCACCATCACAGCACAGCAGACAGACTTTCGCATTTATGATTGTAGTATGGGTGCGTACTAGATAGTTTATTAATTCTGCTTGAAATATTAATATGTAGGTGCACATGTCAACACTTACCTCCAACAATAAACACAAGCAACCTTGGGACATTCTTGACGGTCTGTTGAGCTTTGTCTTTGTGCCAGTGTCCGTAGCGCACGCTAAAACCAAACCAGAAATCATAATATTATAGTCAAGGCTAGTGGCATTTTTTTAAAGTTTAAGTTGGCAGAGCAGAAATGTTTAAAAAAAATACCTGGTAGGTGCTTGATAACCAGAAGTCTGCGCGCGTCCCGCCAAGAATGGGAAATGTCGCTGATCCAATTTGTCGTCTATTGAATCTTCGATGATGTCCTAATGTAACCAAAAAATTAGTTTGGATTATGTAAAACAATGATAATATTTTATTCAATTACAATTAAGTAGGGGGATATATTTCCTATTTTGTTGTTTTATTACCTTAAGTACTGGTGTCCATCGCGACATTTGATAGGTCTGTTCAGTGATTCTTTCCTTTCGTGGCACTTGGTACTGCTTCTTTCTGTTCCCCTGTGAAAAGTAAATTATACCTAAGTATAAGTTCCGTATATATACGACCTTCTCAGGGTCACAGCCTTCTCGCTACCACTTACCACCTGCTAACGATAGGCAATAGCGAAAAAAGAAACAATTTGACTGATCGTTCTTTAAATGTCAGTTCTTGAATGCGATCTCATCGAGTGATGATGCAGTCTAAGAATCAGAAAATCGATGCCATATTGCATCGTACCGAGATACTAAATTACTCAGCAGATGTTTTTGCCAGTAGGGTGGTGACTATTAACTAGTCATATCTAAGACAAGACTAAAGACTTCCTACTTATAAGACCTCAGTATTAACCATTATGCCAGGGAGGTTGCAAGCCGCGCGTGCTTCACCAGCTTGTTGAGGTTCTCCGAGACGCCGTTCTCTGACATGATGTGTGTGTATATATTATAGAATTGATGTGCCGGATCGTTAAAAATGTATATCCGCGGATTTTAACTTTCTTACTCTATCGGTGTCGCTGCGCGTGACCTTGAAACGATAGTTGACGAAACTTGACGCTTTCCATGTTTCGACTTGAAGAAATAAAATATAATCTGAATGGAATTTAACAGTTTTTCATTGCTACCTAATCACCTACACATAGAATTTCATCTATGTATTGAAAATTAATAAGGTAAAATATTCGTCAAAAAAGTAACGGATACGGATCTTTCTTCTCCTTTGGATATCCGCGGATACGGACACGGATATCCGGCACATCACTAGTATATAGTGGTACGTACGTCGACGACGACGTTGAGGCCGAGGTTGGCGAGGTTGAGCAGCGCCTGTTTGTCGGAGGGCTCGAGCTGCGCGTGCGTCACCAGCTTGTTGAGGTTCTCCTCTGAGATGCCGTTCTTCGACATGATGTACAGAGCGATAATACGCATCTTGTCATTGTTCTTGATGTTCTGTAAACACACAGCCTCATATAGTTTGTTCCATTCACGAAGACGCGACTCACTCTTGTTTATTGTGATCATTGCGTCATTAAGCAAACAGTACAATCTTTAAATGGAAAATATTGGTTTAAGTATAATAGGAAAGTATGTACCTAATGACGACCATAAAACACACAACTTTGTTTAAATAATGCATAAAAGAGTGGGGCACGTCGTCGTGGATTGAACGAACTTTAATGTTACTACTTATTTGATCTGACTCATATTTTTAAGAATCTATTATATTACTGTTGGGGACAGACACAAGGTGCTGAAATACAAACCTTGAACGGGAAGTGCATCATTGCAAAGCCTCTACTAGTGGGGAGTCTCACTTTTCATGTCTTGACAGTTTATTGATGACTTTCCCTTACCTGATCTAGGAGTACAGGCACAATGCTCCTCATGTGATCTTTTATCTTCTCACCCTCAGCATCGGTGCCCATTGCAAGATCCTGAAAAAAGTAAAGCATTCGCATTATTTATAGTTTTAAATACGATCGGCGTCGAGCTTAGTCTACTCAGTTCTGTCAAGATAATTCCAATCGGGAAAGTACTGGTATACCATTGGCCACCGGTATTAGCAAGCCAATTGAAATAGCGGCAATCACGATGGATCGTAGAGTGGACGTGATACAGGAACCTAAGGAGAGTAAGGGCCTGAACAGCCCCAAAACAAAGAAGAAAACATTAGATTGTCAAAAATGCTGTAAAAAAACTATTATCTTTCATTAAAATTGTTATTAACTATTTCTCTTATTTAAACTATATTTTAGTATATAATATAATATTAGTATTTTTTATTTATGTATAATTTTTTTTTTAAAGTTTATTATTGGTTTATGTATTAGTATGTATGTTATAGGATGACACCACCTGCAACCTTATTCCTATTTCTAAGGTTGCCTGGTAGAGATGGCTAGTAGGTGATAAGGCCGCCTTTTGTATCATGTCTGTGTTTTTTAGTTAATAAAAAAATTGCCAGTCATAAGGACTGCCGATGGAAGTGAAAACGAATATTTAAAATAACAACGCGAGGTGTGGGTCACGGTTACACAGCACTATTAAAATAATAAACCTGAAAACTAAGGGATTAAAGTTTAATTACGATGTACTATATTAATCCTTAAGACCTTTTGTTTTAAGAAGAACGCCGTTCCACATTTTTACCCCCTACCAAAAAGTGCTCAATGCGGCTAAAGAAGTTTTCACTTAATAATAATAAGGGTTTAGTTCAGTACCTGTTCCACTTTGCAGAGCTTGTCGACATATCCCTGGTAGGCTTTCATACAGTCCTCGGCGAGGCGCAGGTGCGTCGCGTATTTTGATAACTCCTTCTGGTACTGCGGCATCTTCTTGATCATCTGCGATAGGTCTCGCATGGATTGTTTATCGCCTGCAATCATTTTTAGCTTGGGTTAATGGGTATGTAATGGCCATATGCATGATCCTTCTTCAGGGCAGAGGGCAAACACTACTCGTCGCCAAGCCAGTCTATCTGACATGGGTATGCTATTATTTTGCTTATTTTCATAGTATTATGTCTTACGGAATCTTGCTGTGGGGTAAAGCGGCAGATATTCAAAAAATATTTGTATTACAAAAAAGGGCAAACCGTGCAATTTATAATTTAATTTTAAAACCACGTGAATCCCTTAGGGAGAAATTCAAGGAAATAGGTATTCTTATAGTAGCCTCGCAGTATATTTACAGTAATCTAATCTTTGTAAAACAGCACATTCAGAATTACAAAAGAATATGCGATCTGCACGATAGGCCAACTAGAAACCGTCATAGGCTCGTGACTCCATCGCTCCGCCTCAATAAAGTCCGAAGGTCGTTCGTGGGAATGAGCATACTATTCTTTAACAAAATTCCTCAACCTATTATAAACTTGCCTTTACACAAGTTTAAGATAACCATTTAAAAAATGCTCTTAAAAAAAGCTTATTATACTGTCGATAATGATAAAGGCGTATGGATTTGACTCGCTCCAGCAATGCTCAGGACAGTAGTTACTTATGTATCTGTGTATATGGTAATAAGGGTCACTGTTGTTTGTAGGTATTGAAACACGTCTACTTCTTCACACTGTTTATTTGCGACTAACTTGGTAACTTATAATGTGCGTTGATACAAAATGCATCTTTTAAATAATTGATGCCACTGCTATACCTAACTTCGAGATATATTATTAAGACGTTGATATATAGAATATAGATATTTGAGTCAACAATCTGTATATGTTGTATGTAGATTATTGTAAACATACCATATACTATTTTTTTTTTTTTCAAAAGAGCAACCACCGAGTTTCTTGCTGGTCCTTCTCGGTAGGAACGGCATTCTGAACCAGTGGTAGATTCATTTGACTATTCATAAGAACTTGTAAAAAGTCTATTTGAATAAAAATAATTTGATTTTGATTTATGTGTATTGTGTATATTATAATTGCTTTGACTGCATTGATACTATTTTAACTTTGCAAAGAGCTTTGTGTATATCGCGTGGTCGTTTGAGAGCATATTGTTATTGAATGGAATCAGGCGTTACTTTGCGGAAGTTCATGATTTAGCAAGAAAAGAATACAATTATTTTGCTATAATCCGCCAACAGAAAAAATTCTGTATGGTCAAGCATGCAGTTACAAGAGAAGTTTACCTTCCGTTTACCTTCCCAACCAAGCAAGAAAGCTAAGTTCCCAAGCAAGCAATGCCACCACCACTCCCATGCACCACCACACAAGACTTTTATACTATTCTCGACGCACGTTTCGCCCCGACACCGGAGCATCTTCAGGAGATGTCGACCTTACAATGCAAGATTGTCTAGTGACGTTCGTGTCAAATGCGCGGTGTTATATACCGTGTTTTAAACCCCCACCACTATTGCCCCGCCCATTACCCCCGGGAAACCTACCCCCTCCAAACAATCGAAGCAGTGGTGAATTTGAAACATTAAGGGTCGAAGTACTGAAACATTGTTTTCTGTTCCGACGTTTTAGGAAAGGAAAAATGAAAATTTCATTACTAAATTAATACCATTTGCTGCTCAGTTAAATGAAGTATGACGTAATTAAAAAAAGTGGTCATAAAATCGTATAGTAAGTGCAGAAAATTATTGAGAAATTCATGGAAAACTCAAAAAAGGCGCTATCGCGTTCCGACTATTGTGATTTAATCTGAGACGTTATATAAACAAAAGTTATTTCAAATTAATCATTAAAGATCAAGGAACACTTTAATTAAACAATATTTTCAATACAACTTACAGTTTTTGTACAATCTGGTTCCAAAGATCCCTCATACGAATTTTTCATACAAATTTACACTGGCTCGTCCAACCCAAATGTCAAAACTTATAGCCTAAGAGATAACTGTATTTGTGGTAACTATCTTTTGGTAACTATAATTATATCTCCTTACTATTAATTTCCATGTTTCAGATTTATGTTAGTATTATCACAGGTGGTCTAAGAGGTGATATACGTAAATTAAAATACTTGTAACTTAAATGGGAGATATTTAAACACTACACATTATCACATCAAAGCGGCGACACTTGAGCTATTTTTTACCCATGACGGAACGAACGGTATATATTATTATGTGTTTGCCCTGAGAGGTTGTGCGATTGTTTGTTTGTTTGTGTACTTTTTAGTTACCATTTTCCTGGAAAACTACTGGACCGATTAGTATGCAGTTTTTTGCAATAGATATGCATAGCTCCTGTCAAGGTTCTTGAATATGTTTTAGGGCCATAGTCCACTAAGCTGAGCTGCAATTTTGATTTTAATTTTTCAATATGTTTCCATTTTTCTGAAAAAGTACTGGGCTCATTGAGATGCGGTGTTTTGCATTAGATATGTATAGCTTGTGAAAAAGTTCTTTAGATTTAGATATATTTTAAGTTATCGTGCTATCGTGCGCGCTCCTATCGTGTTTTTTATTATGTTACCTTTTTTCTGGAAAACTATCTTGCTGATTTAGATGCGGTTTAAAAAAAAATATGTTTAGCTTCTGAGAAGGTTCTTAGATATGTTTTAGGGCCATAGTCCACCAAGCTGTGCTGCAATCGTGATTTGGTAGGTGGTCGAACTCCTTCTCATCGTAAACCCGTCGTGTTTGGACTCTTTTGATTTGCCTTGACAAGCAAGGTCACAGGAACTCCAGTTTTTTATCCATTATATTTTATAACGTATTTTTTTAACTGATATATTTTAACATTTATTTATCAGAATATTAAAGTTTGACACAATTTGACACCTCTACTCATTACCATTTGGCCATAGTCCAACACGCTGGTCAAAAAAACTACTGAACCGACAAAGATGCAGTTTTGTGTTCATAAAACTACTTCTGCGAAGATCTAATTGTTGTTACAAAGTTATAAGGTCACAAATTATAATGGCGCGCTGCAGTTCGTCGTGGGTTTTTTTTTTAATTTTAATTTTATTACTTGACGTAAGTACTACTTGACGTACTTAACGACGTATTATTTCTTTGAGAGGCAATATCTAGTAAACGCCCCGATAAATAGAGTCAATTTTTATACTGGTTACTTAGGTACAGCGCATACTTTAATACTATACTAGAATAAGCCTTCCTAGTTATTGGTCATTTCTGGTAACAATAAATCGTCTTTGAGCGGCGATAAGTAGTCAGGTCCCCAGCCGCTTGCAGGCAGACCATCACAAATTCCACCAGACAATAGTTACTGTTGTAAATGATATGAGCACTTGATGAGAGCTGACATTTATTATTACTGAAATATATAACAATATTATATAAAATTCACATCATCTTTCCCTTTTATTTTTATTAATGTATATTATATGTACATCTAGTTTTATTATAATTTTATAATTGGCTTAGATATGTAATTATATTTAAACAATACCTACGTATCTAATCCTAATTTATTTTCACTGAAATACCAACATAACAATATTATATAAAAATCATATTAACTAAAATACCAACATAACAATATTATACGAAAATCACATCAGCAGCTATCTCCTAGCCTATATATTTTTTGAAAGCTTGCCCCCTTAACTTGTTCATTAAGTAATTTAAATTGATTATTATTATTATGTTTTATTATTTCTAATTGCTCCAACATGCTCAGTCGAATACCTTTATCGCAAGTGTGTAAGATTTCATATGAATGGTTGGAAGATAATTTGTGCCCACTATCTAGAAGATGTTTAGCAAAATGTGACTTTTGGGGTTGGTTGTTCCTAACCGCGGCCATATGTTCTTTGTAGCGTGTATCAAATTTACGACCTGTTTGACCAATATATGTGGCATTGCATTCTGAACATTCGAGTTTATAAATGCCCGATTTTTGTTTGTTGTTTAATTTATCTTTACCGTTACAAATATTTTTAAGTGTATTATTGGTCCTAAATGCAACATGTATATCATGTGCTTTAAGTGTCTTAGCAATACGCTCCGAAGCTGGCCCGAAATAAGTTAGACTGGATTTGTATTTATTTATTTTATCAGGTGATGATGAATATAGGTCCTTTTTGATCTGCATCAAACGTTGTTTTTTTATTATATTATCAACAATATTAGTGTTGTACCCATTTGCCTGTGCCAAATGGTAAATAACTTTTAATTCTTTTAAATAGTTTTCTTTAGTGAGTGGAATAGACAGCAACCTATGCACATAGCTGTGGAACGCTGCGAGTTTATGCTGCCAAGGATGGCAGGATGAAGCGGGTATGGTTGTGTCTGTATATGTGGGTTTTCGGAAAATTCCAAACTGATGTTTAGCATTAGCACGAGTTATAGTTAGATCAAGGAAGTTTATAGAGTTATCTTGTTCTAATTCTGATTTGAATTGAACTTTAGGGTGTATTTTGTTAAGATTTTTGATAAATATGTCAAGTTGTCTGTCTGTCCCAGTCCAACATATAATTATATCATCTACATATCTGTAGTAATACAGAATATTATTATTTTTGACAATATGTTTGTTTTCAAAATCATCCATGAATATATCAGCCATTAGAGGACTTAGAGGTGAGCCCATAGCTAAACCGTCTTTTTGCTGATAAAATTGGTCATTGAATTTGAAATAGTTTTGTTTCATGCAAATTTTGGTTAATTCTATTACCTCTGTTATTTCGTTAGCGTTTATATGATTATTTTTTAATAAATCTGTTAAGACGTTTAGGGTTTCGTTAACTGGGACATTGGTGAACAGGCTGTCCACATCTAGTGATATTAATTTACAATGGTCCGGTAATGTCAAGTCTTTAATATTATTGACCAGTTGGATACTATTTTTTAGGGAATAGGACGGATCGAAGGATGTTTTTGATTTTATAACATTGTTTAGTTCTTTTGCTAGCTCATATGCTGGTGCTCCAATATATGAGACTACCGGACGGATAGGAATATTATCTTTGTGGATTTTTGGTAAGCCGTATAATGTGGGAGCATTAGTGTTCATTTGAATGACTTTTTGTTTTGATGTATTTTTTGGAAAAATGTATTTTGATTTATTAACGATTAGTCTAACTTCTGCTGCGTATTTATTAGTTGGGTCAGAGGATAACTTAGAGAATTCTTCTCCAGAGATAACCTCTTTGACTTTATTTTGGTAGTCGGTCCGCTTTAGGATAACGATTGCATTACCTTTATCGGCTTTTGAAAGAATAAGGTCATTATCTTTTATCGTATTTTGCAAAGATCTGTAAATTATGTTGTTGTTATTGTTTACATTGTTGTTATTGTTTATGTTGTTGTTATTGTTTTTGTTGTTTTTTTGAATTTGATCTTCTAGACCAAAAAGCAAGAGATCTAGCATCAATCGAAGTCCACAGTAAATTCCTTTACCAACAAAAGAAATTAAAATCACTTGTTCGTAACTCCTCTCAATCTCCATTACGGAACAACAATACAAAAGACAATATGACAGACGCACCTAATCACCAATTTCATCCCCGAGTTAAAAATCTGACTGATATTATAATTCCTAATAATGAAATGCGCCTTTTAGAGAACGGTTTGAAATACAATATCCCTAATAATAATACACAGAACTTAGTAGAAACACTAGCAGTAGAATCTGAATTAGCTGTGGTCCTTAACAAAAAAGATAATATTGTCAAAAATATTGTCGCTCATGAAATCAAAACAAATGTTGCACTTCAAAATTCCAAATTAAAAAGTAAACAACATAACAAAAACAACACTAATAATAACAACATAAACAATAACAACCAGATAAATAATAATATCCACATAAACAATAACAACAAAAACAATAACAACAACATAAACAATAACAACAATGTAAACAATAACAACAACATAATTTACAGATCTTTGCAAAATACGATAAAAGATAATGACCTTATTCTTTCAAAAGCCGATAAAGGTAATGCAATCGTTATCCTAAAGCGGACCGACTACCAAAATAAAGTCAAAGAGGTTATCTCTGGAGAAGAATTCTCTAAGTTATCCTCTGACCCAACTAATAAATACGCAGCAGAAGTTAGACTAATCGTTAATAAATCAAAATACATTTTTCCAAAAAATACATCAAAACAAAAAGTCATTCAAATGAACACTAATGCTCCCACATTATACGGCTTACCAAAAATCCACAAAGATAATATTCCTATCCGTCCGGTAGTCTCATATATTGGAGCACCAGCATATGAGCTAGCAAAAGAACTAAACAATGTTATAAAATCAAAAACATCCTTCGATCCGTCCTATTCCCTAAAAAATAGTATCCAACTGGTCAATAATATTAAAGACTTGACATTACCGGACCATTGTAAATTAATATCACTAGATGTGGACAGCCTGTTCACCAATGTCCCAGTTAACGAAACCCTAAACGTCTTAACAGATTTATTAAAAAATAATCATATAAACGCTAACGAAATAACAGAGGTAATAGAATTAACCAAAATTTGCATGAAACAAAACTATTTCAAATTCAATGACCAATTTTATCAGCAAAAAGACGGTTTAGCTATGGGCTCACCTCTAAGTCCTCTAATGGCTGATATATTCATGGATGATTTTGAAAACAAACATATTGTCAAAAATAATAATATTCTGTATTACTACAGATATGTAGATGATATAATTATATGTTGGACTGGGACAGACAGACAACTTGACATATTTATCAAAAATCTTAACAAAATACACCCTAAAGTTCAATTCAAATCAGAATTAGAACAAGATAACTCTATAAACTTCCTTGATCTAACTATAACTCGTGCTAATGCTAAACATCAGTTTGGAATTTTCCGAAAACCCACATATACAGACACAACCATACCCGCTTCATCCTGCCATCCTTGGCAGCATAAACTCGCAGCGTTCCACAGCTATGTGCATAGGTTGCTGTCTATTCCACTCACTAAAGAAAACTATTTAAAAGAATTAAAAGTTATTTACCATTTGGCACAGGCAAATGGGTACAACACTAATATTGTTGATAATATAATAAAAAAACAACGTTTGATGCAGATCAAAAAGGACCTATATTCATCATCACCTGATAAAATAAATAAATACAAATCCAGTCTAACTTATTTCGGGCCAGCTTCGGAGCGTATTGCTAAGACACTTAAAGCACATGATATACATGTTGCATTTAGGACCAATAATACACTTAAAAATATTTGTAACGGTAAAGATAAATTAAACAACAAACAAAAATCGGGCATTTATAAACTCGAATGTTCAGAATGCAATGCCACATATATTGGTCAAACAGGTCGTAAATTTGATACACGCTACAAAGAACATATGGCCGCGGTTAGGAACAACCAACCCCAAAAGTCACATTTTGCTAAACATCTTCTAGATAGTGGGCACAAATTATCTTCCAACCATTCATATGAAATCTTACACACTTGCGATAAAGGTATTCGACTGAGCATGTTGGAGCAATTAGAAATAATAAAACATAATAATAATAATCAATTTAAATTACTTAATGAACAAGTTAATGTTTCAAATTCACCACTGCTTCGATTGTTTGGAGGGGGTAGGTTTCCCGGGGGTAATGGGCGGGGCAATAGTGGTGGGGGTTTAAAACACGGTATATAACACCGCGCATTTGACACGAACGTCACTAGACAATCTTGCATTGTAAGGTCGACATCTCCTGAAGATGCTCCGGTGTCGGGGCGAAACGTGCGTCGAGAATAGTATAAAAGTCTTGTGTGGTGGTGCATGGGAGTGGTGGTGGCATTGCTTGCTTGGGAACTTAGCTTTCTTGCTTGGTTGGGAAGTTAAACGGTGCTTCTCTTGTAACTGCATGCTTGACCATACAGAATTTTTTCTGTTGGCGGATTATAGCAAAATAATTGTATTCTTTTCTTGCTAAAGCATATTGTTATTTCAATAGACAAGGCAGGTTTTTACAGGCATTACCTATAACTAGTAATAAAATTAAAAATTTTAAAAGAACCCATGACGAACTGCAGAGCTCCATTATACCTTTGACCTGTATAACTTTGAAACAAAAATTAGAACTTAACAAACGTATATAATATTACATAATATCTAAAACACAAAACATTGCATCTTTGACGGCTCAGTAGTTTTTTTGACTAGCGTGGTGGACTATGGCCAAACCCTTCTCTTTCCGAGGCGCGCTTGTCACGACAAATCAAAAGAGTCCAAATATGACGGGCTTACGATGAGTTCCTATGACCACCTCCTGGCTCCATCATGAGACCCTGGGCAGCATCTAGGTACAAAGTTCTTATCAAGACAAATCTAAAGAGTTCAAACGCGACGGGTATACGATGAGAATTTAAGGAGTTCCCATGATCGCCTCCTGACTCCATCATGAGACCCTGGACAGCATCTAAGTACAAAGCGCTTGTCACGACAAATCAAAAGAGTCAAAATGTGACGGGTTTACGATGAGAACTTAAGGAAATCCTATGACCACCTCCTGGCTCCATCATGATACCCTGGGCAGCATCTAGGTACAAGCTAAATATATCTAAAACAAAAAGCCCGCATCTAAATCATCACAGTAGTTTTTGAGAAAAATGGTAGCATATTGAAAAAATAAAATCATAGACTACAGCTCAGCTTTGTTGTCTATGGTCCTAAAATATATCTAAGAACCTTCTCACAAGCTATACACATCTAATGAAAAAAACCGCATTTCAATCGGCCCAGTACTTTTTGTGAAAATTTTAAACATATTGAAAAATTAAAATCATAGACTACAGCTCAGCTTAGTTGTCTATGCTCCTAAAATATGTCTAAGAACCTTCTCTCAAGCTATATATATCTAACTAGTATTTCGCCCTATGCGCGAGCTGCTAAAGCAGCTCACGGGTTGTGGTTAGACTTACAAGTAGTACAGATTTTACTGTACTAAACTAAATTCATTTATTATGGTGAAAACAAAATAAATAAAAATGGCGCTGATTTTTTAAAACTTTGGTAAAAGTTTCCTGTTTCGTAACCCCAGGGAGTCCTAAATATCGATTTTGAACGAAATTGGTCAATTAACAAAGAATTTCAAAATAGCGCTGATTTTCTAAAATTTTGGTAACAGTTTCCTGTTTTGTGACCCCAGGGACCCCTTAATATCGATTTTGAACAAAACCGGTTAATTAACAAAGAATTTCAAAATGGCGCTGATTTTTTAAAATTTTGGCACCAGTTTCCTGTTTTGTGACCCCAGGAAGCCCTAAATATCGATTTTGAATGAAATCGGTCAATTAACAAAGAATTTCAAAATGGCGCTGATTTTTTTTAAATTTTGGTACCAGTTTCCTGTTTTGTAATCAAACGAAGTCCTAAATATCGATTTTGAACGAAATCGGTCAATTAACAAAGAATTTCAAAATGGCGCTGTTTTTTTAGTTTGGTAACAGTTTCCTGTTTTGTAACACCAGGGAGTCCTAAATATCGATTTTGAACGAAATCGATCAATTAACAAAGAATTTCAAAATGGCGCTGATTTTCTAAAATTTTGGTAACAGTTTCCTGTTTTGTGACCCCAGGGAGCCCTAAATATCGATTTTGAACGAAATCGGTCAATTAACAAAGAATTTCAAAATGGCGCTGATTTTTTTAAATTTTGGTACCAGTTTCATGTTTTGTAATCGCACGAAGTCCTAAATGCAATAAACCGCATCTCAATCGGCCCAGTACTTTTTGTGAAAATTTTTAACATATTGAAAAATTAAGATCATAGACTACAGCTCAGCTTTGTTGTCTATGGTCCTAAAATATAGCTAAGAACCTTCTCACAAGCTATACACATCTAATGCAAAAAACCGCATCTCAATCGGCCCAGTACTTTTTGTGAAAAATGGTAACATGTTGAAATATTAAAATCATAGACTACAGCTAAGCTTGGTTGTCTATGGTCCTAAAATATATCTAAGAACCTTCTCACAAGCTATACGTATCTAATGCAAAAAACCGCATCTCAATCGGCCCAGTACTTTTTGAGAAAAATGGTAACAAAAAAGTGCACAAACAAACAAACAAACACACAACCTCTTAGGGCAAACACATATACCGTCTCCGCTTCGTCGAGGGTAAAAAAGCTATAGATATTTTTCAACATTCAAGAATAAGTGTTCAGATATTTAAATGTATTATTACCTCCTCCCATGCGTTTAGATTCCGTGAATTTCTTGAGATTCTTGGTAACTGAAGTGGACACCACAGCAATGTGCTGATGCCGCAGTTCCACCCAGAGCTCATCATTCTCGTCCAGAAGTACTTCTTTCTGGTTACCCTGAGCGTCATATCTGTAGCAATAAGAATGATATTATGGTGAAGCTTTAAATCTTCCATCGAGGATATCATGACGTGCACGTCTTCGCTGACGAAAACTGGCATTCCGAACCATTGTTAGATTAACTCAACTAAAAGCTTTGCACTTGTGTTTTTTGATAAAATTGAAAAACATGAGTTAGAGTTTGAACTATAATAGTGCCCATTGGCCCATAGGTATACAAACACGCGACTACAGCATTGCTTCGAGGGGATTTCTCACGTGACATGGACTCTACCGGTACACATCGTTCTCGATGGGCAGCAGGTCGTATGATCTGCAGCGTGAGCTCGTGCAGCATCAGTCGAAGCCGCGATCCAGCACCAGCGCACTACAGGTCTGGCGCGCGTCACTTACCGGTATACATCGTTCTCGATGGGCAGCAGGTCGTAGGCCATGGCCTGCAGCGTGAGCTCGTGCAGCAGCGGCGACACGCAGTCGAAGCCGCGGTCCAGCACCAGCAGCTGCGATCGCGCCTTTTCTGGACCTTCACCCATGGTAGGTTCATCCGCCTAAACCATTTCAAGAATTAAAGCATTAAAATCAAAGTATTGTTGGATTTGACGAGTAATAGGTCCATCACTGACCTGTGTTTTGGATATAGAATGTATGTATGTTATGTATGAAAACAAGTTTATTATTAACATAGTAAGATACGCTACTGGATCCTTTCTCACACGTGCGGCTGTTTTTATTGTTTTTGTGGTGTCAGCACACCAACTGGCAACAGATGGCAATGTTTAACAGCCGCTATTGAACGAAAGTTTGAATGAATTTTTAAGATCATTCAATTAACCCTCGAGTTGTTATTCAGGACTTTGTTAGTATTGTATTGTGACAGTGACAAAATTTGCTTGTAACTTTTACTTGCTGATTAACGCTAATCGAGAAGTAACTAATCAAGACTTTACTTAGAGATTGTGAAAGAGGCCCTTATAAGTTTAAGATGCACTATGAATAAATAAACATCATACCTTGTAGGCATCCAACTTCTGCTGAATAAGTTGCGCGAGTTCGACATTGCGCTCCCAATCACTGTGAAATAATTAAAAAAAATGTAAAGTGTAGCAGATGATTTTCTTACATACTAATTTTTTTCATGATACATAATATAGCTAGTTTAAAGTATAGTCCCACAAACTTATCTGGTACCCAGTAACAGCGTTGCTAGTATAGATATTAAAAATAAAATGGGTAAAAACAAAAAGTAAACAGGCATAAAAATTAGTTACAATTTTGGCCACCAGGGCAGATAATTTGGTGGGACTACACCGTGCTCTATATGTAAATATTCATTATTTCTTACTAAAGTTCGACACATCTAAGATAGGCAATGAAAAGGTACCAGACAGACTAACTTGCACTTATTTTAGGAGTATGGAGGATTTTAAGTTTTTATTTTACCTTCGGTAGCGCACAGAGGGGTATTCTCCGAGAGTGGCACAGAGAGTTGCAATTTGTTCTGCAATACGTTCCATATTGGCGTTACGGGTCTGGGTGAGTGCAGGGTTGTACATACATTGGAAGGTGTCAGGAGAGTCCAGAGAAAACACCTACAAAATTTACAAAACATAATTATATTGTGGTTTTATTGCAAGTATTCATTGAATTGTATTTGCTGATCTTTTAAAACAAAAAGGAATTATTTAAATTATCAAAGCTATGACCTTCACGGCTACACCACAAAAGGCCATTTAGATAAAAATCTAAGGTCATACAAAAAAAGATGTAATAAACACTTGGCACACTCTTGAATGTTAGTATTTTTGGTTAAAACAGTCCATTTTCTCGAAAAGGCCAATGTCCAGCAGTAGACGCATACAGGCTGATGCATATGGATTCTATCATAGGTTCCAATCTCACCTTTGACCCTACACAATTATTATTATAATATATTTAAAGTATGTATTACATACAGAAGCAACCCCTATTAAGAGGTTGTTAGTATTTTTAAATAAACCCTGTATATAGGATAATATTCTATTACCTGACTTTCATAGGGCAAAAAAGCAATGTTGATTTCTTTCAAGGTTTTTATTTTTCTTGCAGCAGAAGATTTACACAATTCATTGAATAACTCCTCAGGGCATACTAACCATAGCAGCATGAAAAAAAGTTTATCTCTTAGTATTTATTTAATGCAAATGTTTGAAGCACATTTTCATAGACTATCACTAAGGGAACACCCAAGTCCAATTATAGGTGAAAGTTTAGTTTCAGTTAGGTGGTCCCTTGAAAGGGGTTGTCTGTGAAAATAGGCACACATGGAGGTCTATGGGTCAGTCATTATTATATTAATAAAATCAGGAACAAACCTGTTGTTCATATGGTATGAAAGCTATGTTGATTTCCTTTAAAGTTTTGATATATTTAGCTACACATGAACGTGATAATTCATCAAACAGTTTATCTGGACAAGCTGGAAATTAAAATAAAAGTGAAATAATAAATGCAACTTAACACAAATCTAGCACTACACAAATCAAAAATATAATGTGATGCAAAATAGCTAAATCCAAAGCATTGCATTATTCAAATTCTAAATAAATTATGTTTCTCTCAATGTATTGTACAGTGTTTTGCTACAAGTGATAATGTTCTAGCATAATATATACAGATATTTATGTAAATTTTTTAAAAATTCTTACCTTCAGTGAAGAAAACATGTGCTGCCTTGTACATGATGCGGTTGCCCACTGAGAAGTCGTTGATAAGAGCATGTACAGATTTCTCGCATGGTGTAATCAGGTAAATGCCATCCATAGTGTATAATGGCTCACGTTTCTTGTGGATATCCTCTACCACTACAAAATAGACAATAATAAGTCACATGATCACATCTCATAATATACATAATATATAGCAAAGCAGCTAAGTAAATGACTTAAGGTGCACATTATACAGAGTTAATTAAAAAATACTAATATTTTCTATATGTATAATACTGAACAACTTTTGTTCTAAGACATTTTTAATTCTCAGATATAATAACAAAAAAAAATTCAAACAAAATTACAAAAGTTTTTCAGTATTATGTAGAGAAGCTATGTACTGGCCCTTAAGAGTATGTTGGTATTTTTTTAATTAACCCTGTATAATTATCAGAGAAATGGAAGGGAAACTTTATTGTGATCTCAAAATGTATAAATAGCTGGTAGATATTATACTGAAAATTCTGCTTTGAGAATATGTGTTCAGGACTCTTACATATTAATCTGTAATACTCTACATACTGAGCAAATGAATAACTATAAATTAAAGGAATTATTACAGGTGATTCCTTCTGCTGAAATGTCGTGCATCTTGCAGCATGCAGACACCATGCGCATAGAGAGTTGGTCCACAATTAGAATCCTCCATTCTATACGCTGAGACTCCTTGCCTTTGGGACCGCGATAGCGGATCACCTCATTCATAATCTCTGCAAAGTATTAAGAAAACACATATTATACAGTTTTACATTTAGAATCCTATTGTCATCCACACTAACATTATGAATATGAAATTGCATTTGTTTATTGGTGTTTCCATCAATCACACTGCAGCAGTTAGTTGTCATCATCATCATTCAGTTAGATGTCAGCCAGCCCGCTAGTCACTACTATTCATATTTTTCTTTTTTATATAATATTAGCTGATGCCTGCGACTACGTCTGCGTGAATTGAGGCTTTTTGGTTCCCACGGGAACTTTTTAATTTTCTGGGATAAAAAGTAGCCTATGTGTTATTCCAGACTATTATCTATATCTGTGCCAAATTTCACCCAGACCCGTTCAGCCATTGGAGCCTGATTGAGTAACAAACATCCTTCCGTCCATACAAACTTTCGCATTTATAAAATTAGTATAAATGCATGCAATATGCTGGAAGAAGTTTTCTTCACATTGACTTGTGTCTGTGTAATTCTTGATAGTTGATACTTTACATATGTATTGTGTAATAGCTACATATTGTAATATTGGTTTTTCTTTATAAAAAAAGCAACTGCTGAGTTTCTTGGTGGATCTTTTCAGTAGAATCTGCTTTCAGAACCAGTAGTAGAGTACATTACTTAAGTGGCACAAGTTGTCCTACATATATTAAATAAATCATTTTATTTAATTATAGATGAAAACGTAAGCATAATTAACACTGGTTTGAAAATTAGCTATTGGCTTAATAGAACTAGTATAGTTAGGTGTAAACCAGGTAACTATAAAATAAAAGCAAATGTTTTTCGTCATCTTTGATTGAAGCATAACAAGGGGGTGGCAGGGTTTCAGCCGCAACGTATGACGTACATAGTGCACCCCACCCCTCAGCAAAGTGTTGAAGTGACATAGGAAAATCAATAATTTACGCCTTTGTCAGCTACAGAAGTATTAAGATCGCATAAAAATTAACTAAGTATTTAAGAAATGTAAGAACAATATACAAGACTATTCCAAGTCAGGACAATTATTAAACTTATCTTTAAAATAAATCACTCGATTGTTTACATGATGAAATGGGTTGACATGTAAAAACTACTAATGCTGCAACATAATGTAAATTGCCGAAAGGGATTAAGTAACTATAAACTCGTTCGTTTTGTGAGTAATGATACCGAATATTACAAATCTGAGCCTTTATTATTATTTTGTAAAACTTGAAAATATTAGTCATCGATAAGGCTAGTCAACCTCATTTTACAGTATTGTATATTGATTACCAAGTATTGTTTTAATGCAATTTTATAAAATATATACTTATGCAAAAAAACGATTACAAACAATAGTAATTGAACAGTGATAATTGTTAAAAAAATTAAATATTTTCACTTACTTTGCCCGACAAGTGCTTTCAACGCCATCTTGCACCAAAGACTAACTTTTTAGCTAGAAATTGGAATTTTGACAGAAGTCAGAACTCAGAACCATAGACAATACATTATGACAGCTGCTTAGAACGTCAAAGGAAAATTTAAAGAAGGTTGATTTTTCGATTTTCATTCGCCCGCGGATATTCATAATTTCCACATTGCACATTGCTATTTTAATAATTTCTGTTTCAATAATATAATGAATCTACTCAGTATTAAGCCCTCAGAATTAAGCTACATAATATTACGAAAATCTAAAATCTACTGGACTTGCAAAGATACATTTAAATAATGCATAATTTTATGCGCGCGCACTGATAATGAAAATGATAAGAAGGCGGGTCAATATCAGAAGAGGGAGATATGAATAGTTCGCTATTTCTTTCTAACATCACGACAATACCGAGGGAGTTCTTTGGCACTCGGGGCGGGAAATCGGACTTCGGAGCTTCGGAGTCTGAGTTCGAAGAATTTCAATTATTCAGTTTTTTATGTGCCCGTGTAGATGTTGGATGTTAATTTGGTTCAAAATAGCGCTCGAATCACGCGTACGTAATTCGTGTAAAATAAAAAGTATTACGTGTATATTACTTTTAGATCTGCTATAACTAAAAAGGTAGAAAGGTAGGATTAATTTATTCTAATAATTAATAATTAATAAGATGGTTTAATTTGTTAAATAATTAACTGGCTTAAAATAAACAATATGATGTGAGCCTATCTATTTACTAAAATACATGCTTAAATAATTAATTATATTCATGTGCTGAAAAAATAGCATTTTGGGCGATTGTATGTTATAGAGTGATTACCTATTTACGATTTTATTAATTTCTTTTGTTTCTCAAATGTATAAATTAACTAGAATAAATATTCAAAAATATTCTAGCATTTAACTATTCCTACGCTTTTATACATCGCGTTGTTATTAATTCTTATTAAAATATATCTACGTTTTATTAACAACTTCTGCATAAACGATTTCACGAATTGAAATGATCAAATTCCTACCTTTAAGTAGTTGTAGATAATTATTTTAATTCTTTTTCTATTATTTTATATACTTATAATATTGCGCTATACTTATAAGCAGTTATTCGATTGGAATAACTGCTTTAATTCACCATTATCTAACACCATTAATAAGCCTCGTCAATCAATTGTTTTTTTAGATACTTACTTAGATAAAAAAGTGAATTAAGACCTAATCATAATAGAAAATTCATACAAATTCATTACGCGATTAACAGTGCGAGGTTATTGTGCTTCAATTGAATAAACCTATTTCATTTAATTAAAGTTGATTTGTCTTTTTATCGACTGTCGGTGAAAGTGTGGTGCGGCGATCGAGGAATCACTACTCACTTCGTGTTGTGTTTTCACTGTTTATTGGTTGATTGGGTTGTAGTTATAGTAGGTACAGTAGTGTACAGTGAGATGTAGAGTGATGTACACTGTAGAGCGCACGGAACTTTTTGCAGTGTTTGTTTTTGTGTGGTGAATGTGTGCAAGATGAACGAGGGAATACATATTGCGATCCCCTACCCGTGCCGCGCCGAAGGCTGGCTCGATAGATGTGGTAAGTATAAAGTAATAGGCATAGAGTATAGGGTTAGAAAATAAATAAGCAATTTCGGTACATTTACTCTAAATTCAATTGAATAGCTATGCTGCTAGGTATAGCTCCTTACTTAACTAGATTCCTTATAAAAATATAAATGCGAAAGTTTATCTATTTATTACTCTTACACCTTCACGAAAAGATTGCATCCCGGGAGACGGATATTGGATAGGTAGGACTTTGTATCCCGATTCTCGATAAATCCTGCAAGATTTAGAAAAATGCTTCATCCACGCTGACGAACTCACGGGCATCAGCTAGTTTAATATATAGGTAAATTAAGTCGTTATTAAGTTAGCTATTTCTACTCGTAACATTTGAATGCATTGTTTGCTATTTTTATAAAGGTCCGTGATTTGCCAGTTATTTGGGTCGATGTACGTAAGCGCTCAACAAGTGACATGCATTTTATGCAAATAGGTATTTCTTTATTATTCTTGATATCTATTTACTGGTAAGTAATGTACCTATCTAATAACACTATAAGAGGTATAAGGTAGGTGTTTTCTTCGTCGTCGTCGTCGTCTCAACCTATAGACGTCCACTTCTGAACGAAGGTCTCCTGCATGAATCGCCACAGAGCACGGTCTTATCACTTGTGCCGCTTGTTTTCGGGTGTTTTCTTAATAGTTTTAAATATAATTTTGTATAAGTATGTAAGGGACCACCAGACTTCCTTAAAGAATCATCAAGCAAGGTAGATTATAAGATCGGTGCATAGTCGAAGCGCACATCGAATCCGATTGTGTAAACGAGTCTCTACCTAACTAAGAAGAAGCTCATGATCGCCATTAGCTTTGACCTCATGTAAACATGATTTATGATTGCCTCGTTGGTCTAGCGGTTATCATGTTCGACTGCGGCCGACGAGATCCTGGGTTCGAGTCCCGGGTCGGGCCATAATTAAGTGTTGGGATTTTCTGATTAGAAATTCTCAGTAGGTACTAGCCCGGATATAGGAAGATGGTGGTGTTTCATACCCGTGCCTCGGAGAGCACGTTAAGCCGTCGGTCCCGGCAAAGACAATATATTTATAATTAATCTATGGTCCCGGTTATTATCACTAACATGATGATAGCTGCTAGATGGAGCAGCGTGGTGGGTCTAAGCTCTAATTCCCTCTCTCCTATGAGAGTGGAGGCCTGTGCCCAGCAGTGGGACGTTAATAGGCTGTAGTGGTGGTGGTGGTGGTGATAATATTATACAAGTGAGATTGAAATAGGTAAGTATAGGTATAGGTTAATCGGGCGCGATCAATTTCACTAAACTGATTTTAATAAAAATATCATATACCTAGGTACTATTGTTACTAACAATAACTTTCAAATCAACATCGCCTGTCGAAATAACTAAGGCACCTTTCAATTTTTCAGTAAACCATTCCTACTGAAAAATTAAAAGGCACGTAGTTATTAATTTTGGTTCTTCATGAATGCCCTGTACGAGTCGATTATAGATCATCGTATCGTTTACATCTTTTTACTACACCTACCTATATCGATGTGCTTTTTTTAAGTGCTCAAGAGGTCTAACGACGTCACCTTAGTATAATAAAATACTTGAAGATCGACTCTATTGATTGACATAGTTGACGAGCGAGGGTCGAATGACGTTCAAGTATGAACTTAGCTAAAAAAACCTTGGTTAAAAAGCTTGGCGTGTGGCTTGGCTTGGATTGACTTGACATAGTACATAATATATATTGTACAAAAAATTTCAGATACAAATCATTGAATCTGAAATGGGCAATTTATTTAATTATGTTCTTACTAAATAATATTATATCAAAGTTAGCTGAAGTATAAGCTAAGTATAATTTTGTAATGAAAGTAGTAAAATATAGAAAATGTGAGTTTTGCACAAGACGAAAAGCCTCGACAGCCAGGCACAAAGCGGCATTACAGCAGGATTTACGTTTGTCGTAGTCAAACTCAAAATCTTTGTTTAAGTATTTCTTGTAGAACAAACTTGTGCAAGAAAGGACCTAAAGTGGAGAAAGATAAAAAAAAATAGTTTCCATAAAGCCACAAATAGGCGTCGCGGTCGGTCATATTAAAGGGCTAAATTGAACAGAGAAGGTCAAATTAATTACTTCGAGCAATATCTTGACGAAACATTGGCCTACTTTTGTAATTGAATTATTTACTTAAGCTGTTTTTTAAAATGAGTGTTCCTAAATATAAATTCCACGCAGTCTCGAAGCTCTTGTAAGGTAACAAACTCTACATTAACTTTCTATAGGAATTAAATACATATAGATAACATAATATTTCCCTACTCAGTGAAATTATATTAATTATATGAATTATACCTTCAGTGAGAAAAATTGCATTCCGAGAACGGTCACAGCTCTTTTTTTTTAAAACGGAGTTCCCAGGGGATTTAAAAAAACCTATATTAGGTACATATAAAAATGAATCCCTATTTCCCTTATTCACGGCATCACGCGTGAACGGCTGGACCAATTTTGCTTATTCTTTTTTTGTTGTATAGGTGAGGACTTGTAGAGTGACATAGGCTACTTTTTATCCCGGAAAATTAAGGAGTTCCCGCGGGAATAACAAAAAACTTAAACCATGCGGACGAAGTCGCGGGCATCAGCTATGAGCTAGTTAGATATACATACATTCAGTATTCACGCTGTCAAAGTCGCGGGCATTTAAATACTTTATACTTAGATATTTATAAATACTTTGCCCGAGAGCAAATTGCAGGTTGGCACTTGGCAGCGTTTGTCCTACATAGAGTGAAAACTATACGCTGTTGTGGTTTCTATCTTGTTTCGGTTCATCAGCCTAGGTGGTTAGGCTTGATCGACGCGCTTTCTTGTTTAGGATCTTGTGAGAAAGTATACAAAGATACCTTCATTTGCTTACTATATTTCAGTTTTCGGTTGTTCTAAGTGATTGAATTGCGCGTGATTGTCTATGTAATCATAATCATGCGATAACTAAAATTCTACATCAATGTCATAATCCATATACCTATCCTATGAACAGTTTCCTAACTTTTATACCAGTACTAGCGATCGCACGCGGGTTCCGGATTTATTCCTTGTCTAAATAATTACCTACATTATAAAGGAAATCTCTCAAGAGAAAATATTGTAATAAAACCTCGGCGTTCAGATTAACATCAACTTTATTCTTCCTCAACTATTTTATTTATATGTAATTATAATTAGTAACAATTATCTTTTCCCAGACTTTTTGACATCCCTCCCAAGCTTGACCATAGATCATCAGCCTCCCTATCTTTACTTTGTCTATTGAATTATGTTGTCTATAAAGCTAACTTCACATCAACTATTACCAATACAAAATAACAAATCCTTATCACATAAAACACATAAAATTAGATAGTAAATACAAATGCCTAATTATCAACTTAGCAACCAAAAGGACAAACCCTATTATTTGTGCTTATACCTTAACATCTCAAAATAATGAAATACCTATTATCTGTGGTTAACATGCTTATATAATCTGTGGTCACTATACCCTTGTAAATAATTACAAGCTAACAATTGCAATATCTTAATTGATTAGATCCGAAATGATATTGCAATTTTCTTGACAAACTAATTTCATATTTGATCTATGTAGAGCTAGTTTATCAATTAGCTAAGATTGTGGTAGGTAGCTATCTAACACATAATATACCCTAGTATCATAATATGTATTGTATCAAACCAAAGTTACCCATAATTTACCTTCCATCCACGTTGTCTGGAATATGAGTAGGTATGACTACTAAACATAAGGTAGGTAATCTAAGTATAACTATTTGCGCAAATTGTTAAGGTAGGTACCTACGCGAAGATGATATGAATAATAATCGGTTTCGCACATTGACGTACTTAGTAGGTTTAATTCTATTATAGGTTTTTGGCTTTGCAATATGCACTTTATTGTAAGTTTTATAAAATTATTAATAGTGCATTGATTGTTTTGCATAAATATAGTGGAACTAATAATTCGTTCATGTAGGCCAATGAGTATCTAGTCATAGGCATGTCTAACCAAGCAGATCATTATTACATTGCATTTTCTATGCAAGACAGGTACAATACCTTAGTCCTATATATTTACCAATGATGATTGTCCAAAAACAGAAAGTGATATTAGGTGATTAGTGAGATTCCACCACTACAGCCCATTAACGTCCCACTGCTGGGCACAGGCCTCCACTCTCATAGGAGAGTGGGAATTAGAGCTTAGACCCACCACGCTGCTCCATTGCGGGTTGGCGGGCTTTAACGACTATTATCATGTTAGTGATAATAACCGGGAGGGACCGACGGCTTAACGTGCTCTCCGAGGCACGGGGGTGAAACACCGCCAACTTTCTAACTTCGGGCTAGTAGGTACTGAGAATTTCCAGTCAGAAAAACCCAATACTCATTTATGGCCCGACCCGGGACTCGAACCCGGGACCTCGTCGGCCGCAGTCGAACATGCCAACCACTAGACCAACGAGGCAGTTAGTGAGATTTGACAACAATTATTATTAATACTACAATTGCGTGCTACGATTTTTAATTCATTAACATTTAGAAGTTGGCAGTATTAATTGTAATAAGTTTTATAAAATAATCATAAATTAATCATGCCTATTGGTAGGTGTCTACCTAATATACATACATACATGTTTATTGATTATATCAATACAAAAGTATTGATTCATCATTCATTCATCTAGGTAACTCGACCATTTTAAATGCTGTGGTTTACAGGCTCTATGATATTACCTAATCGTCCTAGAATTACTGTGGCACTGCAATATAAAAAAATACCTTACTGTCTCGTATGATAAAAATGTGGTAAGTTAAGTGTAGACCATTTATTATATTTTATAGCTCATACTTATAACAGTTTAAAGTACTTATTTCTATAAAATAGAACTTAGGTACGTCATCATCAGTAGGTAGTGTCGGCTGAATCTTCTGTTCTCGAGTGCTTATTACATAATTTCTAAACATTATCGCTTTCTAATGATGTTTAACAACAGTAACAATTGCCTCTGAAGAATAAGTAAGCCATTGGGTACGAGAGTTCCGCACCCTGCCACACCTAGCAAGCTATTTTTACATCCTATCCTGTTATATGTTTTGTATTAATGTTTTTTGACGACCTCCGTGGCGCAGTGTGTAGCGCTGTTGTCTTAACGTGCGGAAGTCCCGGGTTCGATCCCCGGCAGGATCAATTTGGGAATTTATAATTTCTGAATTTTCCCTGGTCTGGCCTGGTGAGAGGCTTCGGCCGCGGCTAGTTACCACCCTACCGGCAAAGACGTGCCGCCAAGCGATTTAGCGTTCCGGTACGATGCCATGTAGAAACCGAATAGGGGGTATAGGTTTAATATAACTGCCATGCCACTAACAGGTTAGCCCGCTACCATCTTAGACTGCATCATCACGTACCATCAAGTGAGATCGCAGTGAAGGGCTAACATGTAGTGGATAAAAAAAATCCTATAGAAGTTTGGACCCACCATAGATTTTACGATTCATTTGTGGAAATGTTATAATGAAAATCTGAATCACCGGCGGTGTTTGCCACACCTAGTTTTGCCCAGAGAATCCTCTAAACATCAACTTTTGCCATGAATTTAAACTTTCAATAAACAAAACTTGCAAACAAAACTTTATGAAATCAGCTGTCGACTAGGCACACCTGAATAACTCAAGTATAGGCGCACAAACTTATCTGACCCGGTGACAGCGTCGTTAGTATAATGGAGAAGCTTACATTTGTTTTTTAATTTATAATGAAAATTAAGACAAAATAAAACAAAAATATATAAGTATCATTAAAATATCTCAACAAATGAAAAAGTTATGGAAAGAGTTGCGCTTGAAAGACGGGAGACGTGACGTCATAATTCCCTATCAACTTATATTTCCCGACTTTATAAAGCCGAATAAAAGAAATAAATGGACTTAACGTGACTTAATTGAATTAAAAGCACTTAATTTGTGTGTGAAGATAATTTTGAAGTAATAAATCTCGGCTAGGTATTAAAACTCACACACAAAATTTCTCACTCCAGTAAGATACAGCAATCGGTGTAATTAAACTTTTTAATCGTCATTTCTCAGTCATTTAGTGATGGATTTAAAAAAAAACCGGCCAAGTGCGAGTCGGACTCGCGCACCGAGGGTTCCGTACAAACCTGTAGTAAGTTTTAAATTAAATGTTTTTTTTAAATATTTGAGTTGATTGAATGAAAGGTAAATTGCGGTTTACGATTTATGACGTATTAAAAAAAAACTACTTACTAGATCTCGTTCAAACCAATTTTCGGTGGAAGTTTGCATGGTAATGTACAACATATATTTTTTTTAGTTTTATCATTCTCTTATTTTAGAAGTTACGGGGGGGGGGGACACACATTTTACCACTTTGGAAGTGTCTCTCGCGCAAACTATTCAGTTTAGAAAGAAATGATATTACAAACCTCAATATCATTTTTGAAGACCTATCCATAGATACCCCACACCTATGGGTTAGATGAAAAAAAAATGTTGAGTTTCAGTTCTAAGTATGGGGACCCCCAAAATTTATTGTTTTTTTTCTATTTTTGTAAGAAAATCTTAATGCGGTTTACAGAATACATCTACTTACCAAGTTTCAACAGTATAGCTCTTATAGTTTCGGAAAAAAGTGGCTGTGACATACGGACGGACAGACAGACAGACAGACAGACAGACATGACGAATCTATAAGGGTTCCGTTTTTGCCAAATTTGGCTACGGAACCCTAAAAACACTGATTTATTAGTTTATATTCACATCATCATGAAACTTCTCCATTATATCCATCCATATCCATATCCATCCATACTAATATTATAAATGCGAAAGTGTGTCTGTCTGTCTGTCTATCTGTCTGTCTGTCTGTCTGTCTGTCTGCTACGCTTTCACGGCCCATCTGTTCAACCGATTTTGATGAAATTTGGTACAGGGATAGGTTGTATCCCGGGGAAGGACATAGGCTACTTTTTATCCCGGAAAATTCAAAGGTTCCCGCGGGAATCAAAAAATTATCTGTTCAACCGATTTTAATGAAATTTGGTACAGGGGTAGGTTGTATCCCGGGGAAGGACAAAGGCTACTTTTATCCCGGAAAATTCAAGAGTTCCCGCGGGAATCGAAAAAAACTTGATCCACGCGGACGAAGTCGCGGGAATCATCTAGTAAAAAATAAATAAAAACAAAAACTAAACAGGCATACAAATTAAGTATGTATTTCCAATTTTGGCCATTGGGTTAGATAAGTTTGTATAATATAAGGACTATAAGTACCTATTTAGCGTGTGAATTGTGTCATGTATTCTCATCACCCCGACTAAATTGAGCCATTAAATGTTTTTTAGAATCATTCTCAGAATGCCATAATCAGAGTCGGAAAAAACTTGCGATTTAAAAAAAAGAAACTACTTTCTGCTGGGAGGTACTTACAATAGATACTTACATAAATAAGTATATCTTCCACAGATTTCACGCGATTTACATGTGTGGAACACGGATTTCGTGGAGTCGTGATGTCACTATGTGTCAGGTGGAAGTTGAGTTTAGGTCGGTGAGCACGTAGTCGGGGTTTAAGAAGAAATCAAATAAGGAAAAGTATTTACGCATTCTAAAAGCGTCTCAACAGCCGTACCACATCCGTTGGATGATATTTCGCGGACGCTGTTAAAATAATGTTTAAGTTTAACCGATTTCTATCTGGGCCACGTCTTTGGTATTTTCATTCATGTTTCATGGTTGGCAGTTGACACAGAAAATATTCCACTATAGCATGTTGAGATAATAAACAAGCACCGGTAGCAGTTTATAATTATCCATTTTCTGATAGATCTGGTATAAGTTAAATCTATTATTTCAAAATAAGTAGATCAAATTGATCAAAGTTTTAACGGGTTGGTGCTGATAGGTTTGTGTCACAGATTAAAATATAATATTCATCGCCTTCCATTATAAGTACTTACTTAATGTGTTTTAATGTACCTCTATCCTCCTCTATTAAACGTGTGATGCCGTTAGATTAGACACAGCACAGTAGCAGCCAGCACGTGCCTCGCCTGCAAAAGAATGACACTTAGAAAGTAAACTCTTCTTTAAAACCACATAAATTGATACCGTCCATTGTTTTTGTTAAAACAAAAGTTTTCACAACGTATTTTTTTGCACAGTGGACCCCATTTCCTTTGGTTAGAAAGGCCAATTCATCCATTTGTTACAATTGGATGAATTTTTTTGTATATATTTGTATGAACTTCCTACTTCATAATACATGAGATTGTGCGCATTTTGAGAATTTTAGGAGGGGTTGAATTAACGAAGGGCAAGTGCCAACAGAGCAATAAACGAGATCGGTGGTCCTTTCGGACTCTCGTGAGGGCTTCATTATTTGCCTCTCGGGGATGAAAGGCTATTTATAAGGGATGCATGCCATAAATCAGGATAAGTGCTACCAGGGACACACAATTTGTCTTAACAGGGATTCTCTGTATTGTCTATTTGCAAATATGGTACCTAATAATTTAAGTGATTTTTAATAAAAAAAGTTATTTTTATTTAGTTACCTCTATTATCTGTCAGCTGGAGATTTGCATATTCTAATCATTGAATGAATAATGATTAATTAGGCTCCTCGAGAACAAGACGTATCGGAAAGCGTTGAACTTTTCGAAGTGATGTAATTCCAATGGAATTACATCACTTCGAAAAGTTCACACATTTCCATACGTTCTATCTACCAAAGCATAGAAAATATTTGTCTAGGTGTGCTGAAGGAACGGTCAATTAGTACGAAACTCACCTGGTTTACTGTACATTGCATCATAAAACTGTAGTAATGTACTATTGCAGTATGTACTAACGGAAAAATATGGTGTGTCCCTACATAATATCTTCATACTAGACTGTCATAAATTTAGAAAATTTCCACAAATAATTTTATTATCTATCTTATAACAAGTAAGTAAATAAAATAACTAATCATGTATTTTATCAGGGATTGTATTTGAATTTGGGTAAGGGTGTGTCCCTTACCCATATCTCTTATGATTTACATACCCTTGCAGCTCGTCAGCCAGGTCAAAGTGACCGTCTATTGTGAGAGCTGTCCTTTGCATTTTCAAACTGCCCTGGTAAGGAGAAAGTTCACAATTAGGCTCGTTTTATAAAATTTCAAAGTCTAAGTAAAAATAATGTATTCAAACTTACAGGTGCTTTACAGTGCTTTCAAATATTCAATGCTCTGGTTCGTAATTCGTACTAATAAATTTAACTAAAATCTTTATTTACTTACCTTTTAGTCTCAAAAAGAAAAAAACCTTTTAGAATACCTCTGTAAAATTTCCATTGTAGATACGATGAGGTGCCAGCTATCTGCCAGCTATGTGGCATGTGCACAGCTGTGTTATGCCTACACTCGCGTTGGTATTGTGAAATGGTTAGGTACTGCAGTGTTAAATTCATGTTCAGTGGATATGTGTGTATATTCTGATCGATATTTAGTATGCATTCCAATTAAATAACACGTGTCATTAGCAATTTTAATTCGTGTAACCGAGCATCATATTTCAAGTCTGCATACCGAGTCAGCATATCGTAAATATAGGGTTAGCCTTCACGTTGTTTCTACCCACATCAAATCTGTATTTTTGTCTGCTAATTAGTGAATCATTTACAAAAGCGTATAAAGAGCTCAGAAGTTCATTTAACATATTTAGTACCTTACGCCATTTAAATGATGATAAACAGTAGCAGTGCATCGAAATCGTTGTTTTGAGTTCGTATCTATAGAACATAACTGATATTTAGTGGTCCATCATTCAATTAGATGTTCCGCGAGGTCAGGGAAGCATTCCTCCCACGGTCAGCGATTTATCAGACTAACTGGAACGAGTCACAAGCTCCCGCATTGCGTTGTCCGTTATTGTGTTCGGAACTCTACCAAATTGGAGTGATTTCTATGGCGACCGATTTTAAATGCTCCAATAAACATTGTTGTATTTAAGCAGACCGTTTAATACAAAAGGTTCAGTGGAAAAATACGGACATGGGATATGAAATTGCTAAAATCACAATGAAAATGTATTAAGAAACTTATAACAGGGCATATACATAAGTACATCCATACTTAATATTATAAATGCGAAAGTGTGCCTGTCTGTCTGTTACACTTTCACGGTCCATCTGTACGACCGATTTTGATGAAATTTGGTACAGGAATAGGTTGTATCCAGCGGAAGAACATAGGCTACTTTCTATCCCGGAAAATTAAAGAGTTCCCGCGGGAATCAAAGAACCTTAACCCACTCGGACAAAGTCGCGCGCATCTTCTAGTTTTTAAATATTTTTTTCTTGGCTCTACTATGCCTACTAACTTAGTTATATTTTTTTTGTTTCTAAACTAAAGTGCAAATATTTAAAATAAAATTATACCTTCTATGATTGGAATACAAAGTAATCCGCATTCGATGAAAAAATGGTAAAAATTATGACTCATGATTTCTGATGCATGATATTCTTTTCTTTTATGCAAATCTATTGTCAGCTGCTTATTCTGAGCCCGATTGTGAAATTATTTACCTACCTGTCGGCCGTTGCTGGCGATACTGCATTAACAGCTTCGTAATAAAGAAAGGCAGTTTCGTAAGTATGTATTTATCCGGTTTTTATTTTTTCCTCATAGCACTTTGGTATACTATCTTAATATATATAAATCTCGTGTCACAATGTTTGTCCTCAATGGACTCCTAAACCACTTAACCGATTATAATAAAATTCGCACACCATGTGCAGTTCGATCCAACTTGAGAGATAGGATAGTTTAAATCTTAAAAAAACATCAATTCACGCGGACGAAGTCGCGGGCATCATCTAGTATATTATATATGTCACCGTAAAATTGTAAAAACCGTTAGATTGTGAACCGTAGCAACTACTTACAATTTAACGATTATTTTTCGGTAGATTGTAATCTGTTAGGTATATTAACCCAATAGAACCTAAGGCACTATCTGATTATTTATGTCGAACCCTAACCTAACCTAACCTAACCTACAAGAAAGAGACAAGACAACGTAAATACAATGAATATTTCAAAAATTGACACTCAAAACATTGAATGGTTTACAATCTGTGGACAGTTTACAATCTATCGAGATAAAAAGCGTTAGATTGCAATCTGGCGGTTTTCACAATCTTACGGTGACATATACATATACTAAAAAATTGGTATCAATAAATAAAATGGCTCAATATGATTCCAGGATTTATCAATGGAGAAGATGATACGACAAACTCTTTTCGATATTAAATAATTAGGCTATTTGATTACTGTATGCTCTACCTGCTGCATCGGTCTAAGTACTGTAGTAGTTATCTGAAAATATTTCGGGAATTGGTAGGATACATATTTAAAAATTAAAAATTAAGTAAAAATTATAAAAATGTGTAGTAAATGAAATTTACAATGAAATGTCTGAGATGATACTGCTGATAGGTATAGCTTTATAACAATTGCCCAAAATTGAAGTGCCCACTGTTGGTTACAAACATGAAACAGTGAGATAAATCCTATATATATATTCAAACTCTGCGAGGATTCATCTGGAATTTTCAGCTTGTACAATGACCTCTGCACAAAATACCGTAAGTATTGAAGTGAAGGACATTTTTTGTTACAGCTTCTATCCGTGCCTGAAGTTCGTTGAATTCTATCTATAGGATGAAAAACAGCCGCTAGTACCTAACTTTGTCCGTATTTAATTTTAATTTATCAATTCTCCAATCTTTCTATGCAGAAAAGAGGAGATTGGTACATTTTTTCAGAAATGCTTTTTCAGTGGATTCTTGGTCTTTTTAATTTTTTTAGATTTCGATGAGATTGATTACCTACTTGATAAAGCTACTGTCTCGTGCCTTAGTTACATTCACCTCTAGTCCACCACCATCTCAATCACGCCGGCCCACTGCTGACGGTTCTCCTTTTCAGAATGAGAATGGCTTAGGTTACTGGCTACACCACGCTGGTACAGATTGGCAGACACCTTCGAGAGCATTATCGCGCTATCTCCCATTTCCCCAAAAGGTAATAAAGGTAATAAATATTATTCTCATACACAAAAGAATTACTTTGTCGAGAAGATCTCAAAGTTGACGAGAGCAACAGAGCGTGGCCATTTGCGGGCGCTGGATGAGACTTCTCACATTACTGTGAGAAAATTTTATATAATAATTTGACGTGAGAGGATTTTAGCTCTAAATACCCAAAGTGCACAGTAAGATCAAGTGTAATTACAAGAATAACTGCAATACTTTAGATGTAACATCAGTTCATTGTCCCATTGATGACTTACGACTTTATTTACTAAGTAGTTACGTTGAAAATTGCTAGAAGTCCACACTAAAACCTGTATATAATAAGGCTTACATAATTCTCAAATTACCTACTAAGCTAATTATGTAGCTTTATAAAGTCAGATATTATATTGAAGCTGGTTTTATCTAAATGTAAATCTAACGACGCGGTCAGAATTTTTTACTTGTTCATACGCGCTTACGGTTACGTTCCCACAACATGCAGTCACGTTATTGTATTTCGTGACAGAAGTCATAATTTAGATTTGTTTGGCTTGCTAGTAACCGATTAACTGAAGGAGGTCCTTAACACGAGACTATCAAAGGTCGCGCACATTGAGCCGCGACAGCCAAATCGTGCTTATTGCAGATCGAATACCTGACACTGATGAAATTACAGAATAAGGAATCCGTGAAAATATCATTATAGTAACACCTTTTATTAATTTAAAAACTTTCATTCCCTATTTCACCTCTTTGGGGGGTGGAATTTTGAAAAATTGTAACACACGTACTTCTTTATTTTTTACCGAAAGCCACAATACCAAGTTTTGTAGATAATAGATATACTTACTTAACTTGAAAAATATCTTGAAAATAAAGAGAAATGAAGGACATTCAAACAAACTTTCATCCTCTATTTTACCCCTTTGCGGGTAGAATTTTCAAAACGGTAAAACAGAAATGGCGGACTTCCAAACAAATTTTAAACCCCTTTTTTACCCCCTTGGGGTCGGAATTTTGAAAGATCCTTCCTTAGTGCCTACGTCTCAAAAGAAACTTACTTTCTTTCAAATTTCTAGCCCCAGCGGTTTAGGCTTGCGTTGAACTAGATTAGTCAGTATGTGCCTACACATAGATTGGTCGCGTTTCTAAAGTTATAGCTGTGGTTATAGATCAATTTTGTGTTATGTGTGATGTTATACCTGCCTACTTGCTCGTATATTTATAGCGCATTATCGTACAAAGCAGTGCAATCTCCGGTTCCCTTGCAACAGCCCTAGACAACAGAGGCCTTTTACTTTTCGCCCTCGCCGTCCCTTTTCGATGCATTGTGCGGAGGGCACCGACCGTAATAAGAGTGTGCACCCTCGTTGCCATGACGACTCCTGTTCCCGCGAAAGTATTGACACGGGCGCTGGGTCCAGACGGGGAGAAACCCTTGGCAGATACTCGTACAGGGACGCGTGCGTATCATGATATTTTACGATTAATCCCGCAATAATGTGGCCATTACAGCTGATAAGGAGCCAATTCTTTTGTAATATAATCCAAGGGCGTAAAACTATAAACGTCATTGTACTTTACAGCAATGGATTTGGTGGACTTGTTACGTTTTGAGCGTGTCAATTACTTGGCTTTAAAGAGACGAAACTATCATATTTTAGTTTTCATTAGTGGGTAAATACAAGTATGCACCCAGGACAGGTATATTGTAAAGTAAATACATAATATTATGTAGCCGATATTTTGAATATCTATTGTCATGAAAGAAAACTTGTGCCTTTTAAATACGCTACGAAAAGAATCTACCACTGCGATTAATGCATTTAGGGATATACCACCTACCAATGGCCAAACTATACTACTTACTAATACATTTCGATAGTATAGTATTTATATATGGTCTATCGTAGGGCAACGAATTATATGTAAATAGAATAAGCTTTTTAAAACTGTACAAGAACGAGGTACATAAACATATTATTATCATGCAGATAAAAGTAATTTGGTGACGAAATGTCGAATCATCAAAAGAATCAGTTTTATTGCATACGTAAAACAGATACGTAACTAAACCAATTCTAATTATTATGTTCCGCGTTTAGCTGCAGGCCTAGGGCTACTTCCTGCACGCATTTTAAATATCTACACGGCATGAACTACGATGCATAAAATGGCTGTTAATACCTAATTTCCAATTATTTTAATGGATAACCTATTAAAATTGAGCAGAACCCAAAACACAACTTCTAATTTCAGTTACGTTTTCAGTTCGGAAACATTTTATTCATTTTTAGGGTTCCGTACCTCAAAAGGAAAAAATGGAACCCTTATACGATCACTTCGTTGTCCGTCCGTCTGTGTGTCAAGACCCTTTTTCTCAGGAACGCATGGAGGTATCAAGCTGAAATTCATATCAAATACTTAGGTCTACTGTGTTGGAGCTGTGAAAAAATCCAACTTCAAAGCCAAACACAATCAAAAGATACAGCCGTTTATGCTGCAATTTTCGAATTTTCTTGCACTAGCAAGGGAATCAAAACCTACAGGGTACTTCCCGTGATCGCAGAATCTTGAAACTTGGTACGAAGCAACGTCTTATAGCACAGATATAGGAAGAATTGCGAAAAACATAAATTTTTAGTTACATCATATAATAAAAATATTTTTATGCAAATTTTCGACACTCGCAAGGGAATCAAAACCTACAGGGTACTTCCCGTGAACTCTGAATCTTGACACTTGATACGAAGCAACGTCTTATAGCACAGATATAGGAAGAATTGCGAAACACATACATTTTTAGTTACATTATACAATAAAAATATTTTTATGCAAATTTTCGACACTCGCAAGGGAATCAAAACCTACAGGGTACTTCCCGTGAACTCAGATTCTTGAAACTTGGAACGAAGCAACGTCTTTTAGCACAGATATAGGAAAAACTGCGAAAAACATACATTTTTAGTAACATCATATAATAAAAATATTTTTAATAATTTTAAACTTACTATCCCTTTCTTCATGAACGCGTAGAGGTATTAAATTGAAATTCATATCAAATACTCAGGTCTACAATACCTTTAAGCTGTAACAAACTGCTGCCCCTTGGAGCTGTGAAAAAATAAAACTTCTAAGCCAACGCAATCAAAAGATACAGCCGTTTATGCTGCAAATTTTCGAATTTTTTTTCACTCGCAAGGGAATCAAAACCTACAAGGTACTTCCCGTGAACTCAGAATCTTAAAATTTTTTACGAAGCAACGTCTTATAGCACAGATAAAGGAAAAATTGCGTAAAGCATAAATTTTTAGTTATATCATATAATAAAAATATTTTTAATAATTTTAAACTTACTACCCCTTTCCGCATGAACGCGTAGAGGTATTAAATTGAAATTAAAATAGATAAGTGGAATAAAAATACTATAAATTTTACTTATATACCTACAGGTTTGTACGGAACCCTCAGTGCGCGAGTCCGACTCGCACTTGGCCGGTTTTTATTTATTAAATTTATTTTTATTAAACGTTGAATCTCTCGAGATTTACACAATAATATATAGGTACTCTTACAATACCTAAGATTTAACTTTTTAAATGCTAATAGAGTTCTATCACAGATAACTTAAAAATAGATACATTTTATACAGATACAGATAGCGCCTAAGCACAGGCTTCTGCTGTATAAAGCGCAAGTTCGGCCCCACATGGAGTACTGCTCTCACCTCTGGGCCGGAGCGCCCCAGTACCAGGTCCTTCCATTTGACCGGATTCAAAGGCGGGCAGTTCGACTAGTAGACAATCCCAATATTACTTGCACGTTGGAGTCCCTAGAGCACCGAAGAGACGTTAGTTCTCTTTGTGTGTTCTATCGTCTCTACAATGGGGAGTGCTCTGAGGAGTTATTCAATCTAATACCACCTTCCGTGTTCTCCAGTCGCACCCTACGTCGCAGAAACAAATTCCATCCTCACCACCTGGATGCCTGGTCCTCTTCCACCACCCGTTATCTCAGGTCATTTCTGCCACATACCCGCAAATTGTGGAACCAGCTTCCATCTTCTGTGTTCCTTCATGATTATAATATGGGGCTCTTCAAAGGGCGGATAAACAAATATCTTAAAAGCCAGCAACGCATTGGCGGTTCCTCTGATGCTGCAAATGTTCATGGGCGGCGGTAATCACTTACCATCAGGTGACCCGCCTGCTCGTTTGCTCGCTATACATATAAAAAAAAGTACTGTAACTTAATAAAAGTAAGTTTTGGTTCTATCACGATCAGTTCATTTATGAGGTTAACTATGTCAGAATTAAATTATCAACGCTTAGCTGGTGATCGTGGGTCGTTTATATAGGTACCTACGTTGGGTAATTAAGGTCATCTACAAAACCTGAACGAATTTTTTATGAACTTTTTTATGACTGTGATATAGGTATGATGAGTATACTTATATAAACATAATTTTAACAGCGATATGTTTTGGTTCTCAAGAAACAGAAAATAGAGGCACAACTTAAATACAATTATAAATAATAGATTTTTCATGAGGTATAGTCGTCTGTCGATATATAAGAAATACCTACTAGTTATTTGAATGTTATCATAATAATTGACAGTTACAAAAAATCGATAATAGGCGTAAAACTGAAAGTATAATATTTTGCTTATAAATGATTGTATTTGAATCTAGATGTTTAGCAGATATTTAAATGAGAAAGACCATGACACATATTATAGAAGTAAGTGAAGTCAGTGAAGTCTAGAGCTGCATCGGTTGGTAAACACACTTACATCAGCACCTTGCTCCACCGAATATGGGCTGAAACACAACGCACACTGACCTCCAGCATGATCAACAACTTGTGTCCACTTGGGTCTTGGAGTAGGTATTTGTTGTGAAGGTCAGATTGTATAGGCAATATTTTTATTTATTACTATCTCGATTTGACTTAATTACTCTCGCACGCGGAATTTAATCATATCATAGTATAAATTGTTCCCTAAAGTAATGATATAGAATTTACCTAAATATCACAAATTTTTCTCGCATGAAAAAATTAAATGCCTCTGGAATTTTCCTTCTATAAAAGCTATAAACTTGTAGTATTTTAAATCGTTGCCAAGTCTGCCACAATTTTCAGAAATAAAAACATATTTTACATGTATACTATTACTTCTAAAGCAAATGCCAATATGAATCACTATGTACAGGTTTATTATAGTTGATGACAAAATCAGCCCAGGTAATGTGAATTTTATTTAAAGCCATTTGATTCACACGTACCTACTTAATTTGTGTGTTGAGGAAAAACGTTATGATTTGATTATGACCTTTTTAACGATAACGGGTTTGTGGTAGATTGCGTTACACGATCCCACGTGATTAAATTCTGGGCATGATTGCATTAAAATGGAACGCAGAACTCGCTAATTTGAATTGTAATAAAGAAAGAGATTTATACGATAGGTATTCTACAACTTTATACAAAATAATCTTCAATTTCTGATTTCTTTGAGTCCAAGTGTTTCGGTTACAGGTTTCATAATGTTAAAATTCAACGAAACCATAGATATAATACAATCTATTAAGTAAGTATAGCTATTGTATTTTCCAGTAGGATTCCAATTTCCATGTCTCAAGTCCTGTGCTCACCTCAAGCATGCACCTAAGCGTTCTCTATGGACTCACACATTTCTTCAAAAGAAGTTGAGCTACAGAGTAGACCGTAGTGATCACCTAGTAGTAATCCTACTCGTACTACTATCATTATCACACCAACTTTTAAATATACCTGATTTTACCACCTGACGGCATCTACATTATGTATAGTATTTACAAGTTTTCTCGTTTATGCTTCAATACATACCTACTTATGTACTTACGAATAATTTTCATCTCCGATGTAGCGAACGATGCAGGCCCTTCCCAACGTGTCCTCGTCTGCGTTTTCCGGAGGCAGATGCGACGCCCCCGTAATTTCATTCCCTGCACCCTCGTCTACTCGTGCCACGCTACCGCCTATTGCATTTTTATTACATTATGCTGAAACGTCTGTGTTTATGGAAATATTTGTGACTATAAGAGACTTAGTTGAAACTTTATTGCTCTCCCCAATTTTTTCTAAGTAATTTGATTACTTGAGCAAGGCTTCTTTGTAGATACTGTGGAGAGATTGTGGTATTTGTGCCAATAAAATATACAATAACTAACATGTAGCTTGCGCCTGAGACTAACTTTAAAGATTTTAAAGAGAGGACCTTTATAGTATAACTAGATGATGCCCGCGACTTCGTCCGCGTGAATTGATGTTTTTTTAAGATTTAAACTATCCTATCTCTCAAGTTGGATCGAACTGCACATGGTGTGCGAATTTTATTATAATCGGTTAAGTGGTTTAGGAGTCCATTGAGGACAAACATTGTGACACGAGATTTATATATATTAAGATTTGAATTAAATCTGTTGCCACTAGAAGTAAATTAATTTGCAATCCGGACCAGCATAATAAGAAATCGTGCATTATAAGATATTTTTAAAAAAATAATCAAGTGGTCACTTTATCCTATGCCGACGCCTACATCCAAGATAACTTGTATAAGTATAATGCGATATGCCGCAAATCTGCCAATATAGACACTTTATATTTACTTGGTACGCTAACGCTTAAAAAATACAATTGAAGATTAAAAAATAATGTGCATATATTGGCAAAATATTATGTTGAAAAGTATGAGGCATGCACTTTACCATTAAGTACGTACATAAACGTGCCTAAAATCAATAAATAAAATTATACGTAATTTGCTTAATTTTTATTGATGAATTGATCGAATCCATACTAATATTATAAATGCGAAAGTGTCTGACTGTCTGGCTGTTACGCTTTCACGGCCTAAGTACTCAACCGATTTTGATAAAATTTGGTTTTTATCCCGGAAAATTGAAGAGTTCCTGCGGGAATCAAAAAAATGTATCTGTTCAACCGATTTTGATGAAATTTGGTACAAGGATAGGTTGTATCCCGGGGAAGGACATAGGCTATTTTTTATCCCGGAAAATTGTAGAGTTCCCGCGGGAATCAAACACAACATAGGTATATCCACGCGGACGAAGTCGCGGGAGTCATCTAGCAGGAAATATTTTTGCTATCACTTGTTGCCTCATTTCACGTGATAAATACATAATAAACATACCAATAAGTGGGTGGGCCATACTTAGTGGGTTGGCTGCAGATTACATAATAAATGTTTTGTAATTAATGAATAAAAACTGTGTTATTGGCGCTACTGTCTGGCCAAGTTGTACCTACCAAAGTTTAACCTGCTGGGATCTGCATACAACAATAACTTGATAACTTTCAACAACAACAACGAGACAGGTGCTAGCTTAGTTTATATATTGAGTCTGTTGAAGCCTGATACGTCCCTGATACAGTCAAGAAATAATATGATTCGACAGTTATTCGACTTGGTTCACAGAAAAATTAGGTTCAACGTACGAAATGTATTCAAAAGAGGAAAGCTACCGCGTGTTCCCAAAATGAGCGTCACGATGCGCAAATACATTAACGGTATCGCAGCGGCGCGGCGGTCGAGTCTGACAGATAGGAACCGGATGGGTGAGGAACCGAGGAAGGACGCCGCATGTCCTGTCCACGGCGGCACCGCCCGTTCCGGACGTGTGGGCCTTCGCCAAAACAGTGATCTCATCGTAAGTCAAGGCACATACAAATTCCGCGTTGAATATTATTTGATTGTTAATATCGAAGGTAGGGTTGCCGTCAACGATATTAAATTACTATTTGAATACTACGAACTTAAGACCGGTAGGTATCTTTTGTAGTTAAAGAGTAACGATTATTTTATCTGTGGTTAGCCGTTAGAGCCCAATATTGAAGGCAGTAGGTAATATTGATAACTTAATTATAAAGAAACAGCAACACAATAGGTAGTCGACGTGAGGGAAGCCTTTTTTATTTTTTTATTGCGTGATAGGTTTGCGCTTGACGACAATCATGCTTAGTGCAAAGCAATGATGAGGTTTAGGTTGAAACGCGCTTGCCTAGAAGATGCCTATTCACTCTTGCCTTGAAGGTACTTAAGTTATAAGTAGCAGGAAACACGTGCGCTAGGAGGGTGTTCCACACCCTAGCGGTTCGTATCAGAAAGCAAAAACGCTTCATGCGAGCAAATTGGACGTCGACCACATATGGGTGCCAACGCTCACGGTTTCTCGCTGTTCTGTGGTAGAACGGAGAAGGAGGAACAAGGTTGTGAGGTCCCAGAGCACACTCCCCATTGTATATCCGATAAAAAGCCGATAAGCAGGCGACATTGCGTCGGTGTAAGCCGGGGCGAATCGTATTTAATGGCAGTCTTAATTAGCAGGAATGGTACCTATTCCGAACTCGTTGTAGATGTACACTCGACGTTATAAAAGCACTGTTTAAATTTATATGAATAAAAAAATATGAGTTATTGAGTTATTAATTACTTAATATTAAATACTAGACGATGCCCGCGACTTCGTCTGTGTGAATTTTTTTTTTATATCCGCGGGAACTCTTTAATTTTCCCGGAAATAAGTACCCTAAGTCCTTCCCCGGTAAACAGCATATCTCTGTACCAAATTTCATTAAAATCTGTTAAAAAGATGGGCCGTGAATGCGTAGCAGACAGACAGACACACTTTCGCATTTATAATATAAGTATGCATACTTAGTGTAGGTAAGTAGGTAATATAGGTAGACAAAGATGACAGGTCGTGAAAGGCGAAACCCTAATCTTTGAAGGAAGTAAATTGGTAGTGTAGGCCGGAAATTAACGAAATAATGTAGTAGTACACCCAAATAAGTATAAAATGTCTTAGGTACTAGCACTAATATACTTAATGCATCGTTTCTTAACCAAAAGTGGCAACCATAAACATTTGCCCTTACTAGACACAATAGCATATCTCATATAAAAGAATTCAATTAGCTACCTACAGCTAGTGCACAGACTCGTGTGGCTAGTGCCTACACAATGTGAAGAATGAAGATGGCCTACCTTCGTACTTGCTAATGTAGGTACACAGAAAATGGCTGAAAATAATACGATATACGTTCATATTATTCAGTATAGGTACCTATTCATATTATGTTTGGCCACAAGGCAAAACCATACTTGACAGTGGTCAGTGATTATATTGTGGCTTGAGATGGAAGTTGAAACGCGTTTGTTTGGAAGATGCCGATTCACAAATATCTAGAATACCTACAATTTGTTAGGAGACACGATCTCTAAAGTGTGTCCCAAGCCTTATGCCTGTATGAGTAATACGTATTAAAACTCGCGATGCTTACGTGAAAAAAAATTAGCTAAAAAGGTGAACAAGTTCATTAAGTTTTTGAGCACACTCTCTGAAATAAATCCTATGAGTCAGCTACCTCAATAGGGCGGAGATTAAAGGTTTAAAATTGTTTCCTTTGAGTTTCCTAGCTAGACATTCAATACTAAGCGCTTACAGCTTTTTGTTACTTAGCGGAGCCTTCACCAGTGATCCAGGACCGAACAAACCTCACCCCTAGTTAAAAATGATACCTACTGTATATTTTAATATATTCAAACACCATTGTATTTTTAAAAGACTTTATCTTACCCTACATACCTACATCATCTTATTCTTACAGCTGTTGTTGGTAGGTACATAATTAGGTAACTTCGGATGACTGTCTCAACCAAGGACCACTCTATTAATTAATTTAAACACGCCTCTTGTATCTACGACTAGGTATGTGACACATTTATCATTAGTTTTCCATCAAATACCTAACTAGAATGTTACAACAACAGAGTTATACTGTACCTATTTAAAGTATAATAACTTGATGATGGCTGGGACTTTTTATTTTTAGATGTTTTTGGAAAATCCTGTAAGAACTCTTTGATTTACCTTATAATGAACTACTTATAATGTAGCCTATATCTATCCTAGGGCCATGCGACCTGTCTCGGTTTTAGAGATGGGCCGTGAAAACGTAGACAGAAACACTTACGCATAAACTTAATAGAAACTTCTTTCCGTATTTGGGATAACGTTTATAGAATATATAACGAAATAAATATATTTTTCTATAAAATTATATCGTCGTAGTCTTGAGCGTTTTTCAGGCACAGGGTGAAAAATCTGCTCGAAGCTGAAAATGAAAACTTTTATTATAATACAAGTAGCTCCATCTAGTAATGATAGGTAGCACTACGATGAGATTTTGAATCTAAACCAATGGTTAAGCTACTCGACGCTAGATGGCTCGCCTAGTATTTTGCTCTATTCTACCAAAGAATATAATATTAAGGCGACTCTACCACAACTCTTATCTATTTACTATAGAATAAAAAATATCTACTACCTACGACACATTTTGCAGTAATTGCTACAGTATTTACATTGTACATACTTTGGTGTATAGGTGAAAAATCAATGCCTAACAAATTTCCGAGTTCATTAGCACAGCGGATGGCTATGTCGGTGTCAGTTCCAGTGTGGGTGTCATTGTTATTTAATTGCTGCAGAAAGGCTGCAGGGTAAAGAACCCAGTGATTTTGCGTCTCAGTATCCAACAGCTCCTACGCATTATATAGGTATCTAATCATCCGCAATTGAAAAATTAACCATAGTATACAAACATATAATTTTAGTAATAAAATACAACTCACAGAATTTAGGAATTTTCAATACAGTTGTCAAACATGGCGCACTTTCAGAGGCTGTAGTTATGATTCGAAAATTGAATCTTTCGCATAGGCATCTTACTTTTACACGGTCGTGACTTACTTTTACAAGCTCGACACTTACTTTTGCAGTTTAGTTTTAAATTTTCCAAGTCAATTATAAAAGTTTATTAGCAAGGAGTTTTCATACATAGAATATAATCGGATAGGCTTTTTACGAGGAAAAATGAATGAATCCGTACGTTTTAGCATTGAATTTCCAAAATTCTTTTAAATGGTTGTTGATTATATTTAATTACCAGTTTTAATTTAATTATTTTCAACATTTGACAAAAATCGAATAGGCTGTATACCCGTAGGTACGAACCCGTAGCCTAGTTTCGTTGAAAAAAAAAATATGTCCAGGTGTAAATACGCGCCATTTGCTGAATTTTTTTATGTGATAAATTGATATATTATTTATTATGTTATATTGATTTTTTATTTATTTTTTATGTGATAAATTGATTATATTTTCAACTGTATTGAAAAATTCTTTTAAATGGTTGTTGATTATATTTAATTACCAGTTTTAATTTAATTATTTTCAACATTTAACAAAAATCGAATAGGCTGCACACGCGTAGGTACGAACCCGTAGCCTAGTTTCGTTGAAAAAAAAAAAATATGTCCAGGTGCAAATACGCGCCATTTGCTGAAATTTTTTATTTTTTATGTGATAAATTGATTATATTTTTGTACTATTTCCCACAACTGTATTGAAAAACGTCGTGTGATACACGGGTGTAAAGGTTATTGCAAACTCGTGACATTAAAAACCCTCACCTTCGGCTCGGGCTTATTAATGACAGCTCGTTTGCAATAACCTACTTTCCACCCTTGTATCACAATATACTATTCCTACCTAGTCATGGTATTGTAACAATGTATTTTTGCCTGTAAGTGACTGTCATAACGTTAATTAATACAAGAAACAAAAATAAAATTGTAGTGCCCGCTTCCAGGCTTTGTAAAATTCGTAATTCATTTATCGGTAACTGAATACGTTTTTATAATAAACTCCCAGAAATATTGGAGATGTCTCTCAAAAACTTCAAAGCTTTTGTAAAACGCAAACTTATTGAAAAATCTTAATACAATGTAAAGGATTTTTAAGTGATAAAAAAATCTTGGGAATGTGTGGTTTCAGCGGCTCCTGATAGAAAGATGTTTTATGAGCCTAAAGCTATTTTTATTATCACCATTATAATAAAAAAAACAGCTTTGTATAATCGACCATCAAAAAGTATACTAGACGGTATACTTTTTGATGGTGCCACTTTTGAATAAACATATTTTGACTTGACTTTGCTAATTAGAAAATCTTATCACCTCTACTGTACATAGTTAGTCTGTCCTGTCTTAGCCCTAGAGTGTGTTCCTAAAGTGCGAAGCCAGAAGCTTACGAAAGAAGATTTGAATGAAGCGAGGTGCTTCAAAGCCGCGTGGAGTAAAATGACAACCTATTTAAAAAACTTGACACTTTAACTTAGAGCTCCTCATTTGCAGTTAAAGTAACATTTTAGACTATAGTGAATTCTAGACTAAGTATTGAAAATATGATATTTCATGTACTTAATGCCATTATTTCTTGAAATGTGATGGGGGTTTCCTACTTATGAAAGGCTCTCCCTACAACAATTAATACTCCCTACAATAATTCAGACGTACTTAAAAAAGGATTTTCTGAAACTCGACGTGAGAGAAGCCGGGGCGCATCAGCTAGTGAATCGTATTCAAAGGCAATCGTAGGAATGACATTCCGAGCCAGTGGTAGATTCACTCGACGATTCAAAAGCACTTGTAAATGTTTATTTGAATAAAAAACATTTGAGTTTGAGTTTGAATATTATCAAAGGTAAGCTATAGACATAAAGGTGAAGCTACGATGTAAAGGTACTTACCTAAGTACTAATACTTAATAAATATAAATATATGAATTGAAAATATTTTTTAAGGCAGCTGGTTTGCATTTGGGGGATTTGATAAGCAATACACGGGTTTTATAGGTACCTACGTTAAACTTGTCCAGGATTCAACTTTATAGTTATTTTACGAAAATAATGATTATTTTCTCCTGAATGATTCATTGAGAAAATAATTCTGAGATAGGTGGCTTACTTGTGTGAATTTCTAAAAAGGTAATTTTATTTACCTCCTCACTTAAGTATTAGTTGCTCAAGTATTTGGGTATCGTATGGGATCATTACTATATAAGTACTAGGAAAGTTAACTTCACCGCTTCGTAGCTAGGTCGGGTTACTTTACGGGTACAGCTATTATTTAAATAAGTTTTGGTTCAATATTGATCTAAGGCAGCGGCTGGTTAGCTGTTTGAGGGCATTGGGAATATTTTTTAAGTACACAAAAGTTGGCTTCCCGTGTGAAACAATCATGATATTTACATATTATAAGACTGATTTAATTTTTTTAAATAATTAACAAGATTATGTATGTAAATATACTTATCCTTATTCAATTCAGTTCATAAAAATCCATTGATTATATTATATGAAAAAGTTTCGTTTCGTAGTAGGGGAGAAGTGTTTTACTAACCGAAGCAAAAAAATATACTTTTGATGAAAGAAATGGTGATTTTTTTAAAATTAATTTATTAAAGTGGGTAATTACATACGAAAAAGCCCTAAACACTGAAAAAATCGACAAAATATTCTTTAAAAAAAACCGGCCAAGTGCGAGTCGGACTCGCGCACCGAGGGTTCCGTACTCAAGAAGTAGGTATAATTACCTTTGTTAATGAACCGCAAAACTAACTTTGTTTGTAGAGGTTTACTGTTAATATCAAAAAATTACGTTTGTTGTATGGGAGCCCCCCTTTAATATTTACTTTATTGATATTTAATTATTTATTTTGAAAGGTAATATACAAGTTAATATTCTGTGAAAATTTGAACCGTCTACCTGTTACCGTTTTTAATATTGAGCAAAAAAATACGAAAAAAACACGTTTATTGTATGGGGACCCCCCATAATATATATATTTTTTTCATTTTTAGTATTTGTTGTTATAGCGGCAACGGAAACACATCATTTTTGAAAATTTCAGCTTTCTAGCTATCACGGTCTATGAGATACAGCCTGGAGACAGACAGACAGACAGACAGACAGACAGACAGACAGACAGACAGACAGACAGCGGAGTCTTAGTAATAGGGTCCCGTTTTTACCCTTTGGGTACGGAACCCTAAAAAAAGTCGTTTGGCTCTTTCATAACATTTCGATATGTAGATTATTGTAAACATACCATATACTATTTATTTTTTTTCAAAAGAGCAACCACCGAGTTTCTTGCTGGTTCTTCTCGGTAGGAACGGCATTCCGAACCAGTGTTAGATTCATTTGACTATTCATAAGAACTTGTAAAAAGTCTATTTGAATAAAAATATTGATTTTTGATTTTGAATGAGCTACTAAAAGTTATGAAAGAGCCAGTCGGTATTATAAAGTTTAATTTTGAAAATTACGCAAAATAATAATTTACTTAATTGCACTATTCAAATAGACAATTCTTACAAATCATTTTTAAAACCTTAAGACATTCTTAAGGAATTTTTAATTCTATCATTTTACGTAATTATAACAATCGCTTTAATCATAACATTTAAGAGGCGAATTTTTTATTAATAACAATTTTGAAAATTAAACAAAATAACAAAATAGAATATCTTCAATCGAAAACAACATCGTTAAATCTTTAAGAACTTAAGAAGAAAGAAGAAAAAAAGATTGCTCACTTTGAGCTTCAAAGTCTAAAGCTCTTTTATGGCCCATTAAACTGGCGTAAAAAATTATAAACTTTAAAATAACAACAATATTAAAACTTTTGCGGCTCAGTTTTTACGCAGTTGCAAGGCCAAATATAGGCACAAACTCAATCTGCAATCCATTTACCTATATTTGTTTACAATAAAATACTAAAAAGCAAGTTAAATGAAGCAAAATACTTACTTTTTAGTACCAAAAACTTTGACTCGATGTGCCGGTGTCTATTGGTTTCGGCGGACTGTCAAATGTTTGTGGGTGATGGGAAATCAGTGCTGCCACTTAAAAATATAAATACCAACCAAATTCGTTCATAAAGTACCAAAATAATGTAAGTGGCTCTTTCAAAACTTGCTCCTTCATGCCAATTCTCCCCTACATAGGTAGTATGGTTAATCGTTCTCTTGAAAAATAAACATAAAAGGGATATCAGGATTACCCATTCGCTGAAATCTCATTTCCAATTATTTTTTATGTAGTAATCCAAACACAAAAATGTACTCAAGGCTGACGCCGAAATATCTCACGGCAAAATATTTAGTAATTTTAATAGCTAACCTACCAACCTGTAATAAATCAGTAAGACCTTTGACATAATCAATTACCGAAGCTCGTTTTGATCCATTACCTTGTGTGGCTTATCAATCTTTGAAGAGTCTAATAGCTAAGAAAGTTTAAGAAGGAAAAATAAGACTTCTATTGAATTTATGGTATCCATTTACTTACTAAAACCTGGGAGGTAGGTACAAGTATACATGATTATCATAAAATATCATTGATCGGGTCTGAGCATGCAGTGCCGTAAAATGGTTGACTCGACTCGCTGGAGTTAAGCGGCTGCGAAATGCAAATACGACGGATTCGAACCGGTTGCTCTAGAGATAAGGAGCTTGCGTGATAGTTGATAGATATCTCTGCGCCGGGATTTGATTAGCAAAGCGCATTGTGACCACCCCTATGCTATGCGATAATGGACACAAAAAACCGACGACATCCTTTGATAAAAAGCTCTGTCCCCCCGAAGTTGTCTAGGATTGTAAATCAACGATCACTATTTTATTAGGGGCATCTGTTTCGATTTTGTATGGCAATGTTAACCCCAATTGTGTATCCTAGTTTCAAACGGAAGATGGAGCAACGTTTACTAGCTAGAATATTCTCACGTCTTCGTCTTCGCAATAATTTTGATCGAACCATCTGCTAATTTTCGGTCATTGACACCATTCCTATGTAGGAGACTCTACAAACTGCCTCAGTTCTAATGGTTATTTAAGTAAATCGTAAAAAATAAAAAATTTGATATAGCTGTTTTTACGAATTTAAGATCTACTTAATAAATTTTAGTTTATTTTCGTCACGAATTCTGAAATATACTTATTTATAGGTATTTCGAGATTATAAGACGTAAAGTTTTTGCTTTTGGCGTAATATTTCAAAATCTCATATTACCTAATTGGTCATGTCGTGTAGATGGACGTGCTGGTAGTCTGTACTCTGTACCTTGCGTTTGTTAACGGTCCTGCAGTTGGTGAGCATCTGCTTACAGATGAGCGACTCATACGCTTGGTATAGTTACTTGGTATGGCATTCGCCCTCCGCGCACTTGCACTGTGCACCAGACTAGCGGACCTGAGACCAGTCGGCCCGAGCGCGACCCGTCACGCGCACCTCTGCACGCCGCGCGCACGAATAACCGAAACATTCGAAATAAATCACGGTAAAAGTTGTGACTTATAGCTATAGACAAGTGCCGGTTTAGTGTTGGTATAGCCCGATTAAGTATTTGCAATGATTACTACGGTCGGCGTCCCGCAATCGATAGTGTTGGATTACTGGTCAATAACATCGAAGTTATATGGGTTTAGCCCTTTACCTTTCGTGTAATATACGAAGTATTTATTCGTTGAACCAAGAATTATTACTCACAATTATTAAGGTTTCCTCATTATTGGAAACTCTACAAGCTGTTGAGATGGTGTCCTCATTTTCCTGCAATATAAAATAAAAATTATGAGACAAGCGTATGAGTAACGTCTCATTTTTGAATTAACGGAACGCTTTAGTTATCTTATTAACACGCAAAATTGTATCTAAAGAAAACACAAGAAAATCATAACAGCAGAGGCAAACCTGGTTTTAAATTTTCAATAGTTGATAGTTCCTTCATCCTTGCAAGTTTCCAAGTTACTGGTCATGCCTGTAGGCTGCATGCACTTTCGAGTCAAATCTCTCGGGAATATTTCCATAAAGTCTATCTCGGAGGCCAACTTTCCGATACAGTACTTATTTGCGGAATTACTATTCAAATTGCATTCGGCCGAAGAAACCTTTGGCAATCGTTCTTCAGAAATTACTTGCGTTTGAGATACCAGTACTACCAGAACTTATAATTATAACCTTTCTAAACAATAAAACACTACAACATTATTTATTAGTGTTATGTTTTTATTATGGAATATAATTAGGTATTTCGGATTACGATATCTCTAATTAGAGTCTCTAAAACAGGTAGGTTCTATCGAGTTTCAGCTTTGAGTAAATTATAAGTACTTATTACTCGACATAAGGAATCCTATTAGAAACTAGGGGAGCAAGATAATGTTGGTCCGTTCAATGATCGTATTTGGTAGAGTTTTTGTCGTACTACAAACTAAGGAAGCAATTTTAGTTCAACGCCTCGTTAAATTTAGTTTTAGTGCTTTAATTGAATACTCTTCAACACAGTGGCGCCTGTTTCGATGAAAAAGAATAAACATGCATCATTATTGTCTTTTAAATAGGTAAATACTAAGACAGAATATACGTAAAAATAGAATATAACCATGAATGGAAATTATTAAATTGGTAGTAACGCACCCTTTAAATTAAGTAGGCACTAGTATCTCTGTACTGAATTTTCGAAATTATTTTTAACTAAGTACTAGCTACTTCGCTAAAACATCGTATCTAATGTTAGTAATTATCGCTTTTTGTTGCAATACATATATTTTTAATTTTCATTATATTTTTTTTGTTGACTATCTGAACTAAGTCTATGTGGCTATGTATTTCAATCTATTTCGCATACCTATTACATATAATCATGTCAGTCAATTCCTGTACATACCTAGTAAATGCTTCTATTTCAAAGATTTTTACTTAATTGTGATGTTTATTTCTGACTTTTGAACGGGAGCCTTGTCTAGGTAGACAAGAATACTCCTCACTGTTTACCGAAATATTTACGAGTTTCGAGTTCTCAATTGCTTACGTTCATTTTCACTATTAATAACAATCGTAAGATTTATATTCGTAGAATTTATATTATCAAATAAGAAAATTATTGTCTGTTTCAAAATAACAAACGGATACATAAATTTTATTTATCTGCATAGATTAGTCTTGACTCTTGTAGCGTTCTTATGCTCAATGCGTTTGGAGCCGCCGCCGGCGCCGCTTAATAACATTATTCGTTAAGCCTGTAAATAGTTAAATAATATAAGTTATATTGGGTTACGAAAGATGAAGATTAAAGATATTTCAGTTTAGATAAGCCATTTTATATCTCACTATCAATCTCAATTCCGTCTTTAATAAAACTCCTTATGAAGTTAATAAGTAAAATTATACCGGCAATCTCTTAGGAACTTAAATACATGTAGCTTTTTATAAGCTAAGCTTAGTTTTATTTATCTGTTGTTTCAGTTGTAAGTTATGTACAGCTGGTTTAATACATAATATCCCGATCAGCTAATCGTTGAAGGTCTTTTATAGGCACAAACAATCGATATCATTACTATGGGAAAGTTGAAGCCTTATTTGGACTTAACGGTTGACCTAATTTCCCACCATCATAGACAAGCACCACTCAAAATTGTTCTTGTCGCTTGAGTATTTGATTGTCTAAGCTTAAGAATACATAATAATTTAAAGTCAAATTATTTATTGGTACATATAAGTTCTAAAGTATACCTAATGTTCCATAACCCATAGACACCATGAGGTTACAAAAATACTTCCTTTAATATGTCTGCCGTCACGAGCCAGAATCTGTTATTATCAAGCCGCTAGAACAATTTGAGAGTGGTACTTACAAAATAATTGCGTCGTTTAAGCACGACTCGCAGTCATTGAACTTTTCTGTATAAGCAAGTAACTAACTTCTCTTCTTCTTCTTCTTCCTCCTGCCCTTGTCTCCTGCTCCACGCTACGTGGGGTCGGCACAACATGTTTTCTTCTTCCACTCACTTCTGTTATCCGTCAACCAATCATTCACCCCTTTTATACGCATATCCTCTTTCACACAATCCATCCATCTTTTCTTTGGTCTCCCACTACTCTTTTTTACTTTCACATGCATATATATCATTCTTCTCGTAATATGCCTTTCTTCCTCCCGCATAACATGCCCAGACCATGCTAGCCTAACTTTTTAAATAATTTACTAACAAATTTTGACTTGTTTTTTATAAAAGATAAAATATAAATCTGCAAAACGATTATTGGATGACCAGCTACTTACCATAATTGTAAGAAAAATTTGTTTCCTTAAGATGATTAGATTCTTGCACGTGTAACTTTGGTTTATTCGAATGCGAAAAATCAATATAAATAATTGATAAATTAAAATAAGCATAATAGAATAAATCACTATCTAAATCGTATTAACAAATATTTAATTGAATTTTGTACATAGCGCCAAATTCGCTCGGGTGTGGATGTCGACCGTAGTGAGATTCGGTATTTTCATTTTCACTAAAGAAAGTGGGTCATGTTTTTCTGTGTAACTCAGTGATAACGACAAGAGAAAATCTTAGTGTTCTATAATAGTGATGGTGTTTATCTGCGATGCCGGACTGGCGATACAACGTTCTGTCCACGAGCGAGGCGTATTTAGACGCCGAAGGGGGTCCGCCTCGCGACCCTTTTGCCGCTAGCTATCCACGTCGCGCCGACCGTTCGCGACCGCTACATACTTGCCCATATACCACCATCTTCCTCGGAACGCGCACACATGTTCCTTATCGTTTAACCCCTCTGCAAAGCGAAAATGGAGATCCTTATGCTGATGCATACTCTGTTGATCGTTCTTCTAACCTAACAGATACATCCAGTTTTGCCCGCTATGAAGATTGTCGTTCTCAGTTGGATAGCTCTTTAATAACTAAAAGAGAACACTCGGATAAACCTGATGGGAATATAACCTTACAGGTGCAAAAAGTGCCATTCACTTCTGGCGTGTTTTATGTAGCAGCTAAAACAGATACCGCTAAGGATGTGCAAAGTAGTAATATATTCCCTGCCGTGGGATCAGATTCAGATGCCTTATCGTCTTGCACGTGCGATAGTTTTGAGCGATGCGAGTTTGATTGCAGAGATTTTGAACCCTTCTCGGATACATGTTGTTGCGATCCTCTCAGCGATGGTGCGTGCAGTCGCAGTCCGAAGGATGTCGACTCTCCCGAACACTTCTGTGATCGAATCGTTGAGGAAGATCGTGTGTCAACTCGTAGTGACATGGATGGTCTGGATTTAACTCTTTTTGAGCCAGCTCAGACTGATTCTAATGAATGTGGAGATGAATCTTCAGACCAAAACTCTGCAGCCGTAGCGGTATCCCTCTGTGGAGTGTTGTATTCGCTACCATACATAGATAACGGTAAGTGATTTTTTGTTCAAATATTAAAATTTTCAATATTTTTCCATACATAGTCAAGTACTAAAACGACGCACTCCATCACTATTCATGGTCATTGCCAATCGCACTTGTATTGGATACGAACAACGGTGTGAGGGAAATTACTATCACATAAATCATTGTCATTGTCATAGCTGCAGTAAGTTACAAGATATTGGTAAGCATTATTACCATAAAGAAGCGCATTGTTAGCGCTACTTGATGATGCTGTCAGTGTCATCGAAGATTGAGGATCTGTAATACCTTAGTATACCTTAACATCTTATTCATGTCGTTAACTAATCTTGTTAAGTAGGTACATGAATGGGGACTAGATGATGTGGATAATTTGAATATGGTACAAGTAATTAAGTGCTTTTAAATATTGGAAGCATTGACTGTGTTGAAGTAGTAGCGCTACCGATTACTTAAATAATAACCATAACCGACTTGTAAGTTTTTAATTACCTCTTTAGATAGCAAGCTCACATGCAAATTCGATAGATTTTGGATCAGATAAGTGAATACAAAACGATATACTTGCACGAGCTAGGCTATGAAGCTCCTCATTACAAATTACAAATGCGTGCAGTAATAACATATTATGTACGTTTGTAACGGTCACAAGATTTACGAAGTGTAAATGTGTACTAGCATTGGAATTTAGAAATGTAATTATGTAGATGCAAATTTTAGTCTAAATGTTTCCGTGTGAACGGAAATTATAATAAAATCCCGGCTATTATTTTCGAAAGATGTATTATTATCAGTATTAGGCCGTTGTTCGTTCCTTCAAAATATGGGTGAAATAACAGGTTTGCCTAAAGTCTGGTTTTAAATGGTCAATTTTGTTATTTGAGTATTATATTTAATTTAAAGACTGACAAGCATATTTAGGAATGTATGCCTACAACTTGTTTGCTACTTAGGTAAATTTACTAACCAATCATCGCAATCTTTTTGATTTTCCAGTTTAATTTGGTCTATTCTTAGCTTTTTTGTTATTATTAGATAGATATATTACGAAATCGGTATGTTTTTAAATTTTGTCTAAAAGACATTAGTAGGTCTCCAAGAAGGCTTCTTCTATGCACTGAACCGTACCCTCAGATTATTATGCTTTAATAATGATATATAGTATTTCATACCACTTTATAGTTTCTGAATAGGTAAAGGCCACAACTAGTTTCGATATACCCATGAGTTATCATGAACCATAGTTTGTGCAAAGTTTACCTGATCGTGGTTAACTTACATTTTGTAATAATTGCCTTGTCGTGGTATTATTTATATTCCGGAACAATGATTGTACGAGTGCTTGTACTCTCATTGTTAAAAAAGAATTACGAGTGGCCGTGGCCGAGGGACGTGGCGAACCGTATAAACATTTTGCGGACATGGGGCAAGTGTTGTAAGTCGAAAAAAGCTTTTTTTCATTTTAAACTCTATGTAGAAGGCAGAATTAAGTACATAAAAAAGTTTATATAGGCTGTAGGGTTATAGTCATCGATATATTCGTGGTTTTATGAGTTGTATGAGATGAATAGAGTTCTATATTTTATCATTGAGTCTCCACTATGTCTCCACTTCGGAGTAGCCCTCTACTCCGAAGTGGAGACATAGTGACAAGCGTTTAGATTTGCTAGTGCCCTAAAACTAATTCCATAAAATTAAAGCGATCAAGAATTGATGAAGAAGAGGAACTCTTTCGATAGGTAAACATTATCCAAACTCTCCTAAAATACTGCACCTATGATCAAAATCAGTCAAAAATTAAATCCAGAAATAGGTGCGGATGAAACCGAGGGCAAAAGCTTCAAAAAATTAGTTTGTTGGTTTAGGTCAATTTTCTACACTCATGTCTCATGTTCATTTTACACATTTACCGTGAAAGTTACAGGGTCAATGTGGTCGTTGGTGGCCGTAAACTTTATGACTTGTTTTGAATGATCTTTGGAGAAAATATATTGACATCATCACCCAAATTAAATACACATATTATATTCCCTAAGTAATAGGTTCACACTTGATACTTATTTGGCCTTGAATGTTTTGTATTAAAACAGAAAAAAAACCGGGCATTGCAGGCTTTATTTTAGTAAAGTCACCTCGATTAGCATAGTTATTGGCTTACTAATTAATTAGGTTTGTCGGTAGTAGAATTTGTCATGTCAATAAAAACTCAGATAATTTGTCCTGGCAAAAAAATATTTTTGAAGCTATTGGGAAGAAAGAACAGTTTCTTGCAATTTATTTCATAACCATCTATGTCTTCGAAATGCCGTAATCAAAGTACCTATCGCTACCCAATTATGTTCTAACGCAAAAAGAAGATGTGCACATTGAATGAACATTCCTATAACTGTCTCACGTATGTACTCGTATATGGGCAAGAATGTGTCTCTTCTGTCGTTTACGTATTCCTTCGCTGATTGACAGACTCGGTAAATGACTGTTTTTTAAATTTCCTTTTTATCATTTTTACATGTTGAAATGTGAACCATATACGTGTTTTTTTAATAAAATAAAATCTTTGAGTAGTAGGGGCTCAATCAACTAAACATCTCATCGAAGAGTTCGTTTTAACGTCAGTATTTACTATTCATCAAACTTGTCCAGTTCAGTCATGTTTGTTGAGTTAGTTTTAATCAAATTCTCCTAATCGATTCAAATCAGGCCTTTTTTGATGATGAAAGACTCACTTGAATGAGTTGTTATCATTTAAGTATCTTTAACTTAATACTAGTATATCGAATTCTTCACTAGTATATATAGCTTTTAGAAGTAATAGGTACTCGACAGGAGCACATCAATTTCAATTGCCTGTTTTTACTTTCTAATAGGTGTTACTCTTCCTGCATATTACAACTCCTGAGAAATCTTGTGTGTTCCATACCCACTTACATCGAGATCAACCATTATAAATGTACAGTTACACATCATTAGTTTATGTAGACATCGCAATTCGAAATACATACAAGTTATCTTATATTTTGTTTTCGTTCCGTAAATCATGTAACGGGCTAATGGCTTCAGTAAGTTCACCTGATGTGTACTCAGATTTAATTTAACGATCTTTTATTTATATCCCCCACTACAGCATATAACGGCTTTATACCAGTTCGTGTGTACGTAGATTCAATTATTCGACTTCGGCTAGTTTCTTGACTCTTGTATAACCCAATTTTATTTTACTACTTACTGTTATTTAATTAAGAAGTAACTATACAAGTATGCTATTTAGATTATCTGGAGATAAGTCAACTTAATGCTATTATGTAATTTGATTAGCATTACATTCAAATAAAATTTATTTCTTAATATTATTTTGTTGTCATGTTTTTAAAGTAGCAATGAAGAAGGCTTGTGTAAACTTGATTAAAATATTTCATAAATAATTGCTTTTATGTAATAAACAATTTGTTTCGGTGATTCGGTTCGTTGTTATTGACAAAACTGTTTAGAAGTGCAAATTTATAACTATTTGAACCTATCATTTTTATTGAGCTGGATTGCCTCTATGTTTTCGTTATGGAACATCAAGATTCAAGATACAAAACGAATCGGTGTAGCGGCCCTTACAAGATACAACAATGCCGAATGCTCGCATTGGAATGTACTTTTTGCTCAAATCCTATTACGTTACAGTTACAATAATAGAAAAAAGTACTCACGGACTACGGAGTGAGTGATGACAAATAACAACATAATAAACCAACAGAGCATTATTGCGGTGGTGTTTCGTTTAATGGCGGGCAATTTCTGTGGGAAACAATATACGGACATGGAATTGAGTTTACGGTTTATAATTATATACCTACTGCTCTGACTTTATACGCGATTTTATTTGATAATTTTTTGTAAGCTTACTTAAAAAGGATGAAGCACTTTGGTAACAGATTCAAATTATATGGGATGCTAGATATAAATTGGTTTGCATTGTACTTACAAGTACCTAGGTAGGGTACTATAAACATTGTGTGATCTCATAATATTAGGTACTGGGTGATACCAACGACTTCGTCCACGTGGATTAATTCTGCTTAAGGTATGAACCTATATGGTAACCTATGGTATGGTATTGTAAAATTTCGAATTTCTATTTTCATGAAGGAGAAGTTTCTACCACTTGCACTGCGCCGCGCCGGTTCAGAAAACAGATTGGGTACCATACCATAGATTAAATAACAGTAACATGACAATGATGCCCGCGACTTCGTCCGATTTTTGATTCCCTCGGTAAATTCTTAATTTTCCGGGATAAAAAGTTGCCTAAAAGTATGCCTGGGACGTTAACCGATCTACCTCTATACCAAATTTCATCAAAATCGGTTGAAAAAATGAGCCCTTAAAGCGTAGCAGACAGACAGATGCACTTTCGCATTTATAATATTAAATATGGATACATTGTGATTAGGCCAGAGCAAATTGTGCTCGTTCGGACTTCAGACCTTACAATTAAATTTATTAAAATTAGATACATAAGACAAGGTGTTCATTAGAGTTCAATTGAAGTAAAACATATTTATATGGCTAAATAGGTAACAGAAACTGCTGGTACAAATTTATCTTTTGAATACATCTGCTTGATACCTACTGTACAAACTATCCACTTAAACTGAACTGAGCCGTGATAAGATTAAGCTTCGGTAGGGTTTCTGATAAGTTCAAGGTAAGTAAGTTTTTATCTTGTTTACCTTGATCCATTTCGTTTACATTTTGTGAACTGCAAAGACAGAACTTTTCAAACTGGTTAGTTCAAGGAACTTTTAAATAATTAATTAGATAAGATTTGTAATATTTAAAGCTAAATTAATATGACCTACATAAATCTTATAAAAGATGGATAGATTTTAATTTTCCATGCTAAATTAACACATAATTTCTCTAATAAGACCATTTTATATCAATGTGAACTTTTAACCGAGATGCGAGAAGAGAGAGATGAACTTTTAAAAGCTCTTCTATGAGACAAAGCAGTCTGACTTCAAAGCGAAATGCATCTTCTAGTTTTCTTTATTAGCGCAGCACAAGGTTTATGCGCCTATAAATAGAATGGAGTGTATTTTGATTGCATAAGTATTCCCTTTATGTTCTGAATAAGGTACGGTCATTGGCTCCGTTTGGATAGACGACGTGATCAGTATTAGTGAATTTTGACGCTGCGTGAATAAAAACCTTTCCAAGAAGTATGTTTATCACTTTGTGGGAAAACAGAATGGGTACCGATTTATTCAATCTAATGTCAGTATTAGTGAATTTTGACGCTGCGTGAATAAAAACCTTTCCAAGAAGTATGTACTTAGCACTTTGTGGGCAAACAGAATGGGTACCGAATTATTCAATCTAATGGTTGAGCTTTGGGTTTTCATGTTGGTTTATGGTATTCACTTGACTACGATATATTTTACGAAGTATATAACTAGAAATCAATAAAATTAAATGCAATAGATTCAGCTACAATTGCAATTTAAAAAAATCCATCAGAGACAATTTTATTTCCAGTACCAGTAGGTATATTGATATCTTCAATACCTGTTAGCGTACCTGACATGCCTATTAGCTATCATAGAAAGGGCAGTTGGCACTTGACAGGCCCAAGTGCAAAGCGTAAAGAGGTCAGACCACCGCTATGACCGTCGCTGCCTTGTCCTCCTTTCAGGGAGCATCAGGTTACATTAAGTAAATGTTTTATAATTACAAGTGGAAGTTTTATAAGCTCCAAAACATCAAAAATATGAATTTTCCTCCTTTTTAACCGACTTCCAAAAAAGGAGGAGGTTCTCAATTCGGCGCGTATCTTTTTTTTTTTTCTCTTTTTTTGAATAAATATGGATGAATTGGATAATTTTGTTTAATATGAAAGATTATTTTTATTTTGAAACAAGTTCCAATTGCGCCAACTTCGAGTGTTTAACCCAGGAAACCCAGTTTAACGAATCCTGTTAAAATTATGATTTTATTCCCATAGGTTAAACGTTATTCGGAGTTGGTACAATTGACCATTAAAAGCTTCAAGAACCTACTGTCTGCTCTGCAATCTACTAAAGGTGGCATATAGTTATTTATAAAAGTAAACGTTTTCAATTGTTATTATTACACTGCAATATCAGACAGAAGAACAATGGTGTACAACAGACAACAATTCTGAATTGATTAAATCCAATTATTTGTATCATTTTGTTTATTTGATTTCTAATTCGTCTTCTCAACTAGGTTCATAACGAGTAGATCATTCGTAGTTTATAATAATAATTCTAACTTTTTAAGTCTTTGATGAATATTCCAAAGGTGGTTTATTTTATCTGAGACATAAGTTTATTAGTTAAGCAAAGTTTATAAATCGATAAGTTACATAAAATCTCAGGCTGGGAATATTATTGTAGGTCTTGGCCAGAATTCGATAACAATTATGGTTCTTACGGTGAGGTGAAGTAATATAAGATTCCAAGGTTTTGGTTTATGTCCGAAGGCATTTGTGTTCGTGGGAAAGTTTAACATTAGTTCATATTATAATTATTTCTTTTCTTAGTACTTTATTTGATTAAAATAGCACGATTGTGTGAAATCTTAGGAAATATATTTTTATCATGCGTTTTAGAAAACAAGTCGGTAAGATGCTGTTGCTTTTCTAATGGCGTGTTAATTTGTCGCCTATTAATGTTATCCGCCTTTTTTATTTCACTGAGCAATATTTGTTTTGCTTTTGCATGGCGATCAACAGACAAGCTTGCAGCTGCTGGTAGGCGCATGCAGGCACGCGTTCGATTCATACTTGCACCGGTCTTTCTATAGACTGGTTCACTTCCATCCCGATCTCGTATTTAACGTCTTTGATGTCGCTTACATTATTAAGAATGATATGTTTATATGATATATTAAGCAAAATATTTAATTTATAAGCTCTTATTCACATGTTGTTATTAATAAGTTTCTGCATATTTATCTGTATTTTTTAAATATTATATCATTGCCTTGAGATTTGAGAACAAATCTAATGCATTCATGAGGTGAATTAGTTTCGCCAGTATCTTTAGTGTTTTACCTTTTACAGATGTAAGTGTATAATATATGTAGTTTATTAAATTCATCTATTCCATTGATACCTATTTTACCCAGTGGAGGTCAAGAGGTGTTTATAGCCAGCCAATAGGGTTGTTCTTAGACAATATGTCTGAGTTAATTCTTTGCTCGGATTCTTTGCTCTTTGCTTTGATCGGTTGCTTCATCTTTAGCAAAAAATAGTTTTTGCATTCGTAAATAAAATAAGTCGAGAGGACAAAACGGAGGAGGTTTCGCGGCACAGCACGCGTCTCGTTCACACCTGCGTCGGTCAGCACTCAGCAGCCATCGGACTGGTTCAGTTCCCGGTTTGCTTCACACGCCTCTGACGTCATTTGTGTAAATCAGCTTTAGAGTATTGTATTCGCATGGTGTTAATTATGTAGCTAATATTAGCTGCCTTTGGCGTTTGTTACATGTCATTATCATGATATTTCAGAAAACTAGTATTGGATGCTTAAGCCTTGGTCGATAATTTTGGTTAAAAATTCCGAAACGTGATCATTACGTTGCCTTTTACGTGTAAAGTCGTCTCCTCCGGAAATTGGCAATCATTAGAGCTGATTTATAACAACGGAGCACCGTACAAGTTACAACGATTAGTTAGTTGATTGATTTATAGTGCCGTCCGATTACTAATCATTAGATTTAATGAAATATTACCATGAAAGAATTTACAAAAGCTATGCAAATTATAGGATGTCATGCAGCACGTCAGATTGGTACTACAGTTTCACACAGTGAACTTTTAAGCAATCTACATTTCCAATTTTCTTTTTATTATCCGACAACTTCGCTACCGCTTTTAAAAGTCGTTTAGCCTCTCAATACAAAGGAACTAAAACCAAGTCAAGCATTAATTGTCAGTGAATTCGTGACTTGAGCCGAGAACCGATTCACAGAGTTTAATTCCTATTGAGTCATGCCGTTGTGTTCAAGAAATTGAATAGCGTGTTCATGCCTCTATAATAATGTAATTGATTTCTTTTCCTGCCATTTCAATGGGATAAGTCACTGGAATATGACGTTCATTTACACCCATATGACAGGGCATTATAAAAGAGCTACCTCTTTGAAGTTATCACGCATTTAAAAATTGTATCACGCTTATGAGAGAGCACTGACATACATTTCTAAACGTGACTTACTTACAATTTTTCTTACCATTTACATAGGTAAGTGGATGGTAAGTGGCTAATGTGCCATGATTGCTACAATATGGCTGCATCTGATATGCACAGTTGTAGGTTGTTGAACCGCTCGCTTACTAATAGACAAATAATAGCATAGGATTATTGTACTTCATAAAGCAAAGGAAGTCTGCTTTACTTCATGGAAATCTGTAGAGCCTGCGCGTGCGTATGCATTCGGATATCCGGTGGTAGGCTCCCGTCAATATCAATAGAGAAAGTTCAATTTTTTGTACTTTTGTTAGTTCACTTCGTACTTCATGATATGCCTTTGCGTAACTTGCTCATGAGAACCTTATGTATATTATCGAGTAGCGTTAATTGGTGTAATGTTACAGGAGAATAATTACATGATGATCGCTCTATGATATGTAGTTTACGAGTATGTCCTAAAACTTCTGTAACATTTATTTAGAACAGATTTTTCCAGCTACGCCTAACTAGGGCATGCAGTCGATACTGCTTCTGAGTACCGGGAATTTTCGGACCGATACTGGCATAGAACCGGGAATTCCCGGAACTTTCGATACTTTCGATACTACCATAAATTATCACAAAACAAGGCAAATACATTACAGAAAGTATGAAATAGACCAACTATTTGACATAATATATAAAATGTCGCGTAATATTTCCACACAGGATCATAAATTCATGATTTTTAATGAACTTGTGCAATAATTCGCATCGTTCCAAATTTCAAACTTTTATTGTAGTTCAACGCGAAGGGCCGGCGTATAGGTTTTACAGTGATAGCGTGGGACATCTTGTCTGAAAATACACTTCGAAAAGCTGTTTTTTTGTATCGTGATAGCAATATTTTAGAAGATAATTTTATTTTTATAGCAATTAAATGCCTCAATCAATTTATTACTACAAGCAGTTTCTAGAAAAAAGCCTTGAGGCTTGGTCAGAGGGACAACAAAGTGATCCTTATCATCTTTTTAATATGTAGTTCTTTTTAACCATTTATTCGTGCAAGTTCCAAATGAGAGTACAAATATGTTAAAAGTGTCTCATAAATACCTACTTCTGGATTGTCTCAATCGACCAACCGATCAAACAACCAATCGACCAACCGATCGACCAACCAATCTACCAACCAATCGGACAACCAATCGACCAACCAATCGAACAACCAATCGGCCAACCAATCGGACGACCATTGAACCGATCGATCAAACCAATCGACCAACCGATCGACCAACCAATCGACCAACCAATCGACCATTCGATCGAATAACCAACCGATCGACCAACCAATCGACCAACCAATCGGCCATAAGATCGAATAACCAACCGATCAACCAACCAATCAACCAATTAATCAGACAACCAATCGACCAACCGATAGACCAACCATCGACCAACCGATCGACCAACCTATTGATCAACCAATCGACCAACCGATCGACCAACCGATCAACCAACCAATCAACCAACCAATCGTCCAACCGATCGATCAAACGAATCGACCAACCGATCGACCAACTAATCGACCAACTGATCGAACAACCAATCGACCACCCGATCAACCAATCAATCAACCAATTAATCGGACAACCTATCTACCAACCAATTGACCAACGCATCGACCAACTAATCGACCAACGGTTCGACCAGCCAATCAACCAACCGATCGGCCAACCAATCGACCAACCGATCAAACAACCAATCGACAAACCGATCGACCAACCAATCGGATAACCAATCGACCAACATATCGACCAACCAATCGACCAACCGATCGATCAAACCAATCGACCAACCTTCGACCAACCAATTGACCAGCCAATCGACCAACCGATCTGCCAACCAATCGACCAACCGATCTAACAACCAATCGTCAAACCGATCGACCAACCAATCGACCAACCAATCGGATAACCAATCGACCAACATATCGACCAACCAATCGACCAACCAATCGACCAACCAATCGGACAACCAATGAACCGATCGATCAAACCAATCGACCAAGAACGCGAAGGGCCGGCGTATAGGTTTTATAGCGTGGGACATCTTGTCTGAAAATACACTTCGAAAAGCTGTTTTTTTGTATCGTGATAAGCTTATAATTTTATTTTTATAGCAATTAAATGCCTCAATCAATTTATGAACAGCAGTCTCAATATCAATTTATCAAAGCAGTATCAATTTATTAACAAGCAGTTTCTAGAAAAAAGCCTTGAGGAACAGAGGGACAACAAAGGGTCGTTATTTTTAATATGGCATACGCAGTAACCTCACCTCAACGAATAACAAATATAAATCTATCAATTGGTCAATTGGTTGGTCGATAGGTTGGTCGATTGGTTGGTTGATCGGTTGGTCGATTGGTTGTTCGATCGGTTGGTTGATTGGTTGGTCGATCGGTTGGTCGATTGGTTTGATCGATCGGTTGGACGATTGGTTGGCCAATTGGATGTCCGATTGGTTGGTCGATTGGTTGGTCGCTCAGTTGGTCGATTGGTTGGTCGACCGGTTGGTCTATCGGTTGTTCGATTGGTTGAACGATCGGTTAGTCGATTGGTTGGTCGATCAGTTGGTCGATTGGTTGTCCGATTGGTTGGCCGATTGGTTGTCTGATTGGTTGGTCGATTGGTTGGTCAATCGGTTGGTCGATCGGTTCATTGGTTGGGTGATTGGTTGATCGATTGGTTGGCTGATTGGTTGGCCGGTCGGTTGTCTGATTGGTTGGCTGGTTGGTTGGTCGATCGGTTGGTCGATCGGTTGGTCGATTCTGGGTTCTGGGTGGGTTGGGGATACTGGGTTCGGTACCTCTTAGTATTTCTATGTCTCCAACCACCGTCCTCTCCGTGCGTGTGGTTCATGATAGGAAGATCCTAATCTTCCTATCATGTTTCCTATCAGCCACTAAGAGCCTCCAGTTTACTGTCCAGAATCCAGTTCCATACATCAAGATTGGACTGACCACAGTCTTGGTTTTTTCACTAATTATCTTGGTATATAAGATTTAACGGAAAAACGCTGAGCATTTTAGAGAATTATGAATTCTTCCCCTCTGCCGTTGGTGTCAATGACAGTGGAGTCAAAAATCAAAATTTAGCAGCCATAATCCTGGTGCTTATGAGGTATATTTTATATTACAGTAAACCCAGACATTCAATTTTCTTTCTTTTTTTATGAAACTAAACTTTGAACTGAAATATAATACGATTATCAGAGTAGCATAATTAATCTACTGTAACTCATTAAAGCAGAACAAATTTTATTGGAGTGACAGATTCATCAATTAATTGATCTTCAAAAAAGCTGGTAAATAATATTTAGAAAGAATAAGTATAAATACTCAAAGTAAAAATAGGATTTTTTATACTAAAACCTCGAAATTGTGATCATAAAATACAGTGTAGTGAACGAAGTTCTTGTTACATTCAGAAATATCCGCACTTAATTAGAGAAGTAATCTATTTAATTCGAGTCTCGAAAGTATCAAAAGTACCGGTTTTGTGGTGTGGAGAACCGGGACTGAAAATATTCAGAAGTCTCGGGAATTCCCGGTACTTTTGATACCGGTAATTCCCGGTAGCATGCCCTACGCCTAACCAATGAAAATGATTGTCATAATTATAATAAATGCGAAATTAAGAATATTTGTTTGTTTATGTGTCCTTAAATCAATCTGCGACAAACGAACGGATCAGCATAATTTTTTGCAAGTTTTAGACCTGGAGATTGAGGCTACTTTTGATCCAGGAAAATCTAATATTTCTCCTGAATCGAGGATGTGAAGCGAGGATTTAACGCGGATGAAGTTTTGGGCATCAAGTGATAAAATGAAACCTGTTGTACTACATACTAGATCTTATAAAGATTCATCTAAGTCATTTTTTATTATAACTCACTCTTATTACTTAACAGTTTTTTTTTGATGCTGTTATATTCACAGTATGCCTATTGCCTACCTTATGCAAAAGGTCGAAATTAAAAAAAAATGGGTGTATGGTGCGTAGTATTAAACAATTTAATTCGAACTTTTCTAGAGCGTTCTAAAAATATATAATATGGAGAAAAATGCCAATTCGAAACAAACACGAACTGGGTTGAGTACTTGGTGCATAAGTGTTGAGTTGTTGACCCAATTGACCTGATATTTTATAAAACCAATCATGCGAGTTCAACTGAAATTCAATCGTGACTGCTTTGAGGCCTAAATGAGATTAAAGTGGTTAAATATTCAAGTTATTGTACAGGTCTGCTTAATAACGTAATGTCAACATTTTATCTCATTCTTTACAACGGCTGTCAACAGTAATCATAATTCAATTTATTGTGTACTTTGTACATTAGCGTGGTACTTTGTGCTGTTAATTGTGTCAAATTGCATAGCTTTCTCTGCGGGCCTGTTGCGAGATGTTGCGCCTACGTTCCATGAACATTATTTATTACATACTAGCTGATGCCTGCGACTACGTCCGCGTGGATTGAGGTTTTTTGGTTCCCGTGGGAACTCCTTGATTTTCCGGGATAAAAAGTAGCCTATGTGCTATTCCAGACTATAAACTATCTCTGTGCCAAATTTCAGCCAGATCCGTTTAGCCGTTGGCGCGTGATTGAGTAACAAACATTCATACATCCATCCCCATTTTTATCCCGGAAAATTCAAGAGTTCCCGCGGGAACAACAAAACCTCGATCCACGCGTACGAAGTCGCGGGCATCAGCTAGTAGTTTATAATATTAGTAAGATTAGTAAGAAGTAACAAGATGCCATGTAGGTACGTGTACAGTGTAAATGTAATAAATTGAGGAGGCTTGGTATTTTAAATATAACCTATTTGAATGTAAGTAAAAGGAGAGCCTTCCTAAAAACGTACCTAAGTATAGCATTATAAATACAGCTCAAACTGCTGAGTCAGAGTTTACACGGAGGTTTTCTTTAATTACAATAAAGACCTCAACAAGAGATTTTCATCAATTTCAAAATTTAAATAATACTATCTGAAGTCTGAACCGCCATGGGTAAAAGGAACCATTCGAACAAAATTTTAAACGTTTATGGTTTTATCTTTTTTTTAATTTAGTTGCAGCAAACGCTTCTAATAAAACTTGTCGCACGTTACACGATACCTAGCAATACAGACATCAATGAAACACAATCATAGTTTTCCTTTCCACCGCGTATTTATGACATTACGTCGTAAGAATACGTAAATATCAGCGTACCTAGCCGTTATTTGATAAAAGCTAGAAGCCATCTAAAATCTCTTAAGGCAAATCGTTTTAGCTTCTACTTTATTTAATGTAGGTAGGATGTTGGTCTTGTGCCACTTAATATATTATTCTAGTGTAGTTTTTTCCATATTATATTTGACTAGCTGATGCCCACGACTTGGTCCGCGTGGTATAAGTTTTTTTGATTCCCGCGGGAACTCCTCATAGCCACTCTCCAGGTCCTCAACTATACCCAAGGCAAAAATCACGTCAATCCGTTGCTCCGTTGCGGCGTGATTGAAGACATACCAACAAACCAATAAACCAACAAACAAACACACTTTCGCATTTAGTATAATATTAAATTAGTATAATAATTAGTAGGTATACCTATGAAGGCAATCTCCTTTTCTCAAATTTTTGTATTCCGTGCACGTTATGACAATCTTTATGGACTGGTAATAATTCTTTACCTAAGCATCTTAATTCTCAGCCTGCCAAACATCAAAATATTCTTATCCTTAGCTACACACAAACACATTACGCATGTAGTTAGTACAGTAGTTAAAATTTACATCTAACGGAAGGTTTTAAAATGTAAACTAGGCCGTTAAAATATTGAAAGTAAGTAATGTTAGGATTCAAACATTTAGCTGGACGTTAACGGATACAAATACAGAGTACACATTAAAATATTAATTGACTTCAATGAAGCTCATATCACCGAAATGTTTGTATGAAAGAATTTCTCACAAAACCCTATTAAGCAATTTAGGCCGGAGACGTAAGCAAGTCGTCAGTTACTGATACGAATATTGTCGCCCACGCTGCAATCACGGACAGGAAGCCTCAATACACGTCATGCATATTGTTCTCCGGTGCAGGCTTGAAAGAGTTACAAAAGACTTCATGTTTAATTTAAACCATATTAGACCGAATCGATTCCGACCACGCACTAGGAATTTGCTTGCGATGAAAATTGCTGTTATTTTCTCACGGCGCGCGGCATATGCTGTATGATCTAGTTCACTATCAGTTTGTTGGTGTTATGCATATCATATCATTTACGTGTATCTCTGACATTTATGTAAAAATGAATATAAAAAACATTGAATGTAGAGCACAACATATTTTAGTGCATGGATCATTCTACATATTGTAATCTCAAACACAATATATTTGGCTGAACATATTTACATAGGCTGAAACGGACAAAATAAATAGAGAAGAAAACCACAAAGCGATAGGGTTTTGATGGATAAAAATAACATGCAGTGTATAGCTGCCCAGTAGAATAAAAAATATAAGTCTGCTCTTATAATAGTGGTGAAGAATGGTTCAACAATGGTCTGTATACGTCTCGTTACACTTAATATTACCTTAGGGCCTTAGGGTATGCATAGTAATATTGCATCGACGCCCTTTGTACTTAGCTACTTGGTCGACAAGTGACCTTTAGTTGTACTTTACTCGGTAGGGACTAGGGAGTGTGCGGGATGCAGTGAACCCAGTTTTTGTTCAGGTATCGCCTTATGGAGCCAATATAAAAATGTATTATATACTAACTAAAAAACCTAGAGTTATCTTACACATCATTTAAATATCAAATATATCCAACTCAAAAAATATTATATTTACTCGAACTCGAACAAAATTACCAGTGGAATAAATTAATAACTATTATAAGAATTTGACATTTAAATAATAAACCTTGAATTCATTAAAAGAAAGTTTTTTTTTCTTTTAATTTTAAATCGTGAACTTTTTGTTTGTCCTTTAGTAATTCTCCATTACTTATCGGTTTAAGAGTTGCTGTCTACTAAGGTTTCCATACTAACTATTATAAATAATTAGTATAACATAATATATTATCTAAAAAAACACTGATTGAATTAATAACATCGATATCGTTTTTAACATACTCAATGAGCTATTTGTCGGTTTCTTTATTATAATTATAGTTAGCACATTAACCTAGCAACCAGCCACCAGACCTAGTGCGAAGCACTGGTTTATTTTCCGAAATGACATGCTTGTATTGCCACCGCGGCAGCTTGTATATGTCACCGTAAGATTGTAAAAACCGTAAGATTCTAATCTAACGCTTTTTTTTTCGATAGATTGTAAACAGTCGAAGGATTGTGAACTGTTCAATGTTTTAAGTGTCAATTTTGAAATATTCTTGTATTTACGTTTTCTTGTCTCTTTCTTGTAGGTTAGGTTAGGGTTCGACATAAATAACCAAGTAGTGTACGCAAGCACAAGCACTTAGGTTCTATCGGGTTAATAAACCTAACAGATTACAATCTAAGTACCGAAAAATAATCCGTTATATTGTAATCATTCGACAGTTTACAATTTGGCGAGTAAGATTATAATCTAACGGTATTTACAATCTTACGGTGACATATACAACAGGTATGTTGCCTTGATATTATAATCATTAAAATACAGTCACTTGAGGCTACTAGTAAAGTGACACTGGAAACATCGACAGAATTTGTAGTAAAAGCCGTAAGCAGTTCTGCATGTACAAAAAACCAGTCAGACAATTTGGAAGGAGTATTTAATGTGTCATGTGGCGTCCGTATCAGCAAATTTTGTCTGTTTACTGAACAATCTACCATATTTGCATTTAAATTATCATCCTATTTGCATTAGATAGGCTCATTATTTAAATATCCGCGAAAAAGTGTGTCTTGGATTGAAAATCTTAATACTAGCAAATAGCAATATATGTATGTATCCTAAAACAAGCAAATATGAGCTCTAAGCTGACAAACTTGACGTTAGCTTTAGAAGTTCTCCTTCTAAATAAAAAAGTGATGCATGGTCAACCTACTCCTCAATATAACTGTGTGTATGTAAGTATTGATATATTGTACTCCATGTGCGTAATTGGTATTATTAATTGCATATCATTCTAAATGTCAACATGACACGTAAAGGCTATTGTTACGCAGCTGTTAATATCAATTTAATTGTTTGTAAACTACTTACTGTATAATATGCTGTAATCATGCCATTTTCGGTAGCTGATTAGACTCACTAGACATGCGCAAAACAGTACTTTAAAAAGTGATGTCATATGGCATTACATTTCGTACTAAGTAATATTACATTTTACCATCACTCCGAACATCACCCGAGCAGCGAGCTGGCGCGCTAGTGACGGGCTGACGGCCATAGTGCGCCATGTAATGAAATGAAAATATGTTCGGGTGTGATAGAGACATTTCACATTACTTGAGATACTACATTACATGAGATAGCGAGACATCGCAAACGATAATATGGAGCTACAATACGAGCACTACGAGTATCTCTCTCTCACTCTCTCTCGCACGACTTACGTTTCTCAAACCACGCACCGAGATATGCCGAATGACATGACCGAATACCGAACAGAATTACAGATTTCAGGGAGCGCGAAACGCTGTCCGCGTCATGTTTTAGTGTGATGTGTCATGCTTGATTTTGTCGTGTAATATGTAATGCTACAGTACGCGGTCGGGTAATATTACGCGTAATGCATCAATCGCATTACTTACACAATATGTCTAGATTAGAGTAACATGAGTTATTAGAAACTATGTACTTATGATTAATAATGAAATCTTGCTGTACGGTAAAGGAAACATCTTCATTGGTGAGAATATCTGCATGTCTGAGTGATGCGTGTGAAGTCTGCCGGTTCGCACTTGCCTAGTTTGGTGGACAATGGCTTAATCCATTCTCATTTTGGGAGGAGATTCGTACTCAGTATTAAGCTCGATATGGGTTCATACTTGATAAGATGAGTAGGAAGAGTTATCTACCTAACATATTTACGTAAAAACACATACACAACATAATCCGACCTACTGTTATAGTCAACCAATACGTTGTTAAAAGTCTCATGAAATAGGTATACCTATGACTACATCCTTGACAATTATTTTCAACCGACTTCAAAAAAAGGAGGAGGTTCTTAATTCGACTGTATTTTTTTTAATGTTTGTTACCTCAGAACTTTTGACTGGGTGGACCGATTTGGATGATTCTTGTTTTATTGGAAAGGGCATACTTCCCATGTGGTCCCATATAAATTTTATCGAAATCGGTCGAGCGGTTTTTAAAATATCAACAATAAAATAAGTACTTTGTATAGCGTGTGCTTGTTGTTGTTGTTGGCGCGGGAGTTTGAAGTCGGTTGTTTAAAAAGGATTTTTTATATTAAATTATAATCGAATTAGCAAGCAAATTAGGCATTCTTTTGTCTCCTACCTGTTCGATTGATTTGAATTTGATGCGCGTTTGACGTGGCGGCAATGTCTTTAACCTACGAGTATCATATCCCGGCAACGGCATCCGCTGTGTATAAAGTTATTAAACTTTGTATCAAGACGGGTATTTCTCGTTCATATGACGACTTGCGTACCGTTCTCTTACCGGCCTTTCACTGTAGTAAACTTAAGTTATAGTCAATATTCTTGTAGGCTTTATGATCGCTTCAAGGTATCGTGATTTAGCTAAATCTACAAAGATTAGTGTCATGAATAAGCTATAAGATTAGATTTGGCATTGGTTTTACAATCTTGTTGACGTGGGCCTTTTTTTTTTAATCTACTTCAAGTTAGCCCTTGACTGCGATCTTCCCTGATGGTCAATGATGATGCAGTCTAAGATGGTAGCGGGCTAACCTGTTAGGGGCATGGCAGTTATATTAAACCCATACCCCTATTCGGTTTCTACACGGCATCGTACCGGAACGCTGAGTCGCTTGGCGGCACGTCTTTGCCGGTAGGGTGGTAATTAGCCACGGCGGAAGCCTCCAGGCCAGACCAGGGAAAATTCAGAAATTATAAATTCCCAAATTGACCCTACCGGGGATACACACTGCGCCACGGAGGTCGTCAAGAGAGCTATGAGCAGTTAGTAGCTCTCACTCTAAATTTTCTTTATAATTTTAAGTACTTCATACATTAGTTACCATTTACATTCGATGGAATGTCTTACGGTCGTGAGTCGCGACCTAGTGAGACGCAAGACAGTGCAATAGCGTGCACCAGATAATATAATATTATGGTTCCGGACACCGGGACGGATGCGCCGGTAGAGAAGCAAATGGTAAATAGCCGTGTCCGACGCCTACCGGAGAAAACTATCAGGCAAACGCCGTAGATGAACTCTAAGCTTCTGTTTCCTGTACATGCGATATAGGTACTACAATATTATCAACTGGCCCGTGCATCTTGATTTTATTAGTAAAATCCAGTACTAATGAATGCTGGCATTGGTTGAATGTAAATGGAAAAAATTGCGAAACGTCCATAGTTTGACTATTAATTATTAAAATTTTAAAGCTTTACCCGTGATAATATGAAATAATTATTTATGGTGACTAGTAGCTTTTCCTATCTTTTGTTAAGTAAATACTTATTGACCACTTACCGAAATGAATAATGAATAAAGCAAATTTTTATATTAAATTATCACCCAAACTGTAATCAAATTATTTCTTGGTAATCGAACGGAAGCTTGATAAAGTCGTATAAATTTTAGTGGTATTCAAGTACTTACTTATTTATATTTTGTAATTCTGAAAAAAAGAGCAATACTATAATGTCTCATTTTGTACCTCTATGTTTCGAAGAGCTATCCTCATGATTTACTGAAAGCGATGTTTCTTTTTTTGAAAATTGAATAATGTTTACTGTATCCACCAAACAAGTTCTCGAGGTAACAATGTACGGGTTATATTTAAAAGTGCACCCACAATAGAGTCTTTATTTTCGTTTTTCGTGTCTAGCCATACCTTGGTGTAAAGTGAGCGCGCGTGACCGACTCAACAGCCCGAGATGGACGTAGATTGCTCTCGGTGCGGAGGGCCGCTTCCATTTCCTTAGGGCTGCCGATCTTCTAAAGCTTCTAAACTGTTTCGTTGCGACTTGCGTCCATTAGGAATTCATTTGCCACGATCCAGTAGTTCTATGCGACTCGCTGCGCTGCTTCATACGTCCATATTATGGGGGGTATCCTAACCCTGCGCTTTCCAGTTCAAGTCGCCATTGCACCATCTTGGGAGACTTGACTATTAGTTCTTCAAACTAAGGACCCTGTCTATATTTCAGCTAAAACCGGATCCGGCGTTAGGTTGTGTTGCCCAGTTTGCCACATTAATTGATGTAATTACCGAATGACCTAATTGACTAGGATACATATTTGGATAATAACTATCTGCTCCATCACTCTTCCATCACTCATGATTAACAGAATAAATCATTCTGTGTACGTGTGAGATCGACTTGGATAACACATAATCTTTTGGCGACCCTAACATCAGGGTCATTTCATGTCTCTTAATACTATTACGACGATGGTAAAGATGCGTACGTTTTAAATTACATACAATTTTACCTAATGCCTCTTTCAATCCTAAAACGAGAACTTATAGTTTAGAAGCCAACCCTACTTTTAAGGGCTTTTAATCAGTTTTATATTGATAATAATTCTTCTTTTACGTATTTAATTATAATAAAGTGATTACATGACTTAAACGATGCACTTTCTGTTGATGTAGTGATTTTATTGTGTGGTCGGGTCTCAAGCAAAGATAACAAAAGTTAAATTACTGCCAATTTCCTATCAAAAAGTTATAATATTATTTGGTACCGTTTAATTGTTGTCTATCTGCTCCCTCATGAGTACTATAGGTTATATTCTCCAAACTACAATAATAAGTACGTGCCGTGTCAAATTGTCTAACTTTCTTCTGCTGTCGGCTGATGAGTCAGTGTTTAATAGATTAAGTGGAACGCATTAATCCATATGCTGCAGCGTGTGGCGTAGCGTTGCATCAACGACTTTTATTAGCTCAACAAGTGCTCCAATTACTGCCTTTGTCCTTAAATTGTGTCCAGTATATTTAAGGAGAATTTGCATAAATGGAACGGAATAATTAAGTACTTGTCTCTGTGTGTTATAGATAATTTTTCCTAAATATATACTAACTATCCTTGTAAAAAACTATCCTTCGAGGTACGTAAGTAAGTAGATACAGTATAGCGATATCCTAGTGCACGTAATGGAGGAATAAGTCAGCTGGGTGCTTAGCTTAGCGTGGTTCTAATATAAAATCTGATTTCGCTTGCCATCTACATAAAATTACAATAACTAGTGTCGTAACACATCCAGCTACTACGTTGGTTAAATAAAGTAAGTTTATTTTGTACTTACAAGGCTTAATGGCCGTCGTACTCGTACCATACTTTATCATTATATGATTACAGTAGATAGAGTCAAGCACCACGTCTATTACAAATGGCAAAACTCTATAAAATTAGAATATTCTGAGTAGGGCAACTTTTAAATTTTGCCTTGCTTATTTGAGTTATAGATAGGTACATCAGTATATTGTCATATTCTACCAGACCCTTTAATTATTTCCACCAGACAACCCTTCTTGAGTACAAATGAAAAAAAAAAAAGACGTGTGGCACTCGGAGACTGCCGCGGTAAAGCTATTGCATAGCATTTCTTATCAACTTACCTAACACTTTGGTTGCTATGACTACTTGTGTTGTTGACTTCAAATTATTGAAAATAAAAATACTATTTTTATGAAAAGATGATTTGGAATATAAAGGCGAAATAATTTTAAAGAATTATGTTCCTGGATTCGGTCTCCACCCTCAAGGCCCGCGATAGAAGCTATGCAATAGCTTAAAAATACAAATTATTTTTCATAACCAAGTAAAATACAGTTGAAAACATGACGACAATCATGAAATTTTCAAGTAAGGCAGAAGCAGCTACGCTCATTACAAAACAACACAGAACTTGGGTGTGGAATTTATTTTCGCAATTTCCTATTGACAGGTTGTAGTATTACTGACCGCAAATGATACGAGTATGTTTAAATAACTGTCCAAGCGATGTCTGACAAAACGGGGTACCTTTTATACCTATTTCAAGAGCTTGTGAGTTGTGCGTAATCAGAAGTCATACTGCCAAAGCTTAAAGCAATACTTAAGCAATATTACTCAATATGACAGTTTGATTTCACGTACCTTGACGTTCCTAAAATAAGGATTATGATTCCAGAACACGAAAGTCAATAATAATGAAACAATATGGCTTTAAGCGCTGGCAGTACGGCATCAGGAGCTTTTATCAAAATGTATTACTGTAGCGAGAGATGTCAAACCTGCCGGTCGATTTACAGGTTTGCTTGGTTTGTTTTTCTAGATCGACTGAGTGTATTTGACATACTTTTTAACTAGTTTACATTTACTTCTAAAATTTTGTAAATCTAAATATTTAAATCTGAATAGGTAATAAAAAAAAATCCTCAACAGTAATTTCAACGAAGCATGACTATTAGAGTCATGCCTATCTACCGGGAAGCTCGTAAGCTCTTTGTTACTCAAAAGTTATATCTAATATGTAAAAGGAGCCATACAGTTTGATTTATATCAATATCTACTAGCTGATGCCCGCGACTTCGTACGCGTGGATCGAGGTTTTGTGGTTCCCGCGGGAACTCTTTCATTTTCCGGGATTAAAAGTAGTAGTAGCCTATGTGCTATTTCAGACTATAATCTATCTCTGTGCCAAATTTCAGCCAGATCCGTTAAGATGTTGCGGCGTGATTGAGTAACAAACATCCATACATCCATCCATCCATCCAAACTTTCGCATTTATAATATTAGTATGATTACTAAGTACGAGTATTATTAATTATCAATGTACCTACTGTACCTTGTTGACAGTAAGTATGATACTATACCTATTACCAATATTATGTATAGCTTCTTGTAACACACCTGTTACTTTATAAATGCTTTTAAATTATGTAAGAAAACCCTGCTATAAAAGCACAGAATACTTATTAGGACCGGACATAGATTGATTTGAGTATGATTTGAGTAATGAGTTTAACTGTTGAGATAAGGTATATACGGTCACTTGTCTAAGGTATTGACTTATTTATTATGGTTACCGTACTAAATGCCGTACTATCATAAATGCTAAAGTGTGTCTGTCCGTCTGTCTGTCTGCCTGCCTGTCTGCTACGTTTTTGGGGGCTATCTTTTCAATCGATTCTAATGAAATTTTGTAGAGAGATCGGTTGCATCCTGGAGAAGGACATAGGTACTATGTCTAACCTACTCCATATCCCAGAAAATTAAAGAGATCCCGCGGGAATAAAAAAAATTAATCCACGCGGATGAAGTCGCGGGCAAAATCTAGATTCTAGCACGTAATAGTCAGTTAGTAGGCTCAACCCCTGATTTTCATACTGTTGCTTACATTTACGTTCAGTTTTACACTCGTGCAATTATTTTTTAGTAGGTAGTATTCGTCCTAAGTTTTGTAGCCACAATCATATTATAGTATTCTCTGACTGTTTATCTATTTTTCTCTTAAATTTATGTCTCTTTGTCCCCAGATGCAGCGACAAGCGCGGTTGCCGGTGCAGCAGTAGGCGTGCCTCTTTCGTGGGAGCCCTTCTACTGCGTGTTGCAGCAGGAGCGGCGGACCTTTTCTGCCTACACTAGTGAAGACTTGGCCGTAAGTTTCTTAAGTTGTTCTTTGTTGCTTGTCCTGCTATCAGTTGACTTTGGGACTCCTAAGTAAACTGATAGCAGGACACAATGCGATAAAATATAAAGGCATAATTGCGAATCGAGCGCGCGAGTATCTGTATTCACTTCCACCGGATTACCAATACCCTATTGGTAACACGCGTACGTACTAACGTTCCATGTGACCAAAGACAATATATAATAATTAATCTATGATGTGACGTACCCAATGTGCCGTGAAATGCAAGGGTAATTAAGGGTTTATTTATTTGTGAAGAAAAATATTCAGACAAGCAGATAGATATTTTTCATATCTGAGCTGCGTACATTGTTAGTGCAGCATGTGATGTCTGAATAGTAGTACATGCGCTTATAGGTATTGTTTCATATTTTGTAACCGATCGCACAAAAACCGGACGCGGCAATCCAATTAAATCTGACATCAATAGAGCGTAACATATTTAGTAGAGCTATTTCACCCGATTCGCGAATCTAGGACTGAGCCAGTTTTAAAATCAGTTTTTACGTGATTTGTTCATTCACATGTTAGCAATTACCTACATATCAATCACATCAAGGCCGTATAGTGCCGTACGTACTTATGTACAACGAAGTAATGATGTACATTATCATTAAATTCAAAATGGAGTTTTAAAAAAACCGACTCATCGCATGGAACATTAAATAAGGCTATCGTTACTACATTTTTTGTCTATAAATTTTAGTCACTTTCCGCCAATAGTTCCGCTTTCCTAGTTTTTGAAGCAATTTAAGTTTTTTTCGAAAGCCTTGAACGTTGCTTTATTGCAAATTGGTAATAATTTGAAGCTTAGACTAAGTATGTCATACAATACAGTTCTTCTAAGTTATTCTTCCTAAGGTTCCTTAAGAAACGGGTTGTCTAGAGGAGATCAGTTTTAGTGATAAGACCGCCCTTGCGCAAGCGTTGTTTTCTGTTTTATGTTTATAATTTAGTGTTATGTTATGTGTGGCAATAAAAACTGTTTATTTATTTATTTGTTGCTATTAATCTTAAAATTGTGTTACAAACAGTACCACAAAAACCACAGTCGGTTTTACTGTGCACCGTTTTAATATAGGTAAGACATAAAACAATTACTATTATCTATCTATCTATCTATCTATCTATCTATCTATCTATCTATCTATCTATCTATCTATCTATCTATCTATCTATCTATCTATCTATCTATCTATCTATCTATCTATCTATCTATCTATCTATCTACAGTTTTTAAATATATACCAGGTATGTTCAAATATCGTTCGTGTGGATTTTATGCAGCCATAGATTAATTATAAATATATATTGTCTTGATGCAGCCTAGAATCTTAAAGCTTGCATAGGTTTTTTCTACATTAATAATTATACCTACCTGAGTTATACAGAAGACGCAAGCCAAGAAACGATTTTCTGCAGTTACACTCGGGTGAATCCAGTGCGGTTCAGTAGTCAGAATGTGATTTAAATATCTAATTGCGTACCTATTATTGTTTTTATTAAATAATCCATGTTGCAGAAAAATTCGCGTCAAAAAGGGCTCTAGTTTAAATTTCAAATTTATTTATTTCAGACAACATTTGTGGTCTACTTTAGTGTTACTTACAATACAATCTTAATAACTAAGGTTTTGGTAACAATTTTAACTTAATCTATTTTAGTACCTAAAAACTAAGTTTATGGCAAATTAGTTTTATGGCCACTAGTGAAAGCAACTGAACTCGTCATTTCGGTATGAGTACCGAATAGAGAGCGAGATGAATGCGTGCGCGCTCTCTCAGCGTTGCGTAGCGATTCATTTCTGATTATCATCATTACAGTAATAATTGTAGATAAATGGCAACACGTGCGTTACATCATTTTGTAGCGCAAACGTTTATATCTTTTAAGTTTTTTCGGTAAAACTCTACGACAAAAAATATAAAGCCACAATGGCCGCTGAAGTTAGAGAGAAACTTCTAAAAACATCTACTTATGTAGGTATATAATGGTATAATTATATAATAATTGGTAGAATAAATATAATTTAAAAGTCGTAAAAGTTAGTAGAATATTTAAGTTAGTAGTAGTAGAATAAATAAGTTAGTACTTAGTAGCTATAATATAGGATCGAACTTGTAGGATATTGGACGTCGAACTGAAAACCAATAAAACATTAATGTGTGAAAATGTTGGCACGGGTAAGGTCAATGCGCTATTTAGCTTGTTTTATCGTACAGGTTTTCTGCCTGCCTATCTTTCTGAAGAGAAGTACTTATGTGCAAACACAATCGCTCACAGTGTAGGCGTATGCGCCGGTTTTCTGCATAAATCAAAACGGACCGTTCAGCTCTGGTTTACCACTGTAAAAGACTTAAATCACACAAAGTTGCTTTTGAATATTGGTAAAATTTAAGTATCTTCCTAAATTCTCAGGCAAAAGTTATTGTCTTCACTTTAGTATTCCGGTACGATGCCGTGTAGAAGCCAACCAAGGTATGGGTTTAATATAATATTATGACCAGATTAATTTTTAATTTTTTAAGTTTGTATGTTATAGTATTCTTATTTCCTTAGATATAATAAATTATTGTTTTGTGTCTTACCTATTATGTATAACACGGTGCACAGTAAAACCGACTGTGGTTTTTGCGGCACTATTTCTAACACAATTTTATGTTAATTTTGTAAGATTAATAATAATAATAAAAATAATTAAAAAAAATGGGTAAAATCAGATTCAAAGGCTAACTTGAAGTAGAATAAGACAAAAAGAATTGCCTATCACCAGTACATAGGATACATCACTGAATCAATGAATTGAAAAGTGTGTTATAGTCTTTAAATAGAACTAAGCAAGATTTGTTCGTTTTGAGATTTATTCAGTTGGGACACCATTCTTTATATTATAGAATCTAGTACCTATTTATCTGTTTAATAATCCGTTACAGCAGTAGCATTTTAATACACAAAGGATATTATGCAAAATACTATTCGTGTTGACGTGTTGATTATAGTAATAAAGGGACTACACTACTTACTGCACTGTGTAATAACTAGACGCAATATAAATGTTGAGTACCTACCTCAAAGACTTCACGGAAGTAGTTCTTTAAACCGTAGTCCGTAACATTTAAAATCCATTTAAAAGGAGCATCAAACTATTTAACCTCCTTGCATTAAAACCCTTTGTGCGTAAAGCAAATGTAAATTGGAAACCAGTCCAGTATTTACCGTCTATCTTATCGAACTTCGAAGGAATAGAAGTGCTAGTAGAATTAATGGCGTGCATTAGGTGCCACAATAATTATTGTATGTTAAGTTAATGAGAATGTCCGAGTTTGGACTAATCATTTTGTAACAGTAAAGAGTATACTTAATTTACTTTCGGGGAATTCTGAATGAAAAATATATTATAGTCCACATTGATTTAGGTTTTGAAAATCTCGGCGAGCTCTTTGATCTCTCCAAGATAAAAAAAAACCGGCCAAGTGCGAGTCGGACTCGCGCACCGAGGGTTCCGTACAAACATGTAGTAAATTTTAAATTATTATAAAAACTACTTACTAGATCTCGTTCAAACCAATTTTCGGTGGAAGTTTGCATGGTAATGTACATCATATATTTTTTTTAGTTTTATCATTCTCTTATTTTAGAAGTTACAGGGGGGGGGGGGGGGACACACATTTTACCACTTTGGAAGTGTCTCTCGCGCAAACTATTCAGTTTAGAAAAAAATTATATTAAAAACCTCAATATCATTTTTGAAAACCTATCCATAGATACTTACCCCACACGTATGGGTTATGTTCTAAGTATGGGGAACCCCAAAATTTAGTGTTTTTTTTCTATTTTTGTAAGAAAATCTTAATGCGGTTCACAGAATACATCTACTTACCAAGTTTCAACAGTATAGTTCTTATAGTTTCGGAAAAAAGTGGCTGTGACATACGGACGGACAGACAGACAGACAGACAGACAGACAGACATGATGAATCTATAAGGGTTCCGTGTTTGCCAAATTTGGCTACGGAACCCTAAAAAACGTATCAGTCTCTAGTTTCTCAATTATATTATATGGAGAAAAAGAAAAAGTCGATCTATTCACTGTTGCTCTGTTGCTAGTTGCTACGTTGCTGGTTTTTCCTTCTATCAAGAAGGAAAAACCAAAAAGCCAATAAACACACACATTTTTGCATTTTTAATAAACTTTTGCCCGCGACTTCATCTACGTGGAGTAAGTTTAAAAGAAGATTTCAAAAAACTGTGTAAAACATAAAATTTTTCATTTTTCACCGAAAGTACAAATACCAAGTTTCATGGATATAACTCGAACTGCCTATTTCACCTCCTTGGGGGTGGAATTTCGAAAATTCCTTCCTTAGTACACCTCTAGGGTTCTCAAGAAATATTCTCTCAAAATTACAAACGTTTGGGCTGTAGGTTGTGTGTCAGTCACTCAGGACAAAACCTTTTATACCTAGCTGTTATTGGTAGAAGATTTCGTAAGAATTGCGGAATTATAGAATTGTAAGTCAAACCCTAATTTCATAAAGCCTTAAAGGTATTTGGAATATAAAACTTTTATCTAGTTCTTGAAATCTGATAGGAGCTATTCTAGAGTCATGAGGAACTGTAAAAGGTACGTACCTACCTACTTATCTGCATCGTATAGGTGAAGAATTATTAATTGAAGATATAGAATATGACACATGGACTAGAAAAAAATCAGACAAAAACTGAGAACGGAATTCGTCAGTTGGGTTGGTTATGAACTTACCAAACTAATAAATGTCATGTTCAACTATAAAGCAAAATTGACTTTTGGAGATAAAGGTTTAAAAAAAAGGCTCAATTTAGCCTGGTTAAAAACCACAATGAATTGTTTCAACGGTTTTGTTCATAATAATATGTATGTCTCCGTGACCATGAGCTTTGAAAGGTGTCCGGAGATAAAAATCAATTAAAATGTTTTCGTTTTTTAAATAACAAATAAGACTTAATGAATATTTATAATGTCGCTACTTGTTCTATTTTTTTAAGATCCAAAACGGAAGAGTCTATCATACTATAATATTATAAATGCGAAAGTGTGTTTGTTTGTTAGTTTGTCCTTCATTCACGCCGCAACAGAGTATCTAACGGAAAACGTGATTTTTTGCATGGGTATAGTTGAGGACCTGGAGCGTGACGTAGGCTAATTCGACTAATATGTTCCCGTGGGAATAAAAAAAAAACTATTACACGCGTACGAAGTCGCGGGTATCAGCTAACCAATTTAAAGAAAAACATGCAATACCTACTTATGTAGCTCAATTATAGTACATGTACCTAAGTTGTTTGTAATAAATAAAGGTATAATGTTTATGTTTGCTATTTGCTTAAAGTTTTCTGAAAATTCAATCGTTGCGTCATGTTTCTAATAAACAACACAAACAAAACAAAGTGTAATTATAAATACGTTTCATATAAGCTGTGTTTTGCCAATAATAAAATCCTTATTATAACTACCATTTTTTATAATACTTTTAGATTTTATTTACCTACAACTCAATAATCAAATTTATTTTATTGTTACACGCAACCCGACAGTCATTTCCGGGCTTCTATTTGGACTATAAGGTAAGATCAAAGATGTGAGTGTGTTTCAAGCGTTTTCTCACCCTAGTTTTATATTATAAAAATGTTTTGGTCAATGCACTTTGCATTTTCCTCACTATTCCATGGACTTGTTTCATTAACCACTTTTATTAGTTGTGCATAGCCTAAAATACCATTAAAATCATACTTTCCTTTAATAGTAAATGTGCTCAAGTTCACACATATTGTGTAATTGTAAGTGTTGGATGATTAGCAAGTTTGCTTTAAATTTCTAGTGTGCAGTCGTTATGTGTACTTTCTTTCCATCCAATTTTAATTTTGCAATCTTCTTCAAACTTAAGGAAGTCATTGCGAGTGGTTTGGTTATTGCTACATAAAAGTTCAATTTCATTTTCAGGTTTACCATTAGTAACTAAGTACCTATAGTTCGCGCGCGAGTTGAATGCAGAGTAAATCTATGAGTCACTATACCTTTACTATGAATAATTTAACACGTGCGTGATCTGTGAGTAGGTATGTAGTTTTAAAATTAAAACAGCGAAAATATTTGCGTGTCTGCCGACTGTCACCTTTAACGATTAACTTGATGAGCTACTGTAAATCTCAACTTTATTTATTTATATTCGGTATCTAACTGTCCTAGTATATGTAGCAAATAGCAATAAATTAATTGTCTGTCTATATGTTGTTAACAGCTGTACTTATAGCTGTTAGGGAATAACAGGTGCTCTACTTTCCTTTTGTGGACTTAATTGTAGTACTCAAATCTATTCGACATTGGTTGCGTGTCATACCCGTTTGTATGATCCGGTATTTCGTCCGTATTTCATATCCAATGCCTTTTATTGAAATGTTACAATATCCAACATTTTGTGTATCCACCTGTCATGTATTTATTGGGCAATGAGTAATTTTAGTTACCAATTAGGGATACTTTTCCCGTTTAGTTGCAATCTTACCTAGTAATGGGTGAAACATTTTTTTACTCAATATTTCCCAACTCCGAGAGGGTATGTGTGTTTGTTGGTTCATCGGTTCCCTCATAATTAACAAATTACTCATAGTTTTTTTAATAAAATGCGTATGGTTGTTTTCATCTTAGCGGTCCAATTAGCGTAGGCTATATGACGTCATATCATAATATATCATCATCATCATCACTACAGCCTATTAACGTCCCACTGCTGGGCACAGGCCTCCACTCTCATAGGAGAGCGGGAATTAGAGCTTAGACCCACCACGCTGCTCCAATGCGGGTTGGCGGGCTTTAACGATTATTATCATGTTAGTGATAATAACCGGGACCGACGGCTTAACGTGCTCTCCGAGGCACGGGGGTGAAGCAGCGCCAACTTCCAACTCCGGGCTGGCACTGAGAAGTGAGAATTTCTTAATTGAAAAACCCAATACCTAACTTTTTATGCCCGACCGGTAATCGAACCCAGGACCTCGTGATCCGCAGTCGACTATGCTAACCACTAGACCAACGAGGCAGTCAGACCAACGAGTAAGTATATAGGTATACGTAATATGTATTAATTGAAATGATATTTAAAACGAGTTTAACGTGATGCAAAATACCAAGGATGGATAATTTTACTTGAGACGTATTATTAAAGTACTACAGACTAATCCAATATTTGCATAGAGACATAGCTTAGGTATTTATTGCATGTCGGTTATCCATATTCTTGGAAGTGTTAGTAGCGGTTCAGTGCGATGTCCTAAATGGAAACACATTGGCTGATGTCACTGTCCACATGTTTAAATACGGTGAACTCTAAGCTGTTTTATAGTTACTTATTTAATTTTTGCTGTGGTTTTAATTCGAAATTAACTCGTACTTACTAATTTTTTTCCTTATATTGTAAGCCAATCAAACATAAAAGGCCAATACGTCGTAAACCTTTCGTAACCTTTTTACATAAATGCCACAATTTTTTGTAAAAGAAGGCCTTCTCCAGCCACGATTGGATATTTTTTAATCTCTGTAATATTATGCTGTGGAAAAATCTCTGTGATGGGTACATACTTTATTTAGTTATGTATGGTACCTAGTTCTCTGCCACAATACATTCGCGTGTGGTCTACACGCGAATGTTTTGTAAACCTGTGTAATATTTTTAGAGCTCGTTCATATGGTGTGATTTTGAAAAAATATAGCATGGCAAAAAACTACATGCGTGTCTTGCAGTAAAAAAGGCAGAAATGATAGATACGATACTTGCTTTTATTCAATGAAAAATCGTCCGGTTTACGCATGTAGTCGTCGAATATACACAATTTTTCATTATGTTTCAAAAGTAATATTAAATGAGCGCATAAAGTTGCCTGAATTAATTATTGACATTTTTCCATTTTCGTTAATAAAGCAACTAATCAGTTTAGAGTAAGAACACTCTGTAAATCAAACTTGCGTGTAAAGCCGCAGGCATGTGTCAGTCATAATTATATTAAAATTTAAGGCAAAAGCAGGGAGACTTCATAATATCCCGTTTGGAAACGTTTTAAATCATATTTGGGTGCACGTGCGTGAATATTTGGCAAATTACTCTGACTCATACCATGTCAGTGGGGAAATGCACACAGCAATTGTACTGATTTCTTGCAAGGGTATTATCGATTGCGTAAGTTATTTTATCTACTCCAGCATCGAAAAGTTCCAATTTCGAATTTGACAACTATATCGAATTGAACCCTCTTTCGTGTTTGCTTCTCATATCGATACAGTTCGTTGTATGGGAGCTGTATCGTTATGAGTCGTAGCTGTATCGATATGGTTATCTTCATAAATGGGATACCTATAGCTTAGCGGCTCTGGGTTCTGGCCCTTTTGGTTTTTATTAATTTATAAAGTAAAAAATTATAAAGACGTCCTTGTCGTAGATAAAATCTTGTATGCAACTGTACGTAATTAGTCATTTTAGTCATCCTATTTTGATACTCGGCAAGCCTCGTATCAAAAAACAGCACTCGAATTAAAATGACCCTCATTACGATACAGTTGCATAAATAGCTATATTACCTTTCTTAAATATACCTTGTCATATAATAGACACTGTTTAAAACATGCATTTCATTTTTCTTTTTATTTCGAATCCATTTTGCCTTTTCCTTGATTGCCCTTATCTTAGTTACTTTATACATAATTCCACATCACTACATAATATAATATTAAATAGTACTTACCTAAGTATATAAGCTAGACCTGTTGCTAGACCATGACGTGTCCTAAACTATAAAATGCTTCCTTATAATATGTAACCCTTTTTATTTAAAAGGAAGTCTTGAGTTAAAAATGCTTTTCGATTTATATTCACAGGTACGGCCTGAAGCCACAATAGACGCGTTGGAATCGCCAATAAAACAAAACTGCGTAGGGCATCTTACGAACAATATTAAAGTCCTATGTATTGTATAACATCGACTCTTATTTTGGTCTGTGTCTACATACATTTCTAGCTATCGTATAGTTCACTGTTTAGCCTTACGCTGTTTACATTCTGTACCATATGATTCTAAGCAGCTTAGGCTTCTTAGATACTTACTATGGGTTCCGAACGCAGCATTTGAGTATTTTATAGCGGTTGCCGTACAGCGACTAGAGCTTCTTTAGACGTTGTGGCTGCTAGAAGAGATGCAATAATAGTTTCTATAGCTACAGCCAACATCTTGTATAATATGATTAGTACCAGTTTCGTTTTATCTCGAATCATACAATTAAGTGCTTCCTCCGGCTACGAAGTATTCAATTAGAAATGATAGCTATCGATCATTTCAGACAAGTATCGTATCTTTATAGCTTTGCAAAGTAATATACTTCTTATAAATATTAAAGAGCTTACATAATACAATGGAGATGCTCAAAGTCAATGTCTGCATTATGCAGCCGATAACGCATTTGTTTTATGTAAAGACGTTGTTGCTAAAATTCCAAAGTAAAAATGCCGGTACATCGCGATTCACGATTGATTTATCACCTAGAGTCGCACGTATTAATAATCCGACATCACCTATGAACAGTTCTCAAGTATTGGGTAATCTACGCCTAAGACCGGTTTTCACATAGATTTACCGGTACTTGAGAGTGTGTTCTTATCTGATGTCGGTTTATTAATACGGGCCCTAGAGTTCTGTACAATCCATTAGGAACACCAAGAGCGAATATTGTTAGCCCAAAACCAAACTTTCGGCTCTCGCCTGGCGTCTTATTTGTATTATATTTTATTTAAACGAGTTGACGAGGTAAGAATAAAGCTTGAGGAATTAATGTGGGTACCTAGTACCTACTACCTACTTGTAAATTAGCTCTATTTTCTCTCGGTTAACGTCAACATAATCATGTCTTTGTATTCTCGAAAGAAACTTACACGCAGTTGTCGTAAATATTTCAGTAATGTGTTGAGTTTTGACCTCATTACTTTTCAGGAACGTGTATGACATCACCATCCTGATAAATTATGCGAGGCTAACTTTTGATTGGTGGGATACCGATTGAATATTTCCTATACATCTAGGTCATGCTTACACCAATTTTGTTCATAATATATTATATGTCTTGTAAAATGTCCGCATAAGATGCCCATGAATTATCATTTGGACGGTGTATATTTTTTGTAAAAATAAATTTAGTTTTAGTTTAAGATGTATGTAATTTATAATTCGTTGGGATCCAACGGTAACTGCGTTCTCAATAGATAAAGTAGATAAAGCCATATAAGAATCATGCCAGCTTGATTATTTTTAGCTAAAAAGCATACGTACATTATTATCGTCTATAATTTAATATAAAAAATTCTTTTTAAACAACCGACTTCAAACTCCCGCGCCAACTTTACAACAACAAGCACACGCTATACAAAGTACTTATTTTTTTGTTGATATTTTAAAAACCGCTCGACGATTTCGATAAAATTTATATGGGACCACATGGGAAGTGGTCCCATATAAATTTCAACCACACAGTCAAAAGTTCTGAGGTAACAAACATTAAAAAAAAACTGCCGAATTGAGAACCTCCTCCTTTTTTTGAAGTCGGTTGAAAACAAAAACAACGGGCTGTTTAGAATAAGAACAAAAAGTGATGATCCACATTATTGTCCATCTAATGACATACAGGACCGACGGTTCATCATTTCTGTTCAGCCCATTATGCTTTCTCTGACCTATAAATAGGTTTCTATTAGCGAGCATAGACGGAGTGTTTGTTTGTCTTTATTTCCTTCTATGTTTTTTTTTGGGTCAATCTAACCAACTAAATATAATATTTACTCGTTTTTGAGCGGTGATAGCTAGTAATTCCAATTTGGCCAGCCGCATGCAGGCAGGCCGTTGTGGTAGTTACCAAAGTATGGCCATCTTTTATATTTATTACTCTATACTATACGTTTTAAGACGTTATTAATTACATGACAATAATGGCATTGCGATGCAAGGCATGGTTTTAAAAGCAGCTAAAAATGGTTTCCGAGTGAATGTCAATCAATCAATCGAATCATTTATTTGCATAGATTGCGTATGTACATTGGTGTTACATTATTAATATTAGTAGGACCTACAATCTGCCGTGGATTGTGATGCCGCCACACTGGATCCTTCCAGATCGCAAGAGCCGCAGTAAAAGATTATCTAATCACTATCTCACAACCACGATGCTCTGCCAAAAGAAACGGCAGAGCGAATGAAAGAAGAACAGCTATGGTTTAAAAATTCATTCATTTACCTCTGTTAATAAAAGTAAAAACTTATACTATAAGCCCAGAGGCGAAATTTTTCTGATCATTATTCGCCCGATGCGACCATTCCGATGAAACGTTAATGATTCGATGAAATGTTAATGTGTAATTAGGCCAATCGGTGTCGTTTTGTCGTTATTGCTTAGGGCGCGCCAGTAGTAATTTAACTTAAATGCAGCGCTTTTAAACTTATCTTCGTTAAAATGATTCATGTGTATTTTTTTTTTGTTATGGCAGGTAATGAAACTCTATACGATTTATTGTGTTTGTGTTGAATAAGGAATTTGAAACAGCTGATCTTTATTAAACTGAAATCATGTTGATGTACCTATATTTTTTAATGGCTCACAGCTCTAGGATGTCCTAAATCAAGTAACTAATCGGATCTTTTACCAACCATACTTTTGTTTATGGACAAGGGCGAGGCGAGGTACGGGCAGGGTAGAATTTGAAATGCAGAAGGCCCAGTGGCATACAAATCTGCAGAGCGAGAAGGAGAAGATCTTTTTTGTGTATTTTTACCTTTTTTATAAAATTTTGTGCTTTTTTACAAAAAAGGCCAACCCTGGCGTTTTGTCAACGTTAACTCAGCGTGCTTTTAGAAGTAGGTATGTACCTACAAGAAAATAGGAATAAAATGGAAGGTGAAGTCTCGAAACGCGGTGTTGTGAAGAACGTCGGAGACTACTGTTCTTGAAAAATGCATAGCTTTTACGGTATCCCACTGTTGGGCAACCAATATTTTCTTATTAATAAACATTTTAGCAACATAGTGTAGTAGGTAGGTAATTTATACTGTATACAATAGTCTGTTTTCTTAACTTTAATGGATCGTCGGATTTTCATGCCGAATGTACCTAATACTCCATTTTACGAATTACGTTATAATTCAACAGTATTAATAGATGCTATAACGTCCATTCAATTTAAACATTGCGTCTATCTCGTAGAAGTGATTCAGGCCGTATTAGAAAGGACTATAGAAGGACGTGGGAACATAATTGCTATAATTGCAGTATTATGTATTATTAATTTATTAATATCATACATACCGTACCTAGTACATTGACTACTCATATCAGGTGACATTAGGTACCAACTACGATGAGTAAAGTTGCATAATTAATCATACGAGTTATTCATAAGCTTACTCAGGTATAATAGTAATTTGCCCTGTACACTGCTCTATGGGGGTTGCTACACTATCAATACTGTATCGCGATTTGTGTAGTACCTAATAACCAAAGACAATATATAAACCAGGTTTATAATTAATCTATGCTAATAACTAATTAATGTACGTAAAAACATGAAACCCAAAATGTAGGTACCTATAAGTTAATTATTCTCATTTTCATTTCCCAGGCAGCAAATAACAACGGAGAATATGCGACACGCAGCTTACCGCGAGTCAGAATAGACGGTGGCAATGCTGCAGCCAATGGCGTCCGGTTACGATGCTGGGCTGCGCCACCATCCATCACGGAAGAAGAGGCCGAAGACGAAATCGAGGAAGATGCTATTTCATTACGGGCGTTACCGTCACAAGGTAAGGCTCAAAGATTAAAAATAACTGTATTGCGATTTGCGTCAGTTTAATAAAATAATTAAAAAATCGTACAGATTATAAAACCAACGATTTATTTTGAAAGATTCAGCGCCATCTTGTGTTCAATAGTACTGCTCCTTCTATTGCCGCGCCATCTAGTAATGAGTAGAAAAACGAAAATGAATAGCGCCATCTATGGACTGCATGTGAAAGTATCCCCCCTGAAACTAGATGGCGTTAGTAACGAAACATTTTAAAGTTGCTACTACACACTAGATAGCACTATTTTATGCAACTACACAGAATAAATAACTAGGCAACTACAAAATAAACTTTTCAGGTGTCTGTTAAGACTAGTACATTCATTCGTCTTTAATTTGCTGAATTATTAATTGGTACCAAAAACAATTACTATCTTAATTTTTATAATATTTGCAATTTTTAATAAAATTAATAAGTTTTTGTTTGGATTAATTTTCTTTCAAGATACCTAACGAACGAGTAAAATTGGGTCATTAGTCACAGACCATTTCATTGATGAGAGTATTTCTTTGCTGCTGCTGCTGAGTTTTACTATGCTTGTTAATTATATTTATAATGGTTGAAATAGGGTTGAAAATTTATTCGAGGACAAATTATTTAAACAAAAACAAATTTATTTCAAAAGCATGAAAGCTTCAAAATTCAAATGATTCATACATGTTTAAGCAATGGTTAGAGGTACTTACTAATTATGTAGGTAGGCACTTACTACCCAGACCTAGAAGGTACTGTTATCACTTGATTTTAAAATGATCTAAGCACTGCCGTTTAGCAAAGTGTTTAGCATAATGTCAATTAAGGTGTAGAATCAAGACTTAAAGAAAAATAATGTTAAAATTATAGAACGTAGTACATCATTAATGAGTTCGCATTACCTACTCTGCGATTTATAAAAACAAACATTGATTATAACAGCCCTAAACCAAATGAGTGACGCTTGCGCATCCATCCGCTACAAATCGGTTATATAGTGAGTGTTACGCCCAAGCTGCATACTTACGAGCAGGAATGTTACTGAGCTTCGACTCCGATTCCGTTAAGTCGGAACTTCCGATTATTTTACACCTTCGGTTCCAATTTGTCTGAGCTCCGAAACTTTTAAATCGGAGGTTTTAAAATCGGAGGTCGAAGCATAGCAAATAGCAACGGCGGCCTGCGTCGACCGTTACCAACTGGTTCATACCCGTCGCGACGGGAGTCCCCCGCCACCCCCGCCTTCCGAAAGGAAAAAAGGTTGACTGAATTATGTTTTTATTTGTTCTTAAATAAAAAATATCTCTCTTGTGACCACTTCTGACTCTGCCTCTAACTCCGACTCTGCCTCCGACTCCGGTTCCGACTCCGAAAAATCAAATTTAAAAACTCCGACTCCGACTTCGGTTCCGATAAATTTACCTCCGTTACGTCCCTGCGCTTACGAGTGCGACTGCTTCTCCTTTACGGACGTCAGGATTATTTTTAAAAATAAAAGGTACTGTTAGAAGGATTGTTGATCTTAGCTATTTGATGCAGCGTTTTACGTGAAAGTTAAGTTAGGCTGTTTTCTTAAACATTTTCATTAAAAAAAATTTAAATATTTTCACTACATGTTTACCGTTGACTGCGACCTCATCTGGTGGTAAGTGATGATACAGTGTAAGATGGTAGCGGGCTATACCTGTTAGGGGATGGTTAGGGGTATGGTAGTAACCTTAAACTCATACCCCTAAATTAGGGGCCCTAATTGATTTCTAGGTACACGGTAGCGTACCTAGAAAGCTAAATCGCTTGGCGGTACGTCTTTGTCGGACATAAGATAAAGAAGTAAGAGTTACCATTACCATTTGAATTTCAAATGAAGTAACCATTTAGATTTTTGGAACATAAGCTGTGCATAAAAAGTACCGTCGGTAAAGTTCAGTTCATGAAGCAATACAGTATTCAGTTTTATACAGTCTGATAGCTTCGCCCCTCCCCCGTCTGGCGCAATCGAGCTAAAATGGGCACAATTAGGGTCCGGCGATTTTAATTGACATTGCTCCCTTGAAACGCGTCCCTGATGGTGTGACATTTAATCCCCTTTGTGATAAAACAACTACTACGAGCGGGCACGGATTAACTTTTGATTTTGTCAAAAAATCTACGATTATTTTCAGTTTTGTTTTGGAAAAGGTTTAATTTCACAAGCACATCACACGCTTCTTTTCAAAAAGAAATAAACAAGAAAGGAAACAATTTATGAGATAGGAGGGCGATATTAGAAACTCAATACTAAATTTATTTATTTTATGTAGGACAAGGACATATTATCTACAGTTGTCTCTTAAGCTACGTTTTGACTCTACCGCCCCGGTTCGCAAAGAAAATCCTACTGAGAAGAGCCGGTAAGAAACTCCGCAGTTGCTCTTTTCATAATAATTTAATATAAAAAAATTCTTTTTAAACAACCGACTTCAAACTATCGCGCCAACTTTACAACAACAAGCACACGCTATACAAAGTACTTATTTTATTGTTGATATTTTAAAAACTGCTCGACCGATTTCGATAAAATTTATATGAGACCACTTGGACAGTATGCCCTTTCAAATAAAAAAAGAATCATCGAAATCGGTCCACCCAGTCAAAAGTTCTGAGGTAACAAACATAAAAAAAATAAAAAAAATACAGTCGAATTGAGAACCTCCTCCATTTTTTGCGGTCGGTTGAAAAAGAGACCTTGGATTAAGTAATTAACAAAACTTGGTTAATCTGTACTAACAAGAAACACAAACAGATAAACACGCTGAATAACAAACAACAACAGTTGATACAGAAAAAGCTGAGATAATATACTGTGAAATTGAGGCTATTTTTATGAAAAACCTAAAATAACTAAAACATAAACCTATAACAAAAGCATATTTGCATTTAAAATTCATTTTGTAATTTTTATGCGATAACTTGTCTTCTAAGGGAGCCCGGAATCGATTGACGAAACCAAAATAGAAGACGTTACCGGTGCGAGACGAGACTGCATTTCTAAATTAGTTACGTTAACTTTTTCTTGTTTCTAAACGCTTTGACATATTTTTAAAGAACGTTCTACCTGTTTTTGTAGACGAAAATTCCGGGATTTGATTTCATCTTTTATTTTGAGGTATACTTCGTATAAGTGTTGGTTGAGATGTTTAAGGTTCCAGGCAATGGATAAATAGATAAGCAGGTAACTTATCAAAAATTGTTTTAATACGATATAGTAGGCAACTGGAATTTAGTTACGTAAGTAGGGTTTCATAGTTTTCCAGCAAATTCTAATATTTTAAATATATATAAGACTAGCGGACGCCCGCGACTTCGTTCGCGTGGCATAAGTTTTTTAACTCCCATAGGCATTCCTTAATTTTCCGGGAAGAACCCATTAAAAAAAACCAGTCGATCCGTTGCTCTGTTGCGGCGTGATTGAAGGACTATATAACGTCCTTTGGGATAGAATTTATAAAAACTGTGAATTATGTATTTCATAATTTAAACCGGTGGCCCAAATATCAAGTTTCACGGCTATTTAACTTGAAAAACGCCGGCCTTTTACGCCAACTTATAACCCCCATTTTACCCGTTTGGGGGTGGAATTTTGAAAAACTGTTACACACGTACTTCTTTATATTATACCGAAAGCCAAAATACCAAGTTTCGTTGTTATATAACTTGAAAATATGTTGATAAATAAAGGACATTCATCCCCTATTTCACCCCTTTGGGGGTCGAATTTCCAAAAATAGTGAAACACGTACGTCTGCATATCTAACTGAAAGCCCAAATGCTAAGTTTCATCACTATAACTTGAGAAATCAAGGAGTTTCATACAAACCTACAATCCCTATTTTACCCCTTTAGGGGTGGAATTTTGTAAAACCATGCCTCATGTACTTCTTTATTTATTACCTGAAGCCAAAATACCAAGTTTCGTTGATACAACTTGAGAAATATCTTGAGAAATGAAGGACTTTCATGTAAACTTTCATCCCCTATTTCACCCCTTCGGGGGTAGAATTTTCAAAAACTGTGAAACACGTATTTCTTTATTTTTTACCGATAACTCATATACTAAGTTTCATGGATATAACTTGAGAAATGACGGACTTTCATACAAACTTTCAACCCCTATTTCACCCCTTTAGGGGTGGAATTTTGAAAAATCCTTCCTTAGTGAGCGGTTACGTTACAAAAGGAAGCTGCTGTCAAAATTTCAAGTCTCTATCCCTAGCGGTTTAGGCTGTCAGTCAGTCAGGACTTTGAATTTTATATATATAGATGCATATTCATGCACGTCATTTCGTAAAGAAATTCTATAATGATATGAAAAGGAAATAATTTACACAAAAGCAGGAAAAGCGGACGGATGTGGTTTTTTGTGTTAAAAAACACTAGTTGGAAAAGAAAATTTTATTTTAGGTCGCACAGTTGACGTCAGTTTAGATTTCAAATGTATTAATTGATTCGTCAAAAAAAATTTTGACTCATACAGTGGACTAATTGAACGCTTGGCGCGGCTTACACATCGGTTCCTGTGAACTCGACGGACGCCCATCTATGACCTGAATACTAATGTACTCCATGCTTTATACAAAGGTAACTTATCATTCTTATAGCTTGAGGCATAAAGACTACTTTAACGTAATAAAAAGTTATAGTCATGTAGTAGTCATACGCACGACGATGCGGTTGGCACGGCATGGCGGGCTACAACGCACTTTAGGTGACTTTAAATCCCGTAATCTAATGCATTGTACAAACTAGAAATTGTCTAACTAGTTTTTTTAAAATCTGAAGTGCACTTACTTTGTTTCTGTTTATTTTCATCATCATCACCGCTCTGTGCCACTTTACGGGCTGGTCTGATAACTGATTTCATTGCCGTGTTGTTGTTCTTTTCAGGCATTTCGTGTCTTTTCTATTGTTTTTCCGGCCTTGCTATCTGCTATAACTGGGGCTCAACCAAGTTCAGACTAATAGTATACCTCACAAAACACAAGCTCAGACTTCACAAAACACGATTTCGTTGATCCTATAATGAATGGACATACCATCTCACTTCTCAGCTATTTCTGAACTGATTGGTAGCTAATAACGCAATTTACGCAATTAAATACATACCACAAGCAGGAAAATCTAGTATTATTAGGAACCAGCCACTTTTTAATATGTAAGCTTAACTATGGCATACATTGATTTACCAAATAAGGATACAACATCACCTAAAAATTAATACTCAATGTATTGGTGAGTCAATGATGGCATAAGATAACTGTTACTGTTGTTTGTTTGAGACGTTGTTGTTCAACAAACAAACAATCACAGTTTATTGTTTTTCGTCTCAATGTATGACTGTGGACTATGCCTCTAGTTAGTCATTGTAATAATTATAACCATCTTATTACATTCCTGTGTATCAATCAAACATTATGATATTAAATGTAGTTATAAGCTTTATGTATATGGCATAATATTTTAAATTTTAATATTTACGTAATACTAGCTGATGCCCGCGACTTCGTCGGCGTGGATTGAGGTTTTTAGGTTCTCATGGGAACTTTTTAATTTTCCTTTAATAGCCTATGCCTTATTCCAGACTATAATTTATCTCTGTGGCTTTCATGCAGATCCGCTCAGCCGTTCTGGCGTGATTGAGTAACAAACATCCATCCATCCATACATCCATTCATCCATCCATCCATCCAAACTTTCGCAATCATAATATAATCCATACTAATATTATAAATGCGAAAGTGTGTCTGTCTGTCTGTCGGTGTGTCTGTCTGTCTGTCTGTCTGTCTGCTACGCTTTCCCGGCCCATCTTTTCAACCAATTTTGCTGAAATTTGGTACAAGGATAGATTGTATCCCGGGGAAGGACATAGGCTACTTTTTATCCCGGAAAATTCGAGAGTTCCCGCGGGAATCAAAAACCTTAATCATCTAGTTATTAATAAAGCAACTAGTTCGTCAGTGATTGAGTTACCTACAGTAGATCGGGACGCTAGACTGATAGTGAAGCAGAAATGATGTAAAAGTGATATAAACTCAAAGTTAACTCGCTACATATTTAACTTACTTTATTTACCTATCATTGTGTTAATTTTCATAACATACATTTTTAAATAACATTTATCTACTCCAGCATCGAAAAGTTCCAATTTCGAATTTGACAACTATATCGAATTGAACCCTCTTTCGTGTTTGCTTCTCATAACGATACAGTTCGTTGTATGGGAGCTGTATCGTTATGAGTCGTAGCTTTATCGATATGGTTATCTTCATAAATAGGATATCTATAGCTTAGCGGCTCTGGGTTCTGGCACTTGATTGATTTGACTTTTTTATTAATTTATAAAGTAAAAAATTATAAAGACGTCCTTGTCGTAGATAAAATCTTGTATGCAACTGTACGTAATTAGTCATTTTAATTCTCGTACTATCCTATTTTGATACTCGGCAAGCCTCGTATCAAAAAACAGCACTCGAATTAAAATGACCCTCATTACGATACAGTTGCATAAATAGCTATAAAAGTAGTTTAAAATTTGCATGGAAAATGTTACCTGATTTACATGCCAATGTGGGAGTTTAAAGGGCAGCAGTTTATAAAGGTGAGCCAGACGGACGGCATCTAACTTGCCGAAAGCGCTGCAGTGGTTTTGTACTGTTACTAGATTACTCTATAGGTCATAAATATATTTTTCGTACCACTTGCTCAAAAAAGTGACATTCTATGCCACAATAAAAACCGGGCAAGTGCGAGTCGGACTCGCGCACCGAGAGTTCCGTACTCAAGAAGTAGGTATAATTACCTTTGTTAATGAACCGCAAAACTAACTTTGTTTGTAGAGGTTTACTGTTAATATCAAAAAATTACGTTTGTTGTATGGGAGCCCCCCTTTAATATTTACTTTATTGATATTTAATTATTTATTTTGAAAGGTAATATACAATTAGTTAATATTCTGTGAAAATTTGAACCGTCTACCTGTTACCGTTTTTAATATTGAGCAAAAAATACGAAAAAAAACACGTTTATTGTATGGGGACCCCCCTTAATATATATATTTTTTTAATTTTTAGTATTTGTTGTTATAGCGGCAACGGAAATACATCATTTGTGAAAATTTCAGCTTTCTAGCTATCACGGTCTATGAGATACAGCCTGGAGACAGACAGACAGACAGACAGACAGACAGACAGACAGCCGTTTTTACCCTTTGGGTACGGAACCCTAAAAAACGAACATAACAATAGTCATTTTTAATCTGTTAAAAACAGGGAAAGAAAATTGTACTGAATTTCATTCATCCTCTAGGGGGAGAATGTGATTTAAAGTTGGAATACCTACTTACCGAAATTTATACTGAACTACATCTGTGTTTACACCATTGAGTTTGTATATAAAGCATTAAACATCTTTTTGAAACAGGAATACGCATTTATTATGCAGTTATGATTATTAAATAAAATTACGAAAACCGACGAGGCCGTATGAGCTTGATGCCTTTGCTTTTCCGACGAAAAAATATTAGTCTAGGAATTTGCCGCGTTTTTGTTTTCTTCAAATACATAAACGTTAAGTTTATTTTAATTTATTTTTATAAATAGGTTGATGTTCTAAACAGTTCCTCAGAGGCAAGAACAGAGAAATACTCAAATCAACTCATCAACAATAAATGTAGGACAAAAATGTAACTCTCTCTATCAATAATTGGACCAATGTTTCGAATGTTAACTTTTACTTTTAATTGCCATTATTTTTAATAAATGCTTATCTCATATTATTATTGTGTTAATTTTTTCGCAAATGGCACGAAAAGTAGAGTATTTTCCTCGGTGATAAAGCTGTCTTAGTCTTGGGTGAAGTTAAATCGTCACCCGCGACAGAAGACACTGCTTTATCCCCTTGGTTAATAATCTACTATTAAGCCCGCCGGTACAATTATCAAAGTGACTCTACATCTTTTAATTGTAAACATATAGGTAGTAGCATTGACTATAAGTACCTGATATTTATGTCCTTCAAATAATACATAAGGCTTAGTTTCTGAGTATAAGAGAAGTAGAACTATATTGTTTGACAGATTTATTTACTTTGAGAGATTTAAAACGATACCCTGGTGACAAAAATACCCGATACTGTACTACTCATCCATACAGTTTTTATTTACATACATAAATAAATGCCAACGTGTCTGTGCCTGTCGGTCTTTGATACGTAGATAATATTGCATCTCGGAGATAGACATCTCTGCATTCATTTATTATTTCGGGATATTAATAAAACTTATTTTCAACTGAGGCGAAATTTGAAACTTCATCTAGTACCCAATCCATAAATCGAAGCGATTTGTTTACGGATTTTTTACGCAAGTGGGAAGCGCTTAGCGCTTTACAACCATATGTATGAAAGGATTCCTGTGTAGGAAAAATTGCGTTGGAGTCTATTTTCCATTTTCCCTGGGTGAATATCAGCGAGAGGCAGCGCTGTCGCGACGCATAGTGCTTTTGCCTATTGTTCGCCTATTGCACCCAGGGCTGCCTCAAATTACTACCTTAAATACAGTAGATGTACAAACTCAACTGGGATCTTTTTTACTTTCAGTTGATCTTATCACTTTTTCTATTGAAGCGATGAGAGGTGATGGTTAAATTGGTGATTTACGTCAACTTGATCCATATTTATATTATAAATGCGAAAGTGTATCTGTCTTTCTGCTACGCTTTAAAGGCCAATGCTTTTAGCCGATTTTGAAATTTGGTACAGAGATAGGTTGTATCCCAAAAAAAGGACATAGGCTATCCCGGAAAAATAGGATGTTCCCGCTGGATTAAAAAAAAACTTATTCTACGCGGACTAATTCGCGGGCATCATATAGTAATGAATTGGCAGAAAATTACGACACGGGGTCTCTGTAAGCTTTCAATTACATAATATACATACGGTAGGATAATATGGAATTCTGCATAATGGAAATACTGTGGTACTTGCTGAGTGCTGACAGCCCTGATGCGCCAGTTCCAATGCGACGTTTTTATGTCTGCGGATAGGGCTGGCCTGCAATGTTTTTCCTTGATACAAAACTGAGTCATAGTCTGTTTCCAATATAAATGGTATACTAGATGATTCCCGCGACTTCGACCGCGTGGACCAAGTTTTATCGATTCCCGCGGGAACTCTTGAACTTTCCGTGATAAAAAGTATGCCTATGTCCTTCCCCGGGATACAACCTACCCCTGTACCTAATTTCATTAATCAAATACCAAAAATTTGTTTAATAAAGGGCTAGAAAAACCTCACTTGTGGTAGGGTACTTCTGGTTTTTTAATGGGCAGCGTTAGTTCACATGATTGCTTAATCCAAGTAAATCTACAATAATTTAGATGTATAATCAAGTTATTAATGTTATTGGTTATCAGCAGTCGACAGGACTACGCAGAGATTGCATTGCCATTGAGATTCTAAAATCTCTGCTTATTGCCATCAGAACTGTATCAAAACAGTCCGTGCAATAATCGTCTAAGAATAGTTCGCGCGCGAGTTGAGTGCAGAGTAAATGTATGGTGACACATACATCTACTCTGCATTCAACTCGCGTGCGAACTGTAGGTCTTTAATATTCGATGTGTGGGTATACTGCTGGACATCGGCGAGCGATAGTGGTGACGCGTTGCTACTGTCTATTGTCGGTGCATATTGCAATTCAGGGCTGCCGCTGCATATCGCGTTAGTTGCATCTGACTCCATTTTTATTGTCTAAGGAGTGCTAGAGAAAGGGTATCCGAATAGGCAGTTACCAATCAGAAAAATCGATGTTGCACTGTAAGATATTTTTTTAAATTTAATTGACACTCAGCTCCTTTATCTGATGATGATAATTATAATTAGTGATGTGGCGGATCGTTAAAAATGTATATATCCGCGGATACGGATCCGGATACTTATTACGGATATACTTATACGGATTATTATTATTAATAATCATGGTCATAAAATAATTATTAGATATTATCCACCATATTGAGTTTTTTTTTAATAACTTCTTTTTAAAAGTATGAAATAGAATGCCGACCGTTGGGTTTTAGAAATAATTTAGGCATAGGCAGTAGTAATCATAATAGTAGCACAACGTCGTCGTTCGTGACTAGACTGAAAATATGTCACATTTCCCGCACAGTCCAATACCAATTTTCATTTTAATAAGCGGAAAATTACATAGGATCATCAGAACCGTTATTGGACGGCCCTGTTGCTCCGTCTGCCTTCAGTCATCGTCGCAGCGAAGTGCGGCGTTCGCGCCAGTGCGTTATGCCGCTTCCGACCCACCACACATCGGCCATAATCGGAGTTAGAATTTTAAAAAATCGGATATCGGAATCGCGTTTTATCGGAACGTTAATGCACGCGTAACTTTTCGCGAAAAAGTTTCACGCGGTGCGTATAAATGAGGTGAAGTTATATTTGTAACGAAGTGTTGTGTTTTGAATTTTGATAAGAAATCAGCTGTCTTGGAATACGATTTTGAAAAGGATTCTAATACGGATCTTTTGTAAGCATTATGATCCGTAAAGCGTGTTGTTGTATTGGGTGTTAAATTATTTTGAATTAATTCCGAATCTATTGGTTCATTTATTTACCGGTTGCCTATCTATATGCCTATTCATTAGATTAAGGTGTCTCGAACTTATTATCATAATTATCGATATAGCTACAGCCAATAAAGTATTGCCAATGTTTTTCTCATTAATAAGTAGATACTTACCATACCTAAGATTTTAAATGAAATGAGCAGGAAGATTGATTAAAATAGTTCGTCAATAATTGACAGATAAATGGGAATTAACTCTACAATTTTATGTAAACATCAATGTCTATGGTAAATTTGTAGAGTAACAACAAAACTAATTGGCTTTAGTATGACTCAGAGATAAAATACCGGTCAAGTGCGAGCCAAACTCGCACATACCTAAAGGGTTCCGTACCACTACACAATATAAAAACTTTTGTAAGAAATAACAAGAAATATGTCATAACAACACGTAATCAGCTAATACTTTAGCGCCTGACAAACAATTCGACACCCTATAAGTGCGGAACCCTAATTATCGATTTTTGGATTTTTGCCTATGCTTGTGCTATGAGACCTTGCTTCTTGCCAAAGGAGGTCGGCGAGCTCCCATATAGTGTTTGACCCAAACTTGAGGTTCACGTTCACGCATCAAACTTCTCATACTTCTTATACTAAACCAGACTAACAAAAAAGTTTATGAAAGTCAATCAAATAAAGTTGGGAGAAAAAAGATATTCGTAGTAATAGTTAAAAGTGAGGTTAGATTTCTATTTCATGGTTTTTAAGCCAGATGACCATTTAATAGCTTTGAAAAATCTATCAGGCACTGCAGATCATTATCTGACTATGTACCAAATAGTAATACGCTTTCCTACCTACATAAAAACAAGTTACCTACCTGCTGGGTACATTAAACCTATAGTAGGTATGTAATTCATAACGTGGCCAGTAAGTATATTATGACATACAAATTGATGGTTGTTATACTATTCTTACTATTTGAAAAGGGGGTTAACCCTAACGCGCTTATACATCGCAACTTTTGGGCGTTAGTCGCATTTACAACGCGCAACAGAAGCAAAACAGTAGCGATACAAACAATCGCGTCGCGATGTATCGTATTTATAACGCGTGAGCTTTCAGGGGTAAAAGAAGAGCGAGGGGTGCCGGCAGTGCAGAACTGTATCGATAATGCATCGCCTTTAAATTAAATTAACGATTTTAATTAATTTTAATTAATTATTTATTAATTAATTACTATCGCATACTGTATACGCCGACGCCCTGTCTAATATATCTCTTTCTCTGTCTACGTACTCCCGCCATTGCATCGACCGAATGACACTAACGATGACAAAGTTATTTATGAATATTTTCATTGGTGATGATTAAAGTATTAATAGCATAATATGTACCTAGTTATAAAGTTAGACTGATATTATTTTGTGAAGACTGCTTTATAACTAACTAGTTTTGTTGTTAAATATCAGTGCTTACTATAACTTAACTAAGAATAAAACCAAAAATAAATGTGTACCTACTAACTCTAATGAGAACGATATAAATTATGATTTATGTAAACTATAAAAACCTTTTTATTTCAATCCTACCTACGAAGTTTAGCATTGATAATAATAATTGTCCTAACAGATAGTTGGATTGAAGTACAAATATGTATGGAAAAAAGTATTTTGTAACAAATAAAATACACTTAGTTTCTTTATGCTAAGCAGAGTTGTGTAACTCGAATTCCATTCCGAGTTACCTGAATTTCAACTCGAGTTAATGTGTTTTTTCCGACACATCTCTACTACGGTCCACGAATGACATTTGATTGAGTTCGACAGTAATTGACATTTGACACGTTAGTTTCTACTTTTATACTCTGCCGGGTGACCGCGTATCTTTTGCATCAATCATTGATACATCACAATCACCTCCGATTGGCTGAATTTATGGTATTCTTGCTGCGTCAATGGCGATTTCGTCCAATAGTGGAAGAGTGTTAACCAATCAGAGGTGATTGCGATGTATCAATGATTGATGCAAAAGATATGCGGTCACCCTGCGGGTATCTATACTCCGTATTGCCATTAGAACTTTTTTTATTGTTTCGTAATAATTTTTATTTTTGATCCCCATCTTCTAAAAAATTGATGTTTACACAGAAAAATACTTTGAAATATATTAAAAAATATTAAATGATTTCTGAATCTGAATGGTTTTTAAATTAGCTGGGTCATACTACGCCGATCTCCTTTCATGATTCTAGGTCAACGGGAAATACCAGGTTTTGATTCATAGCGATTCAAAATATGCCGCATAAACGAACGTATCTTTTGATTGCGTTGACTGAGAAACTTTGTTTTTTTACAGCTCCAAGAGACCGTAGGTCTAGGTATTTGATATTAATTTCAATATCAAATATTCACGCGTGCTCCGAGAAAAAGGTGGTTGACAGACAGACATTAATACAGATAGACAGACAGACAGACAGATGGACAACGAAGTGTTCCTATTAGGGTTATTTTTCCTCTTGAGGTACAGAACCCTAAAAGGAAGAATTCAATTTAATTGTTTTTAATTCGATATATTAAGAGATAGAAGTCCTACCTCTAAAGTAGTCTAATAAAGAATAATTTAAACATTAAAGTTAAATTAATAAATATGATAACCTTAATGTGAAATTCGATATTTTAAGTAATAATACGGATGATAACCGTTATTTATTTCTGTGACATCTTATCTTACTAATATTATACCTAAATGCGAAAGTTTGGATGGATGGATGTACGGATTTTGTTACTCAATCACGCCGAAACGGCTGAACAGATCTGGCTGAAATTTGGCACAGAGATAGTTTATAGTCTGGAATAGCACATAGGCTACTTTTAATCCCGGAAAATTAAGGAGTTCCCGCGGGAACCAAAAAACCTCAATCCACGCGGACGTAGTCGCGGGCATCAGCTAGTAATTACTATTAAAGGCGCATCATGCAAACATCCGATTGACATAACTTGTGTAGGAGGCGCAGACATACCTACCTATTAGTGATTGTAGCTTTGATTATTAATTAATAATTAATTATACTGCACAAGTATTTTTGCAGCTTTTATTATGTGTCACCTAATTAATTTTATTTCATCAAAATAAAATCAGAAAATCAAGTAATCAACAATTAAATATTATGAAGGTGCTATTTACTTACTTACCTCTTATAAATCAAAACTAGAGGTATTCTTGTATAGAAAGTAGATCTTAATAATTATGCCATCTAGGTCTTTTTATGAGTTTTTTAAAGGTTACTTACTGGTATATAAACTAAGTCTATCAACAGTTCATTTCTCAACCACCACTACAGCCCATTAACGTCCCACTGCTGGGCACAGACCTCCACTCTCATAGCAGAGATGGAACTAGAGCTTAGACCCACCACGCTGCTCCAATGCGAGTTGGCGGGCTTTAACGACTATTATCATGTTAGTGATAATAACCGGGACCGACGGCTTAACGTGCTCTCCGAGGCACGGGGGTGAAACACCGCCAACTTCCTAACTCCGGGCTAGATGCTGAGAATTTCTAGTCAGAAAAACCCAACACTTATTAAGGCCCGATCCGGGACTCGAACCCGGGACCTCGTCAGCCGCAGTCAAACATGCTAACCACTAGACCAACGAGGCAGTCACAGTTCATTTACGAGTAATTATATCACTTCTATAAAATCGCAAATCATCTCTTACGGGACACGCAAATCCGTTACTTACCTATTGAGCTGTACCCGATTAGGTACACCGAGGATGAGATAAAACCGTATGTATAATTATTGATTTCATACTTCACTTATGCAATAGCGATAACTTTCTTATTGCTACTATTACCTATTCTGTGGTATTGCATAAAAATTCCGTGCCGCTGTCGTATTAACGTGATATATATAGCATAAAACATTGAGAACATCTTGCTTCAGTTGTGGTAAACTTCCTGATTGTGTTTTGCAATGCAACTATTTATTTCGATGTCCTTCCTCGGGATACAATCTACCCCTGTACCAAATTTCATTAAAATCGGTTGAGCAGATGGGCCGTGAAAGCGTAGCAGACAGACAGACACACTTTCGCATTTATAATATTAGTATAGCATTAAACATTGAGAACATCTTGCTTCAGTTGTGGTAAACTTCCTGATTGTGTGTTGCAATGCAACTATTTATTTCGATGGCACATCATGTGGGTGTCAACTGTGGTCAGTATCACTTATTGGTAACAATAATAGGTACAGCCAGAGCGGTCACGCGAGGGTCGAGCTCGAGACTCGGTTTATAAATCACTTTAATAAGGATTAATTTACATTTAGTCTGTTAATTAATACGTGTAAAATTAATAATCGTTAAATGTTTAATTATATTATTTACTGTTCGTTAAGTGCATATTCTTCCGGGTATTTCGTATAATAAATATGTTATGAAACTACCAGATATTTATGTAGCTAAAGCTTATAGTAAGGTGTTTAAAAATGAAACAAGTAAATAATATTCATCAATACAATTTTACATAAAATTCGACCGAAATAAAATTGTAATTAGGGTTAAATGGCAAAGCACGGTGACGTCATTTAAAACTTAAAATGTTTTATTAGTAACATAAATAATGATATGCGAGAATTTATTCTTAATTTTTTGCTAAATTATCTCGTCGGTGAGTTGGTGACTCACCGGTATTACAACCTAACGACATATTTTCTATACAAGGCATTGGTCAAATAAGAAAACTGCGAAGCAGTCTCGCAAGCCTTTTCTTGCAACGAATTGACCAATTGCATCTCTACACACATACAATTATTAATGTCATGTTATCTGTAATGTTATATAATATACTTATAAGATTTAGTATTGGTGTGCGCTACGCTCCTCGGAGACCAATCCTTAATCTACATGCACAGACCATACAACCAATTGACTGAACATAGCGTGCCCCCTCACCAGCCAAACGTTAGCACTATCAGTACTAACGCTACGTTTTGTGCCTATAGTCGCCCTCAGTCCGTATTCGACCGTGCTCGGAAATTGATCGAGTAAAAAACGAAAAATAGGCCTCTCTGTAGCATTAAATGGAGTGGAAAGAGAAGCAATTAAAAACTATTAATTCAAAATTATTAGTTAACATTTACTATTAATTATTATCTAATATCATGACAATTCTCCATTACTAATATGTAATTAATACGAAATAATAAAAAAACTATGTACCTAATTGAAATAATCTTGTATTTTTTAATGGAATAGACATGATATTGTAATATTATGTTAAAGCTCACTGTATTTGTATAATTATTTATGTATGGAATATGGATAACGAATTACTTAATAAAATTTATTAAGAAGTTGTCAAACCACAAAACTGGTGAAACTGGTGAAGCGAAAGTGGACTTCTGACACTTAATATACGAGAATATTATGGTAATTGCACTGAGCGTTTTTCAAACGATTACATAATAATCAATACGATGTGTACTGATGTATGACGACTGAGACTGAGATTCACGGATAATCGCACGGCCTTGCAATGTCGATCTGCGAGACAGGGTTATTTGATAGCGCAATCGAAATCAATATTGGGATAACAAAGGATACATATATTTTGAAATACAATACAAAAAATAGTGTCAAAAAACAATATTATAATATCATCGAGTAGATATTCACAGGCTTCTGTTTATTTGAAGTCGGTTTTCTACAATTTTAAATAAACAATCCCAGGGTCTTCATTTGCAATTCTATAGAGTTTCACCCCTTCTATAGCATTACTTGGTGTCTCGGAATGATTACTTTTCCTGTTTTCTTTCCCATCCGATGTCCGCTGCTGATAAAACTTTCTTGTATTGGAATGCCGCTTCAATGCCTTGATCGAGGTAACCGCGTTCAACTGAGATAGAAAAAAATCAAGACTAATTAATGGTCTCTGAGTGTCGTCAGTTGCCAACTACTTTGTTTATGTAAGTTCTTTAATCAATTATTGAGAACATTTCCTTGTCGGACCACGGAGTCTGTTCAAAAGTTGTAATACTAAAAATACTAAATCCATGGAAATAACAAGGATATATTGGTAGGTGGGTTATGTGGGGGTCTTCAATTTGGGAGGCTGCCAAACTAAAAGATTTATGGGACGATTTAAGGAGGCGGCTGGCGATGGGAGGGTGTGCTGGCAGCACATCGAAATTGGAAATTCTGCATTATTTCCTCATATTTTCATAATCAATTTCCATTCAATTTACTATTGCAAAATTAAAATGACTAATACTCCCAACTTGTATTTATTTCAAGTAGATTTCTTCCGTACCACTTTTGAGCCACTATACTATTAGGATATCTACAAAGTTTCTAATATTCATAATTTTATTTACTCTTATGATTTACATAAGCCCGGTTGCTGAGGTTGCAAGTTATGTTCTCAATAGCTATTGATTCAATAAAGTTTTCCAAAGGATAAACGTCAGATAACTATCCATGCGTTTCTGAGTACCCCGCGACCCGTTCAATAACTATTGAACCGATAACCAGTTCCTAATTCTGTCGCTAGATGGGTCTGGTAAGGGGATCGAATTTAAAATGCATATTTTTCTTTTATTTCGTCTTTTAAACAAGTTTTCTTACCAATAGTATTTTTTCCTATGTTAAATAAGTGGCTAAATATCTTATCAAATATGATAATAAATACAAGGTACAACAGACACCACCACAGATCAAACGTCAAATAAAGTTATGGAACCGATAAACGACGCATATTGGTCAGTTAAGATAAACTAAGTTTAAGCGCAGTTTAACTTGCATAGCGTTGTTCAGAAACGCATTTTCATGAGTTATCGGACCAATAGCGCTAATGAATAGATAAACCTTCGTTAAAAGTACCTCAGAAACCGGGCATTAGTGTAGTTTTTTTAGAGTTTGTCTATAGTATGAAAATGTAAGTATTCACGAGGCATCAAGTACTTGTAAGTATTCAGTTGTGACTACTTATATTTCGTATTAGCCATTGTTATAACCCTACGATATTTATCTGGCGTAGCGAAACACTTAGGCGATTATATGCACTAATTAAACAGGGGTGTGATGAATGGTCGGCTAAAACGTTTAAATTGCTGGCTGAGCTTGAAGTTTGAACCCTCCGACACACCCCTGAATTCATTAGGTCCTAGCCATAACGCCTGAGGGGCCCTAGGCTTACCCCTTCACTAAGCTCCCCGTGGGGATGCGTTCTGAATACATTAGAGAGCAGTTGGTAAGATGGGCGTTGAGGGTCCTACGTTTATTTGTGAACAGCGCTAAGAGTTACACTTAGGTATAATTGCAAACGAATTCTGTTTATGTCTCAGGTCTGTGCATGACTAAAAAGGTAAAATACCGGCAATCTTACGAGTATGTCGTAAAACTATAAACTGCACTTATAAATATATTAGATACCTAAACTTACCAGACTAATATTGTAAATGCGAAAGTGTGTTTGTTTGTAGCTGAAGGTTGAAGGACAACTAACATGGACAATGTTAGTTCCTTCAATCACATCACAATTCACAACCAAGCTTCGGATCGACGTGATTTTTCGCACGGGTATAGTTGACCACCTGGAGAGTGATACAGTTGTATACGTTTTTCCCAGAAAAACAAAGAGTTCCTAGGGGATTTTTAAATAATCGAATTCCATGCCGACAGATCGCAGTCAAGGGCTAACTTGTAGTGGATAGAAAAAAAAAAAAATCGCGGGCATCAGATAGTACCAGAAAAATATGTCGGTAGTGAACGTAGAGTCAAATCTAGTTATGTACTAGTTCATCAAATTTGTGAGTAAGTACTATTTCATTCACGAAGTAAATTTTCCCGAAGCGGTTTTCCCCGAGAACTCTTTTGTCAGTAACAAGTCAGTACGGGGATGGGCGAGTTACAAAGGCTTCTGTCGCTCCCAAATCTTTGACAATACATGGTATACAAAGGATGTTAATGAGAGTACCTACTGGATACTACGAGTAGATACTGTAGCTGTAGTCTGTACATAATGATCTACCGCTGTAATTTACCTATATATATCTATAATTTATTTAATTTACTTATAATTTTTTTATTGCTCTGATTCATTTTAGGGCTAAAATTATTAGCCATGTAGGTTTTTAAGAATGTATGGCAAAAATATGAACAGAAATAACCCTATCGCAGTTCAGATCTGATAATGATTGAGATTTAAAATAAAATGTTTACATACACCCATATAAAATTTACAACTTCTGTCTTCTGTGAGTACAAAGTTGAGTAGTTACTTACTTTTGTGAAAATTAGAAACTTGCGTGCCTTGAAAATTAGATGCATTTTCTATAGTTTAAATTGGTAAGTCATCCCGTGTACCTATGCCAGTAAAAAAATAATTTCACGACTTTTTAACAAAGTAAGGCGTAACTATATAATTTTGTAGATTTACATTTTGTAACGAAACTCAAACTCTATACCTAGGTTCGAAAATGACGATCGTCTTATGATGTCTTCGTTAAGTTTTATCTATCTATTTATAGTCTAAGATACGTATATAACCCCGACCTTCACCGAGCTGTTTAATGGATGAAACCTACTTTTTATTTTTATTTAGTAATAGATAAATAGGTACCTACACCTAAAATAGGTTGCCTATCAAAATCCGGTCCAGGCAATTTTTAAATTAATTAATTTTAATTAACTTTTTTTTTTGTGAAGTTCATCGCGTTTGTTATAAAATTACCTATATTTAGATATATAACTCAAGCGGTTCCAATCCGTTAAGTTACCTATGGACTATGGTGGTTGTATGGTAACAATTAACATAGTCCATAGGTAACTTAACAGATCGGAGCCGCTTGAGTTATATATCAAAATATAGGTAATTTTATAACAAACGCGATGGTATATCATTGGCTACAATAAACTTCACAAAAAAAAAGTTAATTAAAATTAATTAATTTAAAAATACCCTGGACAGGATTTTGATAGGCAACCTATTTTAGGTGTATTTATCTATTACTAAATAATAAACTGCCTCGTTGGTCTAGTGGTTAGCATAGTCGACTGCGGATCACGAGGTCGGCATAAAAGTTAGGTATTGGGTTTTTCAATTAAGAAATTCTCAGTGCCAGCCCGGAGTTGGAAGTTGACGGTGTTTCACCCCCGTGCCTCGGAGAGCACGTTAAGCCGTCGGTCCCGGTTATTATCACTAACATGATAATAATCGTTAAAGCCCACCAACCCGCATTGGAGCAGCGTGGTGGGTCTAAGCTCTAATTCCCGCTCTCCTATGAGAGTGGAGGCCTGTGCCCAGCAGTGGGACGTTAATAGGCTGTAGTGATGATGATGATGATGATGATGATGATGATGATGACTAAATAAAAATAAAAAGTAGGTTTCATCCATTAAACAGCTCGGTGAAGGGTCGGGACTATATACGTATCTTAGACTATTATAATTTCTTGCTGCTCCGTTG